>MU182436.1:262267-297567 GCA_016904865.1 Pissodes strobi | reverse complement strand
GTTTTCGATATTTTCAAAAATAAATTTACTTTACTGTTGGGCAAAATTCATATTTTCTGACAAACCTCGTATACGTACTGAAAAAATTTGATATCTGATGGTTGCATTTTAGGTTTTGGATCAAGCAGAACTTTTTATAAAGAATAACTTTTTTTCGTAAAATATTGTTTTTGCGGCAGTTATCAACGAAGCTTAATTGAACTGAATAACCATAGCTAGTTAGTTATACGGCATGTGTTCGAGGACCGTTAATTAGTCTGTAATTAGGTGATGACTCGAGCTAATTGAACTTACCTATAACGAGAAGTTATTCGCAGTATCGCTGGCTTTCAACATATTTTACTGACGTTCCTTGTGTTAATGCTTTAAGCGATCATCATCAATTACAGTTGAATATTTCGGAATTTGTTTAGAATAAGCGTGTGAATTATTTCACCGAGTAAAGCCTACCTTTTTTTCGATTAAAAATACAGTGTTACCATAAAATTGATCTGCTGAAATTTTGTTGTTCTTTAATCTTTCTTTTCCGGACCAGCTGTGTTGTTTCATTGTTAGGTAATAAAAACAATCCTTGTTTGTTTATTCACCTGTTTTATTTAATTAGACTTTAAAGGAATATCCAACGGGACAGGCCGCTTCAGTAAGTATCAGTTTTTTTTATCATAAGCGCTCAATAATTGAAACGTTCTTGATTATTTTTGATTAATTTTTGAATATTTGTTTATCTCTTTCTTTAGTCATTTTTGATTAATTTTTGAGTATTTGTTCTCATCGACTTTAGTCTTCGGTTAATTTGGGTACTTGCTTTATACCGACTTTGATTTTTGATAATTTTTTTGGGTAACTATTTTTCCATTATTATTGACGATAAATTGTCGGTATATATATTTAATCTAATTTTCTAACTTATTTTTGTTGTTTTATTGATCGATTTTCCTGATAGAAATTAATAACGAATTTTGTTATTCATTTATTTTGTCGCGAAGCTTAAGCTAAAACGAGTTCCATATTTCAACTTTCGGGTAATTCCCGCTTGTGCTTTCTAAAAGCCCGTGGCGCCTTAAATAAATTAACCCGCACCCTACTCTCTGGCATTTGAGCTAGGGCCTAATTTATACGCTCGGTGACAGCTCGTTTTAACCTAGGCATTGACATACCTTATTTCATTCAATATCCAATTTTAAATTCTCGAAATTATTTTTTTTTCTTTCGATTTGAGATTATTCACTCCCAGTTCCTTCTAAGCTGGAGTGAAGGTTTGCGCCCATTAGAAGGACAACAATAGCGTAATAAGAACCTGTTAATAAACATCAAGGAACTCGGATTGAGGGAACATCTCTACAAATTGATGCAGAAAACAGTACTTCTCGCCCGTACCGTCCGAAAATTTGTAGGAAATCCGTAGATGCCACCAAGGACCCGATAACATGTAAAGGGTTCCTTCAGAGCTTAATCCTTTTGATATCCGGGATATCTGGGATAAGTGAATGTTCCCATTAGAGGGAGTGCGAATGCCGCAAGGCTAAATAATAATAATAATAATAATAATAACTTGATCGATATAACAGTACCATCTCATCAGAATGTAATAGCAAAATATGCAGAAAAAAATATCAAGAGTTGGGCATCAATATAGAACGGATATGGAAACAAAAACACGTCATGATCTTGCCATTCATAATTTCGGTAACGGGCATTACGCCGCTATCATTTGCCTATCCATCATTTAGAACAATTAAATATTGATTGCAGTGTTCAGGAACTTTCACAAAAAACAGTCATATTACACACATGTCGTATAACAAGAGCATTCCTTAATCAAAAATAATTTCCTAGTTAACTTGGCAATACCCGTAAACTAGGATAAACAACCAGTTGGCACTGAGATAAGAATGAATAATAATAATAATAATAATAATAATAATAATAATAATAATAATAACAGGCAGCTAGATACAAAAGAACAAACTGAATACAAAATAACAATGAAAGAACTGGCAAACATTCTAAAAACACACATAACTGGAAATGCTCAGGAACAGATCTGACACAAAACTTTTAGTATAAACAGTTTACATCTATATAAATACTTAACTATTCAAATAAATATAGTATCACAACTATTACCACAACTCCTAACAGAAGGGAAAACATATAAAACCGAAAAACCACAACACAGATAATCCAGCTAATTATCGACCAATAACATGCTTGCAGACATTGTACAAAATAAAAACATCAGCAATATGCAAGAAAATAGATCAACACTTCCAAAAATATAATGTAATTTCGGAAAAGCAAAAAGGCTGTAGGAGCATACCCTGTGATAATGATATAAACAGAAAAACAATAAAGAAACCTACGAACATGTTATGTAGGTTAGAGGAAAGCCTTCGACTCTGTGTCGCATTCATGGCTAAAGAAATACTGCAAATTAACAAAATACATCCAACTTTAAGAAAGAACACCTGGAAAACACACACATTTAACAACAGGAAAAGACGATATCAAAACTGACACCATAAAAATTAAAAGAGAAATCTTTCAAGGAGACTCACCAATCGCATTATGGTTCTGGCTCTGCCTGAGCCTACTCTTCAATACATTAAATAACACAAAATACGGTTTTCAGATCGAATGTCAGAACAAAGTAGAACACAAAATTAACCACTTTCTCTATATGGATGACACCAAAATTAAGCACCAACACAGACGCAAATGAGAGGATTACTAAAAATTATCGAGGAAACAACAACAGACATTGGAATGGAATTCGAAATTGGTAAATGCAAAGCATTATATATAGAACGCGGAAATGGAAAGACGAAATAGATGCAGAAATTCTCAACATCGTGTTATTAGATACCATACGGGAAGATGACATATATCTGGGATTTCAGCGGAACACAAGGCCACACAGCAATCAAAAAGCATCTAACTACAGAATATAAAAAAACCCTAATACTAATTCTCATCACGAAATTAAATTCGAAGCACCTATTCAAACTTATTAGCACGTTTGCCATTCCGCTTCTCACATATTCCTTTGGAATAATAAAATGGACAACAAATATAGAAAATGTAAATATACTCACAAGATCTGAACTGACGAAACATAGAAAACTACACCCAAACTCATGCAAAGAGTAAAAGGACTTAGAGGCATTCCCACACACACGCTCCACGCAAATCAAAGAGAAATACTCACAATACTCTACAATAAACTTCCTTGCACAGAGCAGTCATACAATCAGACAAAGAATACCTCTCACAATCCGAAACATAACCACAACGGATACAAATACCACAGAGCAATCGTCACGAAAGAAATTACATGGAAAGCACTTATACATTATTAACAGCGAATATATCCACGAAAAAGACACATACAAGTGGCCACAGAAAGGACAACTCTACCCAGAAACAGCGGACTTCCTATTAGCGATACAGGACTAGGTAATAGCAATTAAGAACTATCAAAAATACATTACGAAAAAAAACAGAGATAATGACAAGAAATGCCACCCACAAGAAACAATTGCACATGTAATAGGAGGGTGCAAAATACAAGCGGGCACAGGATGCACAGAAATACATAACACAGCAGGGAAAATATTACACCAGGCATTAGCACTTAAATTTAACCTGATGACAATAGAAACACAATAATTGCACACCGAACAGTATATTGGAAAATCATGGGTTCAAACTATACTACGATATAACCATACACAATGATAAAACTATACCACACGACAGACCAGATTTCACATTACTAGAAAAAAGAACAAGACCACATATCTAAGGGACGTAACGATACCAACAGATAACAACACCAACAAAAAATACACTGAAAGTAACTGAAAAGTATGCCCCCTTGGCAATAGAAGTGGAAATAATCTGAACAAGAAAAAGCGCAAATCTTTCCATTCATAATACCCACAACTGGTATCACACATAGAACCTCACCTAGCATTTGAAACAACATCAGCTAGATACAGAGGTACATCATCATAAGTGACAATACTGAAGACATGCAACATAGTCCGAACTTTTCTCAAACAATAACCGCTTATGGAGAAACCGAGAAAAACTAAATAATAATAAAAATAAAAATTAATAATATATTACAATATCAACGAAATTCTTGCATATTTATACTGGAATTACTTCACTGGTATCTCTTTACCTAATTTGACGGTAATTAACTTGAAACGATAAGATTATTTATATGACTGTGATATTTTGAAATCCAAACAATTTAAACAACTTTTCACACATCTCAGGGATGCTGCAGTGACTTTTCAATCTAGAAAAGCCTGAATGCGTTTTTTCAAAAACAAACTGGATGTTGCAGAACATAATAATAATAATAATAAAAAATATTCATACCTTCTCCTTTAACATAGTTAACATATTAAAAGTATATCTCATTGTGTTAAAACATAATATGTGCGGAAGTTTCTTAAAACATGCTCGTTTTTCTGCTCTGACTTTCTTGCCACACTGAGAACACGTATACATATTGTCTCCTTCGAGAGTGTCTTTTACGGTCACTTCATCTAATGACTCGTACAGATTACGCATATCCGCAACCTGCAAAAGAAGAACCTGTTTTAGACAAAGGTATTTGCAAGTATATGTAAAATAGACATTATAAAATGAGAATTTAAGGCTGTATGAGATTATGTATTGCTGGCAGGACAAAGAAACCCGACGATACAACCATTATTCGCAATAGCCAATGAAACAAAAATCACTTCATTCCTGCCGGCGGCTTTAAAATGGCCGTGTGTTACACGTAACCACTAAAACATCTTGCCTGGGTACATCAAGCGAAAGCGTTTAACATCAAACTGATGGTAGCCTATCAATCAATTATGTTGTTTCCTGTTGGCTTGGTCCGCAAACACATCAAAATTGCACGCGGATCGCTAGAGCAACATGTACATCTGGCAACATTCCAAGAGAATCCCTTTCGTTTATTATATCCCTCAATAGGCAACCAACAATTATTATCAGTAATCTGACGTTTGAAGGTTATATCAGAAATAAACATTGACTGAATTTTTAACTTTTCCTATTAAATATTGAAACAAATCCAGGGAAATAACCCACAAATTCCGAAACCAATATTTCTGACAACTATGAGACTGTTTTAATGTATATTATCACCGAGAAGGGGTAAAAAGCGTAGCTTCGGACAATGCACAAGCATCGGGCACAGGTTCCTGTGAGTCTGGAGACAGTCATCCAATAAGCATTGTATATCAAAATGTAAGAGGATTAAACACAAAACCCCACACTTTTTATAACGAGGTCTGCAGTACAGAAGATGTATATGAAGTGGTCGCTTTAACAGAAACTTGGCTTTCTGGAGGTGTCAACGATAGCGAGCTGTTTCCAGATGGTTTTGCTGTATACAGGAATAGAGCCAGAGATGACAGCATGCGAGGTGGTGAAGTGCTTTTGGCAATAAAAAATAAATTTAAAAGTTGTGAAGTATATTTAAATATTGATGTATTGTGTGTTAAAATGTTTACCAGTTAATTTAACTATATACATATAATTGTGGTTTATGTCCCCCCTGATTGTCTAATTTACTTAGAGAAGATCTCTTTAGTTTTCTGGAGAATCCAGCTGATACAGATTCAGATACAACATAGCACACCTAAACAAATATTACTCAAGTAAAATGTATAAAAACAATCAGGTGGAGATATTGATTTTTTTTGAAGCAGCTAAATATGGTTACAAATAATAATATCAATATTTTGGATCTGGTATTATCATGCATAACATGCAATGCCAGTAGATGTAAATTCAGCATAGTTAATGAAGATCTGCACCATCCTACCCTTGCTATCGAGGTAGAACCGAAAGATCCAAAGTAAAAAAGACTTAGTAACCAATACTATATCAAAATCAATTTTAGAAAGGCTGATTACCATGCTATGTATCGGATGTTTCAGGTTGTAGACTGGAGAAATCTGGAGTCATTTGCCAATGTAAACAATGCTGTTGAAAACTTCTATAGTAGAGTGTATGATATATTTGAGGCGTGTGTACCAAAATGTCATAAAAACAGGCAATATCCAGTGTGGTTTAATAGGGATAAGGATTTTAAGAAGGAAAGAACAACTCAGACGAAAAAGTCGGAAAACTGTACATGAAAATTTAAATAATCAATTTATCTCACTTAGGAATAACTAAAACAGGATATTAATATCGCATATAAACAATACCTAAATAAAATACAGCAGGACATTGGGAATGACTCTAGATCGTTCTGGCAATATGTGAGGAACAAGCAAGGCTCTAATCCCACTCCGCGTGGCATGCTCCTAAATAACAATGAGTACATTTGTGGTGGAGACATTGCAAATACTTTTGCTTTGCATTTTGACTCGGTTTATGAGAAAGATCCTGACTCTTCAGATCTTGGAACGATGTGGTTCCTATCAGGTTATCAACTTTGAAAGTGTAAGTTGCGATGAAGTTTGTGAGGCTGTCAAAAAGCTTAAGGTAAATAGAGCTATTGGGCAAGACAATATACATACTTATATTATCAAGGGACTAATAGTTTTTTTTTGCTGCACCTTTAAGGATTTTATTTAATCAATCATTAAACACATCTACATTCCCGGACTTGTGGAAAGAAGTTAAAATATGTCCGGTTTCAAAAAAGGTGATACATCTGATATTAAAAATTATAGACCCATAGCTATTTTATCAGTTCCAGCTAAAGTGTTCGAGTCAATAATTTATAAACATCTTTATAGTTTTCTACACAGAAGGGTATCTCAGTTTCAACACGGCTTTATGAACAAGAGATCAACTGTTACAAATCTGACTAATATTACCCAATATATATCTGAATCTCTAAATAATAAATCACAAGTAGACGTAGTCTATACAGACTTTGCAAGGGCGTTTGACAAGGTATCACACAATATTATTTTAAACAAGCTTTATAATGATTTTGGACTGCACTCAAGGCTGGTAATGTTTTTTCAATCGTATTTGCATGGCCGAAAGCAACGTGTTGTGGTGAGGGGATATTCCTCAGACAACTTTGAGGCTTACTCTGGTGTCCCACAGGGCTCTAATCTGGGACCCTTGCTTTTTGTGTTGTTTATTAATAGTTTAATGGAGATGGTAGAAGATTGTAGTGTCTTGTTTGACCCCCAGCTTACATTTAGGAACCATATATCGGTCATTTCGAACATGGCATGTAGTAGATATGGTTTTATTGATAGAAACTGTACGAATTTTGTAGTTGTACAATGCATTAGACAGCTCTATACTTCATATGTCAGGAGTATTCTGGAGTATGCTGCTGTTGTTTGGAGCCCCTGCTATGGGAATCATAAGCACGGCATTGAGAGAGTGGAACATACGTTTTTAAGATATCTATCCTATAAGGAAACAAGAATTTATGATTTCAATATTTCCAAGACTGAACTTATGGAAAAGTATAATTTGCCCAACTTGGAAAAAACGTAGAAATATTTCCTCTCTTATATTTTTGTACAAGCTTTTACATGATAATATCGATGATGCTGCATTACTATCAAAAATTAAGTTTTATATACCATCATATAGAACAAGAAATTCCTTAACTTTTTACTTGGAATCTGCCAATACGTATAACTTTCTGAATGCAACCCTCAATGTTATGTGCAGATTGTACAATGAGAACCAGACAAAATGTGCTATATTTCGTGTAAATCTGAAACAGTTTAAATCTACCATTTTCTAGATATTTTATGTATTGTTTTTTCTTGTTTTTTTTTTGTTTGTGTATACATAATTTGTTAGTGATTGTCTCTTTAAATTAGTTTAGGCTTCCTACTCTGTAATAGGGTTCTGCTGAATCTGTTGTTTGTATTAAATAAATAAATAAATAATTCGGAAAGGTAAGAGAATTAATTATTGAATGTTTTGAAATGGATTGCTATATATGCCTATAACTTTGAATGTTTTCTCGATAGCGATGGCTAGAATACAGTACGATTTATTGATTGATTATGTGCTAAGCCAGTAAAAAGGTTCATAAAGCCCGATCGATGCTATCAAACAGCCGAGAAAATCAAGTTACGTATACGACTACCAAACTCTCAATTTTCCCTGAAACAGCTCGATAAAAGGCTAGGGTCATACGACAACCATGCAGATATCTAAACGAATAAGTAGTATTATATTTAGCTTGGCGATAGCATAATAGATGTAGGATTAGGGTGAAATAACTGACTTTAGTTGACCTCTATCTGTTATATGTTTTCATGCTAAATTGACATGTAATAATTGGTATATGACTGTTATATATTAGGTTGATGCATAAGTCCGTCTCGTTTTTTTGAAAATCTAAATTTATTGAATTTAGATGAACAAAACACAAAAACTAATTAACAATGTATTCTCCTCCATTATTTACAATAATTGTTTTCCCACGTTCTGAAAATTTATCTATTCCACGTCAAAGCTGGTGGTTTAGAGTTGAAAAAATCATCTTGCAAATTGTGAAGATCAGCTTCGTTATCAAACGAGTTACCTCGCAGGTTGTTAAATAAAGACCGGAAAAGGTGAAAATCTGATGGAGCAATATCAGGAAAATAAGGTGGATGTGGAACAACTTCCCAACCCAGTTCTTGGATAGCCGCTTTCATAAAACATTGCCGAAGCAAGAAAAATGGAATCAACGGAGGCGGAGTCTATGCCACGTTACAATATGCGCAGACATCAGTCTATAAAAGCAGACGCACACGGATCCCAGTATGTTAGCAGTATGCGGGCGAGTATTATCATGCTGTAAAATCACTTGGTGCTGTCTCTCTGGCCCTTTTTCTCGAATTGTAGCTACAAGATTATTTAGCTGTTGGCAATAAATTTCAGCAGTGATGGTTACATTCCTGGGGAGCAGTTCATAGTAGATGATGCCTGCTTTGTCCCACCAAATGCACAACTTTACTTTACGTGGATGAAGGCCAGTTTTTGCACGAAGGGTTCCCATTTTATTAGGACTTAGCCATTCTTTTCTGTTTTTAATATTAACATAGACACCATTTTTTGTCACCAGTCACAATGCATGACAGGAAAGGGCGATGTTGTTGACGAGCTAAACAATGTCGTTCAAGCAAAGAAGCACAGATGCGTACTCTCATTTTTGTGGTTGTCGCTCAACGCGTACCGTACTCATACACCAAATTTTTGCACTTTACCTATATAATGCAGACGTCATACGATCGTTGATTGGTCACAATACACCAAATCCGCTAATTCCCGAGTTGACTGACGGGGATCGTCATAAATTAAAGTGTTTAAATGAGCTTCGTTAAAATCGGTTAGTTTTCCTGAACGTGGAGTGTCATTCATGTCAAAAATGCCACCTCTTAAACGAGCAAACCATTTTCGTGCCGTACTCTCCCCGATAGCGGTCCTCCCGTACACGGTGCAAATGATTCTAATGACCTCCGATGCTTTTGTTCGACTATTAAACTCAAACAAAAGGATATGTCGGCAATGGTAATTTTTTTCTACCTGACACTCCATTTTCTTTAACTTAGAATTAAAAGAACGTTTCTTGAAAATTAAACAACTAATGGCGTTTTTAGCGCACAACACTGCAAACCTAAAATGACATTGACAGATACTATATACGTTTCATTCCAAGACATCTTGCTCCGAGTAACCGAAAACGCTACGGATTTAGGGATCAACCTAATAATATAATTATAGTGGTCGCATTTAACTTTATTGTGCTTGTTTAAAAACATATAAAACAACGGAAATAGTTGTAATATTTTTGTATCGATTGCATTTTTGATGTTTTTAAATTAGAAATAAAGTGTTATATTATATTCTTCTTCGAGGATAAGAGCTTCGCTAAAATCCTTGAAACGTTATATATAAAAATATCCTATGTTCGGATATTTTGAGAGTAAAACATATTTCTATTGACAGAAGAAGACATATGGCAGATCGAGGCACTGCAAGGCCATCTTGGTGAATGTGAAAAAATTCATTGCCCGCAGTTCAACGCGGAAAATTGACCGTCGGAAAATTCAGCGCTACCACATTTCAACTCCTACAAATCAGAATTTTTTCCAATCATAGAACATAGAAATAACGCAGCATTGTTTAGTGGGGGCTGCTGCATTTTTATCTTTATTTCGTTATGAAACCCTCTAGAGGGTGATGTAAAATTTAAACCTAGTGGTACTAAATAGTGCTAAATTTGAGATATTTCGATTGGATAAATCAAATGACATAATATAAATAATGCTGAATTAGGAAGGGAAGAGGCTGCTGCATATGTCTTTATCCCGTGATAAATACCGTTAATTTAAACATAGTTGTACATCATACTGAAAAATTCAGGTATTGTCTAATTGGCCTCCCACAGACAAATTGGTAGCATGGCACAATTTACGACTGGTGGTGTGAAATAGTGTAGCATTTTAATCTAATAAGTTTACACATACAATAACGCGAATAAACTAGCGGCAAATCCGCTTGTACTAGAACGCGAGTGAATTCCAATGCTGTGTGTCAATTCTATAAATCTATCGCAGAGGTCATGTATGGAGTGAGGGATTTTTCTCACCTAATACGCGAAAATGGTGTTAACTTCAAGTGACTTCATTAAAAAATTAAGACTACTTAAACAAATACCTGTAAGATCTTCAGGATAAATACAATTTACTGACAAATAACAACAAATTACTAGCAGAAAATAATATGATACTTCAAAAAAATTCAAAACTTTTAGAAGGAAAACTCCAGACTATGGAACACGATAAAATATAAATAAATCCAATGTTGCTCAGGTTAATCAGAGCTAAATCGACTAAACTAAATCTTAAATATCGGCTTAAATGTTCCCAAAAAAGTTATATGGTCGGAAGAGGCTTTTATTACAGAGAAAACAGCAGACATTGGTCTAAAGAAAATCAACACGATTTATCCTAGAGAATAAGGTAGATTTGGCTTCAGCCTGGCGTGCTTCATTCTAGAATCTAAATTCAAATTCCACATAATGTATATATTGTAAGAATGAACTTTAACAGCACATAAATATTTAAATATACTGAAAAATGGTTTGGTTAATTTATTTAACGATGTACCTTTAGCCCAATTAAATAAGATATATTTCCAACAAGACGGTGTCCCGGCACATAATGCACAAATAATAAGACCATATTTAGATAACAACTTTCTAGATCGATTGATTGGGTCCCTAGCCTTAACAGTTCTCGATCTTTCTTCAACGCAACGCGGCAAGAATTTAGACATTTGTAAGGCCGCCCATTAATATTAATTCCGAATAAGAACAGAGTGCCATAAATGCATCAAACATAATGGTTTGCAGTTTTAACAATACCTTTAGAGGCTAAAATATGGCATTTGTTACTTTCAAAAGAACGGATCAAATAAAATAAGTTTTGGTTACATACATTTTCTATGTTTGGCTTTAAAATTTGACTTTTTATTTGCTATAAATTGAAGACTGAACAAATTTTATTTGCAAGTGATTAAAAGCATATGTTCAGTTAATATCACGAAAAATATCACATCTGATGAAAATCTAACCACACTACTCAATTCTACGTAGAAAACTCTAATAGGATCCATTTAACTTTTTTTTACAAATTACAATATACTGGAAAAAAATAATTGCGTCCTGATGTCAAAAACTAGGAGGGCCATGAAAAATATTTTCGTACCATCTTGCCTTTCATTCAAAGTTAGCAACACTTGGCGAAAATCGCAACCTTCTATCTCTACCGGCATTAAAATTAAATCCTGGGGAACTCTTTACACACAACACATATAATAAGCTCTAAAAATGTACCAAAACGCTTTCGCAGAACTTGTTCTAGCTACAGAAAACTTAAAATCATTATGAATAAAATCGGCAACTTTGTTATCAAATTTGCTTTCAGATAATTATTATTATTATTCTTAATATTTATTATGTTACTGCTGTACTTGAGTCATTGGAACAACGATGTGGTTTCAATCAAATAGAGATGTATTGTATAGAAGATGTGGTTTCAATCAAATAGAGATGTACTGTATTCTTCAAATGTGATCGTTCCCATCGCATCACAATCGATGGAAATTTGTTCACATGGGTCATAGACAAGAATCGTAAACTCTAATAGGATTGCCGAATCGGCTAAATATGCAATCTTTTATTGGCGCCTTTACTATGTGAATGCATGGAAAAGACGGGAAACTTGCAGTGTTTTTATGGATGTTGGGGTTTGGAACTTTCGGCAACATGCACTAAAACGGAGTTTTAGCCACAATACCGAAACAGAATTATTGCACTCGACGCGCGTTTCGCTAACCATGTTAGCATCATTAGGAGATGATTAAAACTATTCGGCTTTGTGAGATACGCACTTGTAATTTACATTAAATGTCCACATTAAATCGTTTTAGTACTTACTTAAATTATTGAATAATAATTGAGAAGTAAGTAGGGTACGGTAAAAAATAAAACATACTAGGTTGCAACCATGTTTCGCTTATATTTTGATATTTAGAGATGCAATAATTAAATCATTATTAAACAAAATCATACATACAACCTAGTGTTTTTTGACAAACAAAGAAACTTATTGTAATACATTTGGCCGATGGTGATTTAGTAAAACCCGTGTGCTTTATTGACAATGAACACAAATGTATCCTCCCTGCACACGAGTTAAAATTATTATAATTGTTCAAATAACACTGAACACAACGATTTTAAACGTCTTAAAATGGACTGTCAGAATAGAAGCAATCCGGTAGAGGACTGCGACTGACGTCACAAGCAATCACGTGCGATCGATATTTTGGCGAACGTATGTCTTATGAGATTGGGCAATCCTATTAGAGTTAAGTTGTGCGCATGCCCGTAATTACGCTTGTTTAAAAGAGAACAAGTAATTATTGTCCGGCATATCCTTGTACGTTTTAGTTTATTAGACAAAGGCGATGATATATTTTACTGACCCTATAAAACTATCTAAAAGCTTCTTTTTTGTGCCACATGTATCAAATACATTTAGTAATATTGGATAATCGAATTATGTTCTCCGCTAATTGAAGACTACGTTATTTTGGAATCAATGGAACAAAATGGTAAGAACGAATGGTATCCCATTCGATCGTGTGATTCGTGAGAATAATGGATTCATTAGAAGCTCAGAAACTTGCACCGTGTAGTAGCCACGTTAAGGGTAGTCGTAATACACAAGTACATAGTTCTTTGTAAAAAAACTGAGTCAAACAGAATATACACTTTATACCTAGGCTTCAGAATTAAAAAACACGTTGACGAGCTTAAATTTATTTTTTTTTTGTATGAGGAAACTTTTTATTATGTTATGTAAGCTCAGATTGACAATTTACATTGAAACTATACAGTGTGTCCAAAAAAGTATGCAACATATGGGAAACTTCTTTATTATTGGATTTTCAGAAAATTTTATTCTTCATAAAAGTTGGTGCTTGCCCCAAAACAGTAAACGAGTTTTTCAAATTTTACGTACTGCTTTTAGTGCGAGAGTAAAGTACCTTAATTTCCAAAGATACAGCAAAATCTTATAAGGAAAAGTTCTCCCAAATTAAAAAAGTAATCTAAATATGAAATTTGAATTAAGTACATCAATTTTTAATTTACCTATTTTTTTCTCGATTTTTTTCTCAAACGTTACGCCATCGGTGAATGCTTTGTTCTTTTGTTATTAGTATACTTGCCAAGCAACTTCAAGATTTATTTAAAGTTGACATTAGTTACATAGTTGCATAATGTTTCAGTTTTTACAGAGATAAAAGCCAGTTTAGGTATCAGTGTGTTGCAAACATATTTAAACAATTTTGGTCCAAAATAATTGTCCACAATAAATATTACAAAATACAATTGGAATGACTGACTCAATAATAATTAATTTCATATGTCAGAGCGAAGTAAAATTATTGCTATTTATTTGTTTTTATTCCAAATGCATGGCCTACTCTTCAAGACTAAATATTTTATATGGCTTTTTAGGATACTTGGGCATATTTTACTCATCGGGTGCAAAAGATAAATAAATTATTAATTGTTTTACATGAAATGAAAAGAGTTGGGTCTATTCATGATTTTGAGTGGAAAAAATTTTGAATCAAAAGTGTTTAAATGTGTTTGCAACACACTGATACCTAAACTGGCTATTATCTCTGGGAAAACTGCAACATTATGCAACTATGTAACTAATTTCTATCTTAAATAAATTTTGAAGTTACTTGGCATATATACTAATAACAAAAGAACAAAACATTCTCCAGTGGCGTAACGTTTAAGAAAAAATCGAGAAAAAAAAGAAAAAATAAAAGTTGATGTACTTAACTCAAATTTCATATTTAGATTACTTTTTTAATTTGGACGAACTTTTCCTTATAAGATTTTGCTGTATCTTTATAAATTAAGGTACTTTACTCTTGACGCGATTTCGGAAAAATGACACTTGAGCCCGCACTAAGAGCAATATGGAAAATTTGAAATACTCATTGACTGTTTTAGGGCAAGCACCAACTTTTATCAAGAATAAAATTTTCTGAGAAACTAATAATAAAAAAGTTTCCCATATGTTGCATACTTTTTTGGACACACTGTATAAAATATGTACCTGTTTTACACAATTTTAACACAAAGTCAATAAGAATTTTAAAAAATAGTTTGGAGAAGATAACGATACTTACTTGACATCGAACTGTATAAAATTCCTCCAAAGTACGACTGACATGACCACAGTCTAACGATACCACGTTATTGCTAATCACTCCACAAAACAACTTCTTGATGACTTCTTTCAAAGGCGGTGTCATTTCTTCCAACTTACTAACCAAGTCAATAAAAAATTCCGCCATATCTTTTTGCTCTGCGGTGTTTAAGGGCTGGTGATCCATAGTGTAAACCTTTACAAAAAAAACTAGACGTGATAATTTTTACAGAACCGGTTGTTCTAACAAATATTTACAGGTCGAATTGCCTGTGAGGCGTCAGTTTAGAGATTAAACGATACATATCTCATAAATATGTCTACCTACGTAGATATACAGGGTGTTCGGAAATTGGGGAAAATCTACATGCTAAATTAAGGTGGGTTTGTCATATAACAAAAGTTTGAAAACTCGATATTTTCCGAGTTATAGGTTGTCAAAGATCATTTTTTTTAATTTTAATTTTTTACATAATGAGGTTAATCCCTAACGAAATAAGCTGGTATTTGGCATATGGTTCTCATCTAGTAAAGGTCACCGTTTGACAATAAAAATATTCAGTATTCTGTTACTAGAGGGCACTTTACCCACAAAATGTTTTTTATTTTCCCTGTATCTAGTTTATTTAGACTAATAGTGCGAAATGAAATATGTTAGCTCAAAGGCAACTCAAAACACTCAAAAATGGGTACTCTTGTTCAGAGTCGCTAATTGTCCCCGTTTAGCCACAAATACATTTTTTTTTACTCCCGACCCGAATATTTCACATATCTTAACCAAAGGTGATTTAAATAGCCGTAGGTACTTAATGAATTAAATTTGAAAAAGTCAATGTCACAATCAAGTTACTAGTTAAATAAAACGTGCCTTGATTTTTTTTTCACTTTTTCAAATTTAATTCATTAAGTACCAACGGCTATTTAAATCACCTTTGGTTAAGATATGTGAAATATTCGTGTCGGGACTAAAAAAAATCTATTTGTGGCTAAACGGTGTCAATTAGCGACTCTGACCAAGAGTACCAATTTTTGAGTGTTTGGAGTTGCCTTCAAGTTAACATATTTCATTTCGCACTATTAGTCTAAATAAACAAGATACAGGGAAAATAAAAAAAAATTTGTGGGTAAAGTGCCCTCTAGTAACAGAATACTGAATATTTTTATTGTCAAACGGTGACCTTTACTATATCAGAACCATATGCCAAATACCAGCTTATTTCGTTAGGGATTAACCTCATTATGTAAAAAATTAAAATTTTTCCGAACACCCTGTATAATGTAGGCTAAGATCTAAGCACATTTTGAAATATAAAGGGTGCTCCAAAAGTCATTTAAATTTTAAAGGTATCCATGTAGCTAAATATTACTGGACTGCCTTAAACACTGAACAATAAAGACATTAATGACATATTTCTGCAAGTTTAAAAAAAATTAACATATATTTTGTTGAAAAATTTCATTTAAAAATTAGGATTTTCGGATATGGTCGGATCCGCTTAGATAGAACTGGATATTAGCTCCGACTATCTGAAAACAGTGCATCCAGATCCTAAAAATACGAATTTGGCACCCTAAGAGTGAATTACGTGACTGTTGACCAATTTTCCAATTAAATTATTTATAAATCTAAACCATTGTTGGATATGACGTCACTACTATCACACCAGTCAAGCAGTTTTGACTTTTCTCCTCCTTTCTTCATGAAAAAAATTGTCGTTATCCTATTTCATATTTAATTACATTTCGATTTTAAGAAGCCAATGTTCCAACTTTCTAACACTTCGTTATAAATTGCTTGATAGTAGAACAAACGGCTATTCTGTAGTATTTGTAAATTTGCACATTTATTTACAATATGCAGCAAATCGCAGGCTTATTCCACTCTGAATTGAGTCAGAATACGTCCAGTATTGTGGACCCATACTATCTTAGTATACTCGAGATTAGACTCAACCTAAATGACAATTTCTTACGACAAAACCCAACACTCTCAACCCCTTAAATCAAACTGAAATTCCCACTAACATAAATGCCAAGAATCCATTGCACCTTTTTAGCCAGTTTCTCGAAAAAGGTGGCCATATAGCATATAGCTAAATATTGCCTTGTTGTTTCCTTATTTACGATATATTTATTTGTAATTAAATTAAATCGTGCACTATGCACTATACAAATTTCAAACATCTCGACAGACGCAGATACGATTGTGCACTCGGGGAAGTATCGCAGGACGCAACAGTTCACATGAGCAACGCAGAACAACGACAGAGATCTGTCGATTCACTCCATCTTTAAAAAAAGAAAGTTCTTGTGTGTGCCAAAGTTGCGAAATGGTGAAACCGAAGTACTGAGCAGGGGCAGCATCTTACTATCTGAAACCGCCAAAGACGACAAAAAGATACGGTGTAAGGTTTTCTATATGCCACGGATTTTCTTTAAAATAACGCATTCTGTCGGTTTATGTTAATGTCAATTTTTCGTTACAAAATGACAATCCACTTGCTCAAAAAAATTCTATTTGCATTAACATATTATCCGAATCAAATTATTTAGTACGTACTATTAAAAATATACAAATATTTCGAACATAAATATAATTTTAGCATGCATTTGACCACTCCTCTATGAGACAGTCTATAAAATAGTGTTAAAAGTTGCCCAGTTTATATTATTGATAATGCTAGAAAATTAACATTGACAAACTAATTTAATATTCAGTCAAACGGTTACACAGTATAAGTAAACTGGTAGGTAAAATTGGTGTAGTGGGGTTTTCTAAAGATTTAATACATCTTAGTGTGTCAACGTTTGATATCTCACTAATAATAATACTTGTAGCTACCTTACAAAAACTTCTAGGATTATACGCCTTTCTTTCACTCTCTAGTAAATAGGCGAACATCCTTTGCAGCTCCTTAAGCGTAGGTTCATGTTTCGAGTTTTGCGTGCCTGCAGCTAGGATGGAAGAACGTGTTTGCGGCATCATGTAAAGATGTTGCATGCACGAAGCCATATAGCAGGTAGCTCCTAGGTTAGTTAGTCCTACGTAGCCGCATTCAGAACGACCATCTTCGTGAGGCCAGTAGTCCCAGGGGTATGGAGAGTTTGGACCTACCAAAAAAAAGAAGCTACTAATGCTGAAAGCAAAAATGTATGAATGCATTTAATCACACCGTTCTAGAAAAAAATATATTACAGCACAGAATAATGGGATTTCAATATTTTTACAATATAATTAAGCTATGTTAATAGAACACAGAACCAATGAACTGTTGGTGCTGTTGGTGCAAGGAGAGTACCGAGGTAAAATGAGTCAGCGCAGTTAAATATTTTGGGAAACATATATTCTCAGGAAAGCGTAATTAAAAGATTTCACGGTTTCGATTCATTAAAATTCTGTCAGCTTCGAACTATAAATCCAAACATACGATTAGCGGACGTTGTAAAATGTCATCAATATGCTGCTTAAGAGAAAGGCTGCGGTTAAATTTAACTTCTAGGTCGACAAATGTAATAGATTTCTCCAGTGGTTAATCATAAATACAGCATGAGAATAGTATATTATTTTATATGGAGGAAAAGTGATACTTTTGATGGCGCGCTCGTGTTTAAGAGCCGAACGGAGTGAGGCTGGTAATAGAGAGCAAGCCATGAAAAGTAACTTTTCCTCCAAATAAAATATGCTGTTTTTTCTTCAAATGTCGACAAATTAATGCAAAAACATCTCTTTTTAATAGTAATAATAATTATTATTAACGATAAGTGGGTTCGCAAGGCGGCTTAGACCGGCGTCGGTGAATAGGCACAGGTTGTTGCTATAGTAATGTAACATAAAGCTGTCAGTGGACACTGTCAACAATAATTATTTTTTTTAAATTGCGTCTCCGATTGCGTTTTAATTCCGTATTGATAAGCAGTTATTGAGTAAGTTCGATTAAATAATAACCAATTTGTTCCTAAATTAGTGATTTTTAGAAATGCAGTGGACAAATTGAGTGATAAATACAAATTTTAGTTTAATAAATCTTGAGTTGTTGACGCTTATTTTGTTGTTTGTTTGTATCTATGTTGCTATGACAACACTTTTACCTCCGCCGGCGAAAAAGTGAAAAGTAAAGCTTCGGCGGAGGAAAAACGAAATTTCACGGCCGCCTACACAGTCGAGTAATGACGGATTTACTGACGTTTGAAGAAAAAATAATATGCTCTGTCTTGAATAAATATGACCGTAGCTTGCATTTAGAAACATTTAGGCTTTAATTATTTTTCGGGTGTCATATAACAACGTGGTTCAGATTTGACGAGTCTCTTACAGTCTGCAATGCTTCGTAGTTTAAATAACGGATATATTTTTAATGGCTCCTTCCGCTGTGGCCATGACAAACTGGCCAGTTTTCATTTCGTAGTACACCTTATGGTTAATATTCCTCTCAGTAAAGACATATTTAAGGAGGAATTAAGAATATAACGAAAGTTAATGGCTTCAATATTAACTCAGTAGATAGACTAGTTCATAGGCATACGTTTGAGAAAACCATTTGTTATTAAACTTCTTTCGGTAATAAGGAAAAAAGCATAAAAAATATTTCGATACCATACAATCCTCAGTATACTAGACGACTCCCTAGTTGTTAAGAACATTGACCTAAAATTAGTATACCAAACACAACATTAAGAAATTACTGAACAAAATTGAAAAACTGGAATAAATGAACTAATAGTATGGACTGTAATCACAAATACGCTGCGAAACTGGAAGATCCATACAAACTAGATTCAAAGAACTTGCGCAAACTAGAAGATCCATACAATCTAGATTCAAAGAACACATAGCTCATTTAGGTATGGTAGTAGAACATAAAAATCAAGTGTTGTCGAGTACGCTTTTGAAAATAGATGCAGAATAACAATTTAATATTGGTTCATAGTATATCTGATAGGCGGTTGTTAGTCGCATATGAACGTATGTGAGAAAGTGGGATGAACTTCGCAAACTTGATCTTAACAAAAAATAAAAAAGGTGATATTCCCGCCAGCTTAAATACCGTGAATCAGGTATATCATACCTTTGTTAATTCTGTAATCAGTAATAACTTTCCTAAACTATAATTAGTAAACTTTTACAATGGAAATATATTACAAGATATAAATGCCCCATTTACCTTTCATTTGACAACTGAAGATGATATAAATAAAATAATAATGACAATTACAACAAAAACGATTGGAAATGACAAAATAAATACGTTAAATGCGTGTTCTTTCCTCCTACTTCACTGTTGTGCGGCATATACAATCTTTTTTTGGTCGGATCGTACGCAGCGGATGGTTTGCAATAGACATCACTCCTATTTAGTAGATTTATGCTTGGGTGTCCCTCAGGGTGGTATATTGGGTTCCTTGAATGCCATACACACTTCAAAATTTTCAACTCTCTTTAACACTGCAGTTCTGTTTTACGCCGACTATACTCAAATATATTTTTAATTTTCTAATCATGAGGCGGCCGAAGAAATATTAAACGCTGATGTAAATAGTTTTTACACTTTAGCCACAGATCATCTCCTACAACTCAACCCAAACAAATCTTGTTAATCTTTTCGAAAATGACTCCAAAATTGCCAGTGCCGAAAACATTATTGAAATTAAATTGAACAACTCTCTTCCTCCGTATTCGGAATTCAGAACTGCGTATGGAAATTTGAAATTAATCATGAAATTCTACGTGTCATATCAACAGATCTCAAGTCCACAGAAATTGAAGGATCTCTTTAATCGAGCCAAAGCGGAGCTGACTTTCACGTGATGCTAAAAAACATTGTAATACCCTCGTGTTATTGCACTTTAGTCTCATATGTGTCATGTTTAGACGCCGCAGATCGATCGTTACCGAATACAAAAAATTCAAAATTCATGTCTGAGGCTGGTGTAGGCAGGCCATATATCCTAATTTCTTCTCGAGTTGGGTTGGCTGAATATGTTTAACAGGGTAAGATTGCATATGATTTACCTTTATTTTAAAATAATTATATTCAAAACATAGCCTTACCTCTATGGAAAAAATTAAGTTTCGGACTGGCATTCTCAATTTGAATATATGAAAAAGAGGAATACTTACAGTACCGCAGCATCGGAAGGAACCTTTTAAAACAACATTTTCATTTAAATATAAACTTAAAAGACATATAATAATATCATAATATTATAATTTCAAAAACTTCTTAAGAATTTTAAGTTTATACTGAGGACTGAACAGTGTCTGCCTATGACGTCTGCATTTAACCAAGGCCTATTGTTTGCCATAAGTCAGCTACCTTTACTTGTATATATTGTTTTGGTGGTGACAATAAATGTATCAATATTAATTTATTCAAAACATTAATTTTTGAGGGACATTCAAGTTTAATATTCGTTACAAGAATTTATTTATTTAACAATCAACGAACAAATAATATTTTTTATAAAATGTATTATAGAACGAAAATTGCACATAAGCACTATATACACATTGCATGCAATTCTACGTGTCATATCAACAGATCTCAAATCCACAGAAATTGAAGGATCTCTTTAATAGAGCCAAATCGGAGTTGAATTGTTAAAGTATTGATATTTGCAAGCATTCTCGTTATTGACGAAAATTGTCCATATAAAGTCCGGTGCCTATCAGGAAAAAATGTATCCATCACTCTCAGAGCTCTTGGACAGACATAAATGATAACTAATGGCAGAGGGTCAGTACAGTAAATGTGATTGTTAATCAATTTATAAATAAAGACTATGCCAAAATTATTACGTCTTTTATTCAGCATATCCAATCGAAGCAAATGTAATAATCATCATAATTAAAAAGTTCTTTGGGGAAAAGCTTACTTGTAATATATCCTAAAAATGTATGTTAAAGTCGCTTAATTTTGTCAAGATGGCAACTCAAATGCAGACATCAAATACATGTACTGCTTTCCAACCTGACCAGGGCTACATATAGGATTTTCGAAGCATACATATTTTTAAAATCTTTAGTATATCTTTTTAGAAATCCCAGTATTTTCAAAGCTTTATTACAACAATAATCAATATGTTGAATAAATGACAATCTACTATCGAAATATAATCCTAGGTCTCTTTTCAATTGAGGAGTCATACAAATTGTCGCCTTTGTCACGAAGAGTCCTAACTAGCTTTTGCTAAATTTGTCAGGAGACTGGTAAATGAAAAAGGGTTAGACATAAATCATCGGAGTTAGCTTAGTCTTAAAGCCATACAAATTAACTTAAAAACTAAGCTAACCGCCCGGTTTATGTCTAACCCTTTTTTATTTATCAGCTCTCCTGACAAACTTAGCAAAAGCTAATTATGACTCTTCGTGAGAAAGGCGACGAAATAGTAATTATTTAACCATGGAGCCTTTTTCCTTCTAAACTGTATAGTAACATCGTTTATAAATATGTTAAATAGTAATGGTACAACGTAACCTTCCTTAAATACTTATCAATAATATCGGAATAGAAAACATTTACTTACAATTTGCTTATGTCCACTTAGATATGAAACTAACCCAATCCAACAATGTACCACCAACACCATAGTATGACAATTTAGTTACCAACAGACTTATATCAACTGTATCAAATGCCTTGGAGAAATCAGTGCATATTGAATCAACAACAAAGCCATCCTCCAAAGCACTTGATATTACCTGTTCACAATCTAGTGTAGTTACTGAACGGTAAAATCGTGTTGCCTACAAGCAATGAAATTTCTAAAAGCACTAGTCAAGAAATCTGTTACTATTGACTCAACTATTTTCAGGAATTGGTATAAGGTAAATTGGACAGTAGTTTGCAATTTCAGTTTTTGCCCACTATTTTTAAAGACTGGACTAACAAATAACAGCTTCCAAAAGTCGGGAAATATGCCACACTGTAGATTTATTGTAGAGCATCCACAAAGGCTGAGCAAGAGCAAATGCACATGCACAATGTTTGACAAATTTGGGGCGTAATGCCATCTGAACCCAGCCCTTTAGTAATGTTAATACTGTTAAGCTTTTTAAAATGCTCAGAGATTTTGATATTTAATTGCCCCTTCAGAGACCGTTCGTTCTATTTGTTGAAGCTTCATCAACCGATGAAAAGTGCTCCGCAAACAAATTTGCAGCACTCTGCCCATCTATAGCTGTTCAACCTTCACGTTTAAGATATTCTGTAATTCATATTGACATATCTCCAGGCGCAAACATTGGATTATGCTGAACATGGGTCTCAATATCATTTATATAAATATAATTTTTACATAATGTTTCTGCTTGTGCTTTACAAATCGAGCACAGATTGCAGAAGTTATAATCCTCAGTATTACCAGCGTCTTTATATTTTTGCGGGCAATTATGTTTTCAAAAACATTAGTCCTCAGATCTACATCAAGCCAAGGTGGGAATTTACACCTGCTCTTAATTTTAATTCTAGGTAAAACGAAGCTAATGGCATAGTTGAAAATTTTATAAAAATTGGATACATTACTGTCAATATCACCAGCATTAAGATACAGTTAAAACAGATTAATTCCATCAAAATAAGTTTTTAAAATCATATATTTCATCCTCATACTCTAATAACTTTAACCTATCACACACATCCGACACAAATCAAAAGAGCATGATGCCTATAGCAGACAACCAATACATCAATTGGGACAGAATAATATTGATTATCACAAAAAACAAGATCCAGATATACACCCCTGGTATTTGATACATTATTTACTTGATACAAATTCAGGAAGGGGAAGGTTTCAATCTCCCGCAATGTATATAACATGATCACTGTACAGTTGGCAAGCATTGTCCACAGTACAGGATACATATCATAGTTAGATGAAGGAATGCATATGCAGCATATCATTTTCTTTAGATTATCATTTAGGTGTTCAGCCACCCATACTTCTTCTGATCTACTATCAGATATGAATATTTGTTCCGACTTCAGAGTATCCCGAACCGTTATTAAACTCCATCAATCTAGTTTTCTAAGTTTTCCCTGTGTCAACAGCATCCCTGTCCCTTTCAGTTTCAGTTAACATAATTAGATCCTAGCATGTTAGAGATACTATTACATAAACTTACAGGATTAGTACGTAGGCTATTTACATTTTGGTAGTAGACTGTCAAGGTCATTACCTAATGCTGTCTTCTGCGACTGCACTGTGGGAATTTGGTTATCCCACTAAGTTAATGATTTCAGACTTATAAGAGAGAATTCGCACAGCGCACAGCAGAATTCTAAGGCGAGCAACATATCGTCAATACTCGTCTGTTCAAAGGGACTACTCGGAGCTCCGAACTACTCCTGGGGAAGCAACCTGCAAAATAGTCTTACATACAAATATTACCTCTAAACACACTAACTCCATCGGCTTCCTCCAAACACTGGAACATGTTGTCATTCTAGGTTGTAACGAGTGAAATAATATTACCTTTGCAAAAAAAGTTGGAAATTAAATGCGACACAGTAGTTAAGATCCAGTCCAACATAAAACAACTAAAACCTAATTTCTTCACAATAAAAAGCAATATTTAAGGTTGTTACGGAACAAATCTTAACAAAACCGCTTTTACTGTTTACGAGGTTAGAGCTACGTTGCAGTGGGGCAAGCGCGCGACTCGTGATGGCAATACATTTGTCTTTAGATTAATTCGGATACCGATCTCTAAAGGGGTTGCGAATATTACAATTTTAAAGAAACTCGAAGCCATCTTCATCAAATATTGTTGCTTATATATAGGATGGCCAAAAACAGACATTCTTCAATTAAATTTACTATATACATAATACAAATAATGTACCATAGAAAATATTCAGTGGATTCAATGTTAAAAAGCCATTTTCTTACTGCCAGTTACATTGACATTAATCGATAGGTCATAAATAATCAAGATTATACATTTATTGGTTGGAAGAGTATACATTAACCTACAGACAATAAACTTACTTACTTTGAGGCCAAATATATTTTAACGGTTTTACGTCTTGGATAGGAACATTTGTTGGCAAAAAAGTCGTTATAAGTTTTTAGCATAATGTTGTTCTCGCTCCAATATGAAGGTGAAAAAAAGCATATTGGAGTGTCAAAACAACCAAAACTCGACTAATAATCATTATTTAGAATGGCTCTTTAACAACATTTTGTTTCTGAATAATTTTGTTACCTGTCTGTTAAAACTGAGATACAGCTTTTTAAAGAAATTCCAACGTTTTAACTTAAAAATCATTTAATCAGGTTTTTAAATTAATCTACTCATAACTAAATAAAACTAAACGGAAAAATTAATGCATAAATATAAACTAATATCCGGTGTTTGCGCCTCAAATCGGTTAAATATCGGGGCATGCTTCTTACAAGGTTTGCAATTATTAACTCCTGTGATATCCTGTTGCATTCTCCAATGAGCGCTTCTACATGTTGTTGGCGATTTTGAGGAGCATGCAGGCGATTTATGAGATTTCGGCCCAGTTGATCCCATAGGTGCTCCATTATGAGTCCAATCGAGCGCCTATGGGATCAATAAATCCGGGCTTCTGGCCATGATAAACGCTTAATACTGAACTCATCCAAAAATTGTGTTACAACACGCGCTGTAATGGGGTCGGGCATTACCATGCATTAAAACAAATCTTCTCTTTACCTTGTAATTGATTGCCTTTGGCTCCACAAATGATTACACTTGTTTTGAATTGGTATAGAGCCTCTTCGGCTCTGGCTCCAGGATGTAAACAGCACAAGTGCTAGTTTAGTGACCCTAATGAAATAGCTAGATATTCTCGACGTCTCGATAAGCAAGTCTGCTATCGTTTTCCAGAATAAAAGAAACTAAAAATGAAAATGGTTAGCAAATACAATAAAACAGTAAAAAGCTCTTGCAGATTGTCAAGGAGCTTTTTACTGTTTTATTGTATTTGCTAACCATTTTCATTTTTAGTTTCTTTTATTCTTGAAAACGATAGCAGACTTGCTTATCGAAACGTCGAGAATATCTAGCTATTTCATTAGGGTCACTAAACTAGCACTTGTGCTGTTTACATCTTGGAGCCAGAGCCGAAGAGGCTCTATACCAATTCAAAACAAGTGTAATCATTTGTGGAGCCAAAGGCAATCAATTACAAGGTAAACATGAATCCTCCACAACAATATAGAACATATCTAAATATTCTCTTATTATGGGAGCAAGTGGCAAAACATGCTGCTTGAATATATCGATGCTTCCCTTCGCATTAGTTCCTTATTATACATAGATTTGTATAATAGTCAAATTCAAATTCAAAATATGCTTTATTGTCAGAAGAACAAACAAAAAATCTTATTGACAAAGCTGAAATAAACATTAAACAAATATAATTATAAATTATTGTAGATACAAAGTAACAAAAAAAGCGCAATGTCAATTAGGAAATTTCTCCAAAAAATAAGCTAAAATATTTGGAATGTTATGTTTGTATACAGTTAGAGTTCGTTTGCGTGTACGTATGTATATCGTCCTATATTTGGTAAGAAGAACCTTTATTTTTCTGGTGATTTTATTTGAATTAAATGTTTTTTAAGGTCTGATGATGCCCTAACTGGGTGAAACATATGTTACCAGAGCAATTTCAATATATAGATGCTGTAGATTTTGAGAGTTTTTCGTTCCGGCTTTTAATAAAATGTTTCCTCCCGAACTCGGATACCTCATAATAAGCTTTCAAGATCAACAGCCTCTTTACTTGGGATCTAAATCTTTTTTCATTGTCGATCTGTCTTATGGCTAAAGGTAAATGATTAATAATTGTCGGCTACCAAAAACAATTGATCTTCTAACCAGACTGCTGTGCGTTACAGGCAATCTAACACTATAAGTTTGTCGAGTATTATAAAGTCGTTCATCCGAAGGTAAGGTGTGTTTACATTTTTTATGGATGATACAAACTGATTCCAAAACAAATAATGAAGGAAGAGTCAGAATTCCATGTGCGATAAACAATTGTCTGCACGAATCTTTTGTTCCAACCCTACACATGTACCTCAAGACCCTCTTTTGTAACAAGAATAAACCGTTAAACAGTTGCTTTGAGCAAGTACCCCAAAAACATAGTCCCTTAGATGGGTTTCTCAACGCAAAGTAAGCATTCCTAACCACACGAAACTCCAACTCCCTTGACTGCATCCTAACAGCGTAGCAATTTGAAGAAATTTTACTGTTCAAATTAATGATGTGAAGTTCAAATTTGAGCCTACTATCAATATGCAAACCCAAGAATTTATCCACATTTAGTTCAGTTAATGTGGTATTTTCAATGGATACATTACTTAATTCGCACCTAAAAGACATTACATTGGTCTTGGAAACATTCAAAGTAAGACTATTGACATCACACCAGTGTTTTATCACAGACAAATCCTCATTAATTGTAGTATTCAACAAATTGACATTGTCGCTATGCCACAGTATAGTAGCGAATCCGCGAATAAGGTAAATATCGAGTTCTGCCAGATCATTTACATAGAGGAGAAACAAGATTGGGCCCAGCACAGAGCCGTGAGGAACACCAAAGGCAATACCCAGAGCCTCCGATGCAGTCCCACCAAATGATACAGTCTGATTACGACCCGACATATTCAGTGGCCTGCAAAATGTTATTTTTCCACAAAACATACCTTTTGAGTACCTTTCTCCTGAGCACCGCCAGATTATTTGCCTTCTTTTCATTGAATACAAACAAAAACGAGTTTCATCTGAAAATAAATAACACACGTGACCATTGATTATTATCCCAATGAGCTCGCTAACGAGTAAAATTTAAACTGCACGACGTGCGCGTAAATAATTGGAACCATTAGCTTGAACTCTTAGTTTTAAATTAACTTCTTTGAGTCTTCGACGAATTGTTTCGTTGCTAACAGTGGTAACACGCACTTCTCGTAACTGTTGGTTAGTCATTACTCATCATAGAGGTCTGAAATCTGTTTGTTATTATGCGTAGACGTATAAATCTATCATCGATATTTGTAGTACATCGAGGACGGCCAGATCTAACTCTTCTAGAATAACGTTCCGTTTCTAAAAGCTATCTCTTGCCCTTCTGGCCGTTGCTTCTGTCACACCAAGTTTTCTAGCCGCAAAACTAACGTTCTTTCCTTCTGTCACCAATGCCATAATTCTATCCGCATGCTCGGGTGTAATTTGCCTAGCAATTTTCTGGCAAAATTTCAACTTTGAAGATTTAAACTACAAATTCCAGTTTTTGACAGCTGTATGCCACTACACGATTTTAGAAAATTAATTTTCTAACACGTTATGGAATTATAATAATGATTAAAGAATTTTCTAAGTTAAAATACTGTAATTTTGTTAAAAAGCTGTATCTTAGGTTAATGGATAGGTCAGAAAATGTTTTAAAAACAAAATGTTGTTGAAGACCATCCTAAACATTGATTTTTATTAGTTGAGTTTTGATTATCATGACACCACAGGACATTTCAAAAATTAGCAAAAAACATACTTTTTTTTAAACCCTGTATATTGGAATGAAAATAACAATAAGCTAAAAACTAACAACGATCTTTTTGCCAACAAATGTTCCTATTCAACGGTTAAAATCTGAACACCGAGTCTCAAACCGTTTAAATGATATTTCGCGTCAAAGTAGAAATAATTTTCTGCTTGTCGCTTTTTTTTGTGGGTCAGTGAATTTCAACTGGATTATTGGTTATAATATCGTGGGTGCACGAGCAATATCTCATATGTCGAATTATTGTCAAAAATAGATTATTGCAATTTTAAAACCTTCATACGATCGCGCAGCATTCTACAAAAATAGCTGATTCAAAATAAATTATATCTATTTTTAAAATGCAAATTAAAATTCTTCCGCCAGATATTGGAGTATTATCAGAGCTGCAATTGCTCCCACATCGCCAGTTTGTTATACGAAATGGTGTATTATCCTGGTCGAGGGACTCTTAAGTTCCAGCTCTACGCGTTGAAGGAGGAATAAAAACCGTTAGAGTTGGTATATTCACGACACCATGATATAATCAATTCTCTATTATTCATTCATTTCTACTTCGATTATGAAGATGTATACATCCCAAGACAAAACACGCACACACAGCTATATATTATCCTACTTATAATTAATAATATTTAATATCAACTAACCTTACTACCTAATTCTAAAGTTTAAATAATAACAAGAGGTGTCCCAGATAGTTTAGCAATCGATCTAATGTGTTTATAATAATTTTGAAATATCCATTACAATGGCACGGGTATTGTCGTTCTCGCCTTAAGTTCGCTAGAATATGTTATTTAGAGCGTAAGTGTTAATGTTATTTTTGTTTAGTTTGTTACATGAATGCATCTTACGTTTTTGGAATTTTTGCTTAAATGAAGACAGTAATAATGTTTTTTTTATTTATTTTCAGATATGAGATTTGAATAGCTCTTTATGTTCCACATACAGATAATGCATTATGTTGTCTGGATGGCAGATTAATAATATATCGTTGATATTTAAAACCAATAATGAGATATGTCCATGTTATTGAATGTTCAAATAGATAATTTTTTTGCTTATTATTTTTGTGTTTAATTTGTAGAGAACAGTACTATTACACGTTTCTTATATGCAACATTTATCCTATCCTAAAAATGTATAGAAAATATTATCCTGCGAGTCGGTAGTTTGTGAAAAACTAAGAGGAATGTGCAAGCCGTTTTGCTTTATTTTAAATCGTTTAAATTCTGCAGCCGTCCACAGTTGAAAAAGGTCAATTTTTAACTGTCAGTATTTCCGAAACAGTTGATTATAGGTATAGGATATTATACATAAAAATATTTAGATTTTGACGAATAATCCAAAAATTAGGGTGTCATATTTAAATTAACAAAGTGTCGTCAATTATAACAATAAGCGGCAACACCGCAATGTCAAAAATACTTGTAAAAGACGCGCGTCTTAAAACCAAACAACTCTTTATTTTTAATTAAAATTTTTTTTGCAACCTTCGTACATTTTGAGATAAGGTATAGGCCCATAATAAAATGTCCACCCGGTACAAGAGAGACGCGGAGTGAGAGATAAAATATAGAGGAAGCAGATCTCAAGAGCCCGCCAATATTATACGTACGCCTAATGTGTACGGTATTAAATATGGTAATGTGCTTAACCCATACGTTGGGTGTATCGTATCGTTGTAAGTTTGGTTGTTGCAAATCAAATTATACATTTTTGGGAAATATCTTTATCAAACAAGTGTTTCCGAAACAAATGATACTTTATCTACATTAACTGAGTTAAATCATCCAAATACAATTATGGCACAGTTTTTTTCATTCATAGAAAATATCTTGGGCAAACATTCATACTGTTGATGTTTTTGATAATGTGATGACAGAATTATTTTCTAGTACATAATCCATCTCTTTCCCATGCAATGAACATGAGGTAGACGTAATGTCGAAATCAGTTTATTACTATGTTTTAATGAGAATCAAACAATACTATAAGCAAGAAGATGGAGATAGTAATAAGCCAAGTGCAAAGAAGAAGGAATCTAGGCAGCAAACTTCCTAATTTTTATGTTCCTTTGTACTAGATACCACGCTATTACTTTGGATTTATGGCCGTCGTCCTCTATATTTTTAAAAAATTAATTGCACAATTTATTTCCTGCAAATACAATTTTGTGTTTAGAAATAAGAACTGCTTTTTTTGTGAAATTAATTAATAAACCTTTGCTCACTGTACTCATTTTATTTCATGTATAAAAATTTAGATTTCATTTACTTTATTTTGCACTTAATCTTAGTGACTCGAACTCACTATCATGGCGGATTCGATTGGTACCTACCTATTTTAACCTTCTCCTATTTTACTTACTGTCACATTTCATTTACTACCGTGATTTAAATCTAATTTTAGTTTTAAAATCTTGTTCTGCAATATGTTATTTGGTACCTAAGATTGCGGTGCATTAAAGCTCAGAAAAAAAATTGTTATATGTACCTGGTTGATGTTGCTTTAATAGTTTTTCATGCAAAAGAGCATAATTTTCGGGAGATCCTTTCACTAGCTCGACGAGGAGGTCAAAAGCAGCAGTACGAGACCTAGGAGATTTGCATTTTGGCACGTGTCTTAATTTTGGATTGGGCAGGGCGAACAAAAATTCAAACACCTGAAAATAACACAGAATGAACCAAAACGTCTTAATCTCTAATATTGCTTCAAAGAGCATTTAATATTAATTTAATTCAAAATCAAAATTTATTTATTTTAATCTTCGTTATAATTACATCGTAAGGAGCCATTACTCAATTGCTATATCATTGACACGGTTGCTATCCTAGCGTGTGCTTATAATTATTTAAAAAATACGGTGTGTGCTTAAGACCACACGACAGAAGTGAAAACTTCAACGAGATATTAAAAACTAAATAAAATTTAAGTTTTTTGGAGGCGCCGGGCATCGATCCCGGTACCTTTGCATGCTAAGCGAGCGCTCTATCATCTGAGCTACGCTGCCGATGGAAATACGCGCGTCGAAGGTGAAATAGGATACAGGCCGGCATAACGTGTTAGCTGATTATTACGTATATAATTTGGCAGTTAGGTAGATGATTGTTAGAATTAATATATTACATATATTGACAAGATATACAGGGTAATCCCATTAAGATTTTAAATGTCATCTTTTGTTATCTACTGTTTCTCTCTCTCTCGCTTGGCTGAAGTCAACTCGAGCCGACTTTACCCGAATGCGCGTTAAATAGCCGATCGTTGACAGAGTTGAGCATTACATGCGTAGGCACTTCAGTCTTATTCGCTACCCAGAAAAAAGTGTGCCGAACGCGACAAAACAAGTTTTCACTTCAAAAATTGCAATTAATATTAATTGTTTATTATTCCTGTTAATAAGTGTACACAGTTCTACGTATTAGATCGCCGCGCCGCATTGATACACGAATAACAAACAAAAAGAAATGCCGTTAGACATCACAAAATTAAAAATGATGATATTTTGTCAATCGAGAAAAAAGTGTCATTATGTTAGGAGGTTACGTTAAATATATTTTTCCATGACATGTGCATTTCGCATTCTGGTCAAACATTGAAAGAATGCCGAAGAAAAATGAAAAGAACTTGGAACATGTCGAAACCTTTGTGAGACAAATTATTACCTATTTCTCCACTTGCTTTATTAGAATTTTCTATCAAAGGGTGTAAATTAGACAAGTGCTAATATAGTGACTAGTGACCCTAATGAAGGCGAAATTTGAAAAACTTGAAAATGCTTAACGTTTCGAGGAACAAATCTGCTCCCGTTGTAAAAAATGAGATCTAAAAATAAAAATAGTAGTGATTAGAAGAGAGAGATTCCTCCGGAGGAAGTAATGCAATGCTATTAAAATTGTACTAGACTTATCACAATTTAACAATCACTATTTTGCTATTATAACACAATAAAAATCTCAATAAAATATTATTTTTCTACGACCGTACGTTTTTACCCACTTTCTCGCACGCATCTCAGTTTTAAAAGCGTCACTTTCCCGCACTAGTGCGGGGAAATAAAAATGTCAATTTTACCATTACATTTGGACTTTAGATTAGGACTTTAGATTAACAATCCAAACCTAATGGCATTACATTTTAAATTCCATAACTATATTTTTCAATTTGTATTTATTTTTAACTGTAGGTGTTTACATATTTTATTAGCTCTATTATTATGTACGATGGTACATACAGGGCATCTCAGGTTCGGTTCGCCCATACCACCAAGAGCCAAATATTTCAATATTTGGGAGGGAGTCATTTGCCATACAAATTTTTGCCCGAATGTGTGATCTAGTCTATTTATGTGGTTAATTCTAGTACATTTAGCTTGCATCAAAAGCAGAAGGCTGACAAGTTAAAAAATCAATCTTTTAGAGCTTATTGCAAATTGTGAAATAATTGGCGTTATTTAATTTAATTATTTGGGACATCTAGGAATAACATCGACGAACTAGCTACAATATGACTCTTTTTTCTTATCAATAATACATTTTATATCATACCAGTACATTATTGTGTTTTTATACCTTAGATACCATTTACATAATGGATTACTTTATGCCCGTGCGGGCATAAAGTCCACTATATGGCCCGTGCGGGCATAAATTACACTTTATGGACTCAAATTCGTAAATATTTACATATTGTGAATGCAATAACGAACTATAGTATGACATAAAAGTTTGTATGCATTAATAGATGTGTACGCCCTCGGGCGACTTATAAACCCTCTGGCCAGAGGCCCACGGGTTTGTAACATTGTCGCCCTCAGGGCATAAACATCTACTTAATACCCTTGGTACATAAATAACTATTATTATACATAGCTCTCTATCAGGAAATGTCTCAACAATCACATAACTTGGAATTTTGAGTTTTAAAAAATATTTTTCAAAATAATTGAAGTGGTCTATTTGCTATCACGTTTTCTCTTTCTAGTATTAACCACTTGAATTGAATTAGAGCGTCATTTACTACAATCAATTTTACATTTAGCTTTGAGTGGATTTATTTCAAAAATAAAAAAAGGGAGCGAGTAGATGTTTAAAGCCATAATTTGGCAATTTTATCTCGTTATACCGTTACATACTAATGCAATATGCATGTGATTTGTTATTTATTTTCTGATTTTTTTTTTGCTTAAATTTAAGCTCATAAAAAGAGCACCTTTTTTTGTCCCAAATTATGTCTTATTTTAACATAATTTTTACCCTTTTACTGAATGGAACGCCCTGTAATATATTGCAATATTTAATTTAATCCAACAATATAACATAATTAATGTTCTTGATTTCATCTTGACCAACCCAAGACAACTGCATCAGGACTGTTTTTATTTCAAGGAGTTGATCATTCTGGTGCACCACCTTGAAGATTTTGACCGGCTTTCTGTCATGTACTTAAGACCTGCAGAAATATTATATGCTGGGCTGGTGATAGGACTAATTATTTTGTAAAATATAGCCAGAGACGTTTAATAAAAAGTATTATGGTGTTTTTGAAGCATTCAAGACCTAGATCATATTAATTATACGGGGCTGATGAAAAACTTGCAAAAGCTTTGTTTCTAAACTTTTTTAGAAATAAGCCTTTTTGAATGCGGTTTGCGGATTTATGCGCATTAAGCTCCAAGAAGTGATTTTTTCAATAAGGTTGATATTCTTAAGATATAAGAGGTGATCAATAAAGTCATGTAAAAAAAAAGTTTGTGAGTGTGTCATTTCGGCAATACGTTACCAAGGCAATATCAGTATATATAGGCGTTTTTACCAGTTTTGGGTTTATACTCTTTGGCCATAGATATAATACTAAAGATAAAATTTGAATACCAACATTTTTAAAATGCTATAACCTGAAAACGAGTTTTTCATATTCTGAAACCTCATTTCACATACATCTTATGTATATATACAGGGTGTCTTAAATAGCGTGTGCCACTATTGCTATCTCTGAAACGGTAAGTGCTACAACGTCGGTTAAATTAGAGAAAAGTTGCCGTTTTTGATACCCATTCAGGATTCGTCTACAGTGTTGTCAAATTCCTGTTAGTTTCTAAGGTGATTTATAAAAAATGTCTAAAAATATTTCGTCAATTATGACAAAAACTGTTAATTTTCGAGACAGAGTTTAAATTCAAAAGCTTTATATTTTTTTCCGGTCTACAACATGGTGCCTTCAAATTTCACCTCCGACGTTTCGTGTTCGGGCCACCACCATCAACTTACTTTTCTTAAATACGGACCCTTATTTTTTATTTCAGATTTTAAGAGCTTCTGATGTCCCAAAATCAATGACGTATCTCACTTATTCGAAAAAATTCACATTATTGGCACTTTCCATAAGAACACAATGTGTTAGAGAAAAAAAAATTTTGGTAGGAATTAAATAAAAAGTGAAAAAAGTGCTTTTTCGAATAAGTGCGATACGTCATTGGTTTTGGGACATCAGAAGCTCTTAAAATCTGAAATAAACAAATCCAGGTCCGCATTTAAGAAAATTAAGTAGATGGTGGTGGCCCGAACACGAAACGCCGGAGGTGAAATTTGAAGACACCATATTGTAGAGCCGAAAAAACTACTTAAAAAACTTTTGAATTTAAACTGTGCCTCGAAAATGAATAGTAATACTATCGACGAAATATTTTTAGGCATTTTTCATAAATCACCCTGTATCTTAGAAACTAACACGAATTTGACAACACTGTAGACGGATCCTAAATGGGTATCAAAAACGGCAACTTTTCTCTTTTGTCCTACTGATGAGATCAGGAAAAGATCGAAAGCGACCAAAGCCCAAATCAGGCCAAAGACTGAACCTTTGCATATAAGCTTTGTGTTTGGCTGATTAACCTTAATAGTTGTGCCCATATTTCAAAAAAGTTTGATACTGGTTTGCTTTTTCGTCTTCTTCTTGTCTTTTCAGTTGTGGGAAAGCCACAAGAATATTT
>MU182436.1:245393-261867 GCA_016904865.1 Pissodes strobi | reverse complement strand
TATATATATATATATATATATATATATGTTAGTTTGTAGGTTTTCACGGATGGTGGAAAATGTATAAACAGTATTCCGGGTATCAATCCGTTCGTCTTGAAACTCCTCATCTTCACGACGTTTCGACAGAATCGCATCTGGCATTTTCAAGTGTTGCTCGCTCCGCTTCTGGGCTCGAGCACATCGCCCAACTGGGTAGTATGAGCGACCTGCCTCCTGATTGGCTAGCTCACCGTGTTCGGGCACGGGGGCCGGGCCTGGCAAGGGACATGCGAAGCATATAAATATGCAGCAGCAGTACCTTAGCCATTCATTTCAGCACATGCCACGGAAGCGTCCATGTCTCCGCAGTCGGACCGTGAAATTCGATTCATGCGACCTAATACTATTCAATTGCTACTGGAACAGGCCTACTCCTAGTAAACCTATACACACGTGTAAATACATCTTGTATATATATTCTCTATATACTTATTGTATGTTGTATAGTGCGCTTGTCCATTTTAACATATGATTCCCTGCTCGAATCATGAGCAGTTTTAAACAGGGTTTTTCATTGTTTATCCCTGTGTTTCCCCCAGGCAGTAACATATACCCCATTTTACAAGTTTTTTCATCAACCAAGAGCTTTATGAAATTCTAAGAGTAATAACGGCTTTGAAGGGTCCGCCCAAAGAAAGCGAAAACAAAAAGCAGTACCACATAACCTAGTAAACTAAACAGGCTAAGATCAACCCCCACTAAGGGTGTCAACTGCTGTTAGCAATGGCGTTGATCGAACAACGCCACGCACATAACATGCGCTTGCATTACTTGTTAATATAGACATATTTAGACTAGGCATGTAGTTATAACGTGTTAATAACTAAAATAAAGACAAATAAACGAAGGAAACTTAATTATTGTATAATTACTTTAATTAATAGTGAAGCAAAAAAAAAAATTCAAATTAACTGGGACAATTATGTAAACATGTAAAGGAAATAGAAAAAAAGCTATGTCTATCTTAAAAATGCAACTGAAAAATTAGTTATTAATCTAGATGATAGTAGCGATAGTGAAACAGATTTAGTATAGTAATATAGAACTTAGTGTTAACTAAGTATATATACCTATGTAAATATTTATATTATTACCGTGTTATATTATATAAAAATCGACTCTAGCCAGTTAACTTATTTCCTACGAATGTAACAACATTAAAATTACAATTAAATATAAACATTACTCTGGACCTGAACGGATTTCTGTTTGTCATTAGAAACCTTACAGCTGTGGTTGAAGGATTTCATTGAATTTTCATTGTTATAAGTTATTGGCTTGTTTTTTTATCTTTTTGGAGTTTTTAGTCGGCTTCTAACATTTCTGAATATACTTTACCATGCGGACCAAGTAAACGAACGAGGAAACTCGCGTCTTAATATCTTTTGTCCTTCTCCGAATACTGATCTTCAAATTTTAATTAAAATTTTTCTCGATGCACTATTTATGTCCTGATATGGACTACAGTTAATCTGAAGGAAAATCTCCGTTCTGGTTTTCACCAGTTTTTCCATTCATTTTGACAGAAAGGAGAATACTGATAATACCCAATAGTTTAGGCAGCTAGTTCCAGTTTCGAACAATTCATTTGTGAATCTTTTCAGTATTATCTAATGTTATGTCCTTTTATTGGCTACACTTTTTAAGGCTGTTCCCATCATCATAAGGAACATGCAATTAAGAATTTTATCGGTAACTGTGGTGAAATGATTATATTTGTTTCCGGGACCAACGTACGCTTTCGATCTTATCTTTATTCTATTGATGTATAATTCTTTGCAAAACAGTTTGCAAAATTGCCTCTTTTTCAAAACCTTCTATCACTGTTACATATATCAAAATTCTGCATCATACAATTTTCGCTATTAAAGTTGAATCTTTTTCTATTCTATTCTAATCAATAAATCATTTGAAGAATTAGGAAGAAACATTTTTGTCTAGAACTTTCACAATATCAATATCAACTTTTAATATGGTATTTACATACACAAACATCTTGAGACATATCTGTAGAGATCAGAATATATTTAGCTTTCTTGATACCCATAGTCAATGTATCCCATATTTAATACCGTTTACACCTCTAACAATAGATTCTTTTAGCAAATTTCCATTTTCAATATTCCAGCCTAAAAAGAACATTCCTTTGAATAGAATTGCGTATTTATATATCTAGCTAATTTTCGACCTATTGTTGGGTTTTCTGAAGATCTACTGGCAAAGTATCTTTGATTTTTCATTGGTTTTTCAAAAACGTGGCGATTTTTAAAATCATCTTCTTGTTCGGTTTACTTCAGAATTGCCGCTTCTATCTCCTTTATCTATACAGTCGGTGTCATTTCGTAATACTTTTAGAATCTCGTCAAAACAGATAGTTTTTCATTCTTGCTTTGTTTTATTTTTTTCTATCCGCATGTTTTTATTAAACTCAGTGTTTACTTACACATTTACACATCTTATTCTTTCCCTGAACTTACGAATTTTCAGCTTAGTCTTTTAGCTAATGAGCTAATAGAATGCTATCAGAACCAAAAATAAGACAAACGTAACGTTACGGACACTGCCTATTAAACATTGCAGAACAATTAATTAATATTTTGGATTATCTTGAAAGATACATTCTAAAAAATTTTAGCATAACGGACGATACACAAGCGTTGTTAGATATATATTTAAAAAAAATAAAACTCAAAAATGTTTTTGTACAATAAATTATTGACCTCTCAGGGAACTTATGATAAATACGATTCGCTTAGTTATTGTCATAGACAAAATGCATGTCTGCCATTTCTATATTTGAATATTCAGGCATTTCAAACAATGACATTTTATTAATATTTCGAGAAGTATTTCAGCGCAGCAGCAATACATAAAGCTTCATTCGTCTTAGTCAGCATTATACTGCACGACTGACTATTTAAGTTAAAGCAGTATCTACTGATAAAAATGTTCTTAAATCAATCAAAATATCAAGGCGTTAAAATAAAGAAAAAAGAGCTGAGGAAATAAAGAAAAGAGTTGAGTAAATTACAAGATCATCTAAATTTCGGGCGAGGGGCATGCGTCAAACATTTTTAATGTCTTCTCAAAATCGCTTTTTGATTGCTAATATTGAAAATGCTCCGATTTACAAACATTTGCAAACTAAACAACTTAAGCACTTTTTATATGCAGCAAGCTTCAATAAAATAACTCATGATATTTGGCTCAAACAGCCTTAAATATTTCAACACCAAAAAAATAATATTTTAAATTTATCTTTTACAGCTACAACTAGAAATGTACATATCAGAAAACCATAAAATGATCTATTTATACAAAATAAAATAGTTATTTACCTAACTAGTGCGGAAAGTGACACTTTTCCGTACGCGACTGCAGTTTACCGAACTCCGCTTCGCGTCGTTCGGTAAGCAGTCGCGTGCGGAAGACACTTTCCGCATGTGTTAGGTACAATATTTTTTTTACAAGCGTTTTACCTTGGTACTACACACTCACAAAAACACTCAATAAAAATGCAAAAAAAAAATTAAACTAAATACTTATTTACATTCAAAACCAAAAAGCTATCCTGGCGGAAGTAAAAAAACAGGTATAATTTTGTTGTTACACTTGACATATTTTTTTATAATAATAGTAGTCGTATGTCTATTGATTTCTAGGATATTAAATATATATTAAAAACAACTTTTGAAGTATTCACTCATTTATATTTTATTTGCATTTTTTCTCTGAAATGAGGGAAAATTATGAAGAAAACTATGCAATTCCCGAATCTATCCTAGCGGAAGCAAATAAAGCCAGCTTAGAATTACTGCCGGAAAAAAACCCAACAAGATACGAGAAGGAATTTAATGTCTTCAACCAGTGGTGTGAAAAAGAAATGTCAGAGGGTTTAAAGAAGAAGTCCTTTTAGCCTATTTTTCAGAAGCCAGTAAAACTTGTAAGCCATCGACTCTTTGGTCAAGATATTCTATGTTGAAGATGGTAATTAGAATACGAAAAAATGTTGACACTGGAAGATTTCCAAGACGGCCAGCTTACTTGAAACGACAGAATGTTGGTTTTCGGCCCAAAAAGTCAAAAATATTCAGCAAAACTGATATTTCCAAGTTTATTAATGAAGCACCCGATGATATTTATCTTTTACTGAAAGTGGTCACTATATTTGGATTGGCTGGAGCGTGTCGTCGTGAAGAATTGACGTATTTATCAACAGATAACATTGATGATAAAGGCAACTTACTAGTACTTATTCAAGTCGAACCTTTGTTATATCTAATGACTTAAAAAATTGTATGTACCTAGACTATTATAAAAGATATTCTCAATTATGTCCTTAAACCACACCACACAGAAGATTTTTTGTTAAATATATTCATGGCAAATGCACTACGCAATGTGTTGGTATTAATATGATTGGCAAGATACCTTCGGAGATTGCTGTGTTCTTGCGTCTACCTAATCCTGAAGAATATACAGGACACAGCTTCAGGCGATCCTAAACGACCATGCTTGCCGATTCAGGCGCGAATATTACAAGTATAAAACGGCACGGAGGCTGGAAATCCAGTAGCGTAGCAGAAGGGCACATAGAGGAATCGATTGAAAACAAAAAACAAACATCAAATACAATTTTGGCATTATCAGAAGCAAGCAGCTCCATGCAAAATACCAATACCATTAATAATGCTGAAGAATCTCATTCAAGTTCGTTAATGGGAGATATTAATAATGAAAGAACATGCCTTAGTTCGCAGTCAACGTGAGTCTTTTTTGCATCGGCATAAGTTTACAAAATGCAAACAATTGTACTTTCAATATAAATGTAAATAATAAGTAATTTTGTACATTAAAATCACGTTATTTATTATTGTTTAGGTTTCATTAAAAAATGTAAAAGAGTGGACTTAATTTTTTTTTCCACACGAAAATACTTTCCGCACTGTTGAGCGTGCGGAAGGTATTTGCGTGCGGAAAAGTGTAACTTTCCGCACAGTCATGCGTGCGGAAAGTGTGTACTTTCCGCACGCTTGTAGAAAAAAATTCAATTTGTTGATGTCCACGCCATGTTCGAACCATTCAATTCCTTAGGAAATTTCCAAAGATAATTGAGTATGTAAAAATAGCACACGTATTACGCCTATGATTCGCTTCTCGAGCTTCTCCGATCTCGATCACTGGGCAGTCCACTGAATAAAATCCTTTTTAATACAAAATTAAAGCCTTCAATCCTTTCATTGCTTAGTATTAATAACATATAATTAACAAAGGCGAAATATATTAATTTTAGAGGACAAAAAGGTAAAAAATTTGTCTCAAAAACATGAATCCTTCACAAGAAAAATAGAACATATTTACCAATATAGAGCACATTCATATCCATTTAAATTAGATTACCTCATTTAGAAGTTCCTGTCCTCCTTTATTAGTTTGAAATGGAGGTCTGTGCTTCAACAGATTAGTGAGAAGATTCAAAAGACCAATAAGACCATCATCTTCAACGGTTCTGTGTCTCGCTTCAAGGTAATCCCTTAATAAAACTGATTGGGCTACCTTGGAGGTTAGTTCGTTGATATCGATTACACAATTGTGGGGTTCTTCTATGCTTTCTTTTATTAGGTCATCCGGAAGACTATCTACTAACCTGTAAATTTAGATTATTGAGAACTACTTTACAGGATTGATATGCATAATTTTGGAGTAGAGCTTACTTTTACTTTCTTACTATAAAGAATTAAAGAAAGCATGCGACATATGGAAAACACGCATAATAAGGTTTTTGAGACGTGCAAAATAATTTGGATACCGTTCAGGATTTGTACAGGGTTATTGACTATATTTGGACCAATAGATAACTTTTTTATTTGAAGGATTAGAAACACGTTTAAATTAAAAAAGTTGTTGGATTTCGCTAAAAGCGCTATAATTTGATATCAGAAAAAACAAACGAACGTCGTAAAGCCGTCAAAAACGACTAACTTAGGTTTTTTAAATGGAATGCCCTATATAATGTTACATATTCTGATTCTAAGTAAAATTTCGAGTATATTTCATTTAATATAATAATATAATACATATACCTACATTCAACTGTTTTCGCGCTATTGATGATTGAAAATCGTACTATTAATATGTTTTCTACGCCCTTCGTATATGATTTTACTTAAGTCAGTACGGGGTTTCTATAGAAAGTTAGTCGTTTTTGAGGGCTTTACGTTCGTTTGTTTTTTCTGATATCAAATTCTAGCGCTTTGAGCGAAATCCTACAACTTTCCTAATTTAAAGGTTTTTCTAATCCTTCAAATAAAAAAGTTATCTATTGGTCCAAATATAGTCAATAATCCTGCACAATTTTTGCTTGGGATTATAAATTATTACCTACTTATCAGAATGAATGATAAATATGTATTACATTCGTATTTATTCATATAGTCTTCGTGATTTAAATACAGACTTTGTGACAATTCGGCTAAAATATTTAACAATTTTTGTTAATGGGTTTCAAAAAACTTTACTAAAAATAATTGACATGCGAAACTGTAAGGCAATCAGAGAAAAAGTGAAAAACTTTCATATTTTCGGTTAAATTTTTTTTTATTATTTAAATACAAGGAAATGTGATATCAATAGTTAATTTTACGAAAAAGGAAGGAAGTGGAGAGGGTTTAATTGTATTAAATAATTGTTCACAATTCACCATAAATATTTCTTGTAGTTTGTAGTTGTAATGTAATAAAACCAGTTTTGTGTATTTTTATTTATTTAAAACTCCATCATTGTGCGTTTACCTAATGTCATTGTCAATTTTAATAACGAGTTTCATTTAAATTATCACCTGGAACGTTGCATAGCAACGAACTTCTGCCTAGGCAGAAAAAGTCTACTTTTTCTGACTAGGCAGTAAAAATACATCTTTTAAGCATGTCAAGTGTCATTAAAAATCGCTTTTAATGTCATATGGAGAAAAAATTAATTAAGTAAACTAGGCATAAAAACCTATTTTAGCTATCAATAATAAAATCTCAATGCCTATTTTGTTCTTTACTTAAAGCATCTTGTGTTAATTAAATTTCTCAAAAGAATGGCAAATAATGACTTAGGAATTCAAAACTAAATATTTACGATAAAATCCTAAATGACAAATGGCACAGATTAATCATCCTTTGAGATATACTTTATGTAAATCAAAGGCATATCACTTTTTCCATATGCCGCATACTTTATGCAAAACGTTGTATCATTCTATTTATAATCAATGCATCTTAACTTCCATTTATACTACATTATACAATAAAACATACAAAAATCAAAAAACTTTAATTGGTTTTATCAACATTACAATGCTTTATGAAACTATGCTGTACAAGCATTAAACTAATGAACTTATAACACCCCAAGGAACTTCTACTGTTCAAAAACCATTCGAACATGTTTTCAAATCTAGCGATTTAATTCGTATTATATTAATATTTCACGCCACTGTGTATCGCATTCCAAGAATGCCCCTTAAATACTCTCGGCGACAACCTCAGCGCCATCTCTTGTCACAACGTTTATCCATCTGCATCAGTTTAGCTAGATAGCTAAAAGCAGAACGGCTTCGAACAATACAATCCACGTATTTCGAACCACACGTCAGGGTCAGCTACAAGTAGAACGCATCCGGCCAATTGATGCTTCCTACAGCGACTGCCGGAAACACTCAATCTAGGGTATTTTATAAGTTTAGGGTCACTAAAATTACAATCTATAATAATTGAATTTTATAAAAACTAGTCAGCAGATTTCGACGAGGTTTGTGTTAAAATTCATGATGTTCAGTTTTTGTATAACTTCTCCATATTTACATTATTTGCCGTGTACGGAAGGGATATTTCAATAGTGGGGATAAGTCAACGCGCCAAGGGAGAAAGGACGCGTCCTCACCTTCTTGAAGAGACTTGTTCCCCGACACTCTCCTAAGTCGAGATAGTACGCGCTCCCCTTGACACTCGGCCATGGAAGACTTGTTCCCCGACTCTCTCCCAAGTAAGTCGCGATAGTCCGCGCTCCCCGTGGCACTCGGCCATAGAAGACTTGTTCCCTGACTCTCTCACCAGTAAGTCGCTATAGTAAGCGTTCCCTGTGGCACTCAACCATGTAGATAAACTCACTTGTTTACAGTCACTCTCACTCAAAAGCCGAAAAGTAAACGACGTTTTTGGCACTCGGCCAATATTCTCTCAATTTCTCCCTAGTTCAGTCCATTAAAAGTGGTGAACTCGAAGTCGACATTCTCGTCGTCTAACAGCAATTCTCTGATAAAAAGTTTCCCATAAGTGCTCTTTCTATTCTCGGAGTGTAGTCTATGCATCCCCAGCATAGCGTGTTTTATAATCCATTTTGTTGCGTGTATTAAAACCGTATTTCTACAAAAGCATCCCTGTCATGCTCTCTTCTTAGATTGAAGTATTCTCTTACACATTCATACAGGGCAATGTTTTCCAGTGCAAATTACTCTGCAAAGTAAATAAACAAAGGGGATAAGCTAATATTATTAAAATTCACTAATGCTAGAACATCTTAATCGATGAGATTTTCAAAATTATCCTTTGATTCTTTGCATGCAATTTTTACACTGCTTTGGTATGCGTACACTTCATGTGTTATACATATGACGCGTGTTTAAAGTGTGCTTCACCGACACTCCAACTCAAGCAATTCACTGCTTTGATGGGCGCACTGCCTAATATAAAACAACAATACCATACAAGTTTATAAGAGCTGGCGATGTCTTGCCATGTCGCCAATTCACCTCATATACCTAATGGGGAAACCTTTTGCGCAAATCACCTTTTTGAAGTGATACTTCTTAACGCGCGCCGGGAGTAAAATTTGAAGGTCGCGATCCCCGACACACGGCGGGCGATCGCATCACACGGCGCGGCGGTCGATACACGACGAGCGACACGACCTGGCGAAACGAATTGTTATTGTGATATCTTTGGGTTAGTTTGGGTTAGGATTTCAGGATTTTTGGCAAGTTGGGCTTTTACCTTAACGCGTCTGTTTGTCAACACCGAAATCCTTACTGAATTTATTAAAAATGTCTAATTATTTAATGGTTAATTTATTTTCACGTTTCAATTTTGGGAGAAATAAAATACACAGTCGGATAATGATTTATGTTTATTAACAATAATAACATCAGTTGGAAACACAATACAAACTTAATTATATAGCAAATAAATAGGTTTACAAAATTTGATTTAAAAAAGTAAAATAAGTTTTATTTTGCCATTGCTTTATTTCTTTCAACGACTGAAACTTCTTGTGAGCTTGGAGGCCACCAAATCTTAGGCAAACTCCGGAGTTATGTCTTTTCCTGCTTCTTGAATTTTCCGCCATAACTGGTCTGCATTTTGTGGCCGAAAATCACCGAATTTCTCAATTTTTTTACCATATAATCCTATACATTATATACAGACCGTTATAGCAGGCGCGATCCTGGTGATTGGACTCGCATATACCGTAATCTAATTAGCATCGTCATTACTGCTGTACCGTTTCTTATCGTTTGATACCGCGGCGATAATAGGTTTGTTCTAGCAGCGATTTCAAACGGTTTCAAACCATCCGGAGTTTGCGCATAACGATATAAGCGTCGCTTATGTCGCAATGCGCAAACTCCGGATGGTTTGGAACCGTTTGAAATCGCTGCTAGAACAAACCTAATAATTTTTCTCCGGTAATATACTCTGGTGACACTTTATTTAAGGCAGCCGGCCCTTTATCAGGTTCATACAAAGGGTGGCGCCCGAGAAATAACCATTGGATACCATAACTAATGGTTAAAATTAACAGTCTGATACTGATGCAAGCCGATTCGAACCGAAGCGCCTCACCATAATATTAGTATCTAGATAATACAACACGATAAACTATCCCATAAAACATACAATATTTTTAAACCCGCAATTAACACCAAAATAGCAACTGCTTTTCTCGAATACATTATATCTACGCGCCCCCGCGCGTCGGGTAAGGCAACCCTCCGGCCTGCGCAGGCATTTATTTGTGAATGTCTGGGGGGGGGGGGGGGGGGGGTAGTTTTCAATTCAGACGCCTACATTAACATACTTCCCGGAGAGTATCGTAATGGATGGATCAACACAATATGCAAAGGTTACCTTGCGTCTGACAAGTCCAGATATTAATCCTATAGACAAGTGTATGAGGTTTTCTAGTAAGAAAAATAAGTGGTGCCGAACGATTTTCGTCCACAAAATGTGATTCTGGAAGCCTGGTACGATCTAATTCCAGGGCACACTGACCGTTTATGCCAAAAAGACGTTTTTGATGGAGCGACCAAATATTAGTTTATTGTTTCAATTTTATACCTTTTCGTAATAAAAATATTGCTATACAATATCTAATTTTGTTTTAATATATTACTCTATTCTCGATGATTTTAAGGTCTATAACTGTACAAATGCTGGTATTCAATCTTGGGTCGGCTTTTTTCGTGTATGTAAACTATAGGTTTGTTCCAACGGACTAATCAGTCATGTTCATACATAATTACCGTCCCATGTACGGCTTTCAGATCTTATGTTGTGAGGCGTCTTCGGACAGCGGTATGTTTTCAACTTGTGTTCCCGATTCCAATCAAACCTGACACGATGTTGGCCGAATGTATTGGCGCGAGATACGAAAAATTAGTACATATATTTAGGAAATTATTTTTAGTGGTTTTTGCATATTTGATTACCGCAGCCCTCTATTATGGTTCCCTATATACAACTGCCACGCTTACTCAGTCGAGTCAGTTCAGAGGCGCTTCCTAAAATATTTAATGTTCAGGGCAGATGGCTCTTATCCTCAGAGAGGTCTGAACCATGATCTTATCCTGTCGAGGTTTGCAGAGTTGCCTTTGGCGGTTCGTCGCGACTCTCAGTCACTATCATTTCTCCATAAGCTTCTTTCCTCAAAAATCGACTGTCCATTTCTGTTGGAACGCCTATCATTTCACGTACCCCGCAGTGGTGCCAGACATCAACCTACTTTTTCGCTTGAATTTGCCAGGTCAAATATCATATCCCAAAGTTCCATTTACAAAATGTGCCACAATTTTAATCGCATTTCCGCTTTTTGCGACATAAACTTCGACAGCTTACCAACTGTTTTGAGGTACCTGCGAGAGGCGTCTGGTTACTCCCTCTAATTTATTAGTATTATGTATACCAATGTGTATTATATATATATATTTCCTTTTTTTTATTTACATATATACATCTATTAACGTTGTGATTTGCTGTTATTATTATCGTAACTTGTTATGTGCTTGATGATGATGATTAGTTAGCAATAGAATGTCATTTGTAAGATTTTACTTCCTCTTGTTATATACATACTTATTTGAATTTCCTGTAATTGGGCCTTCGGGCCTGTTGGAAATATATGGCTATTTATTTATTTATTATTTATTAGGTTATTTCAGGTTAGTTTGGGTTATCTGGAAACTGAGATGCACAGAAATACTGAGTTGAAAAACAACACAATAATCTTTCATATTTGGCGCTAATATATTCGGTCAACGTTGCGTCGCGTCGTGTGGAATCGGGAACACACATTGAAAACAGACCACTGTCCGAAGACGCTGGTCTCATGTTCGCGTTACTTGCCTACTTGTTGACTTTAACTTGCTCGTATGTCGGTGTCACAGATTTTGTCAGTGAAAATGCCCAGTTGAAATACAAATCAAAGAGCAGTAATAACCAATTTTATTGAGGAGACTGGATGCAAAAGCAATCGCAAAAAGGATTAAAATCCCACAGTGCATTTTGTAAAAAATGACATGAAACCATTTGTCAGTCATTCAACTCTACTCTTTCCGTCCAATAGTTTGAAGCCTTTTGGTACGAGTTTTTTTAAATAATTCCCTAGTTAGTTAATAAAAAGTGTATTCACTTTTGCAACACGGGTTTCGTTTTATGTAAATATCTTTATAGACAAGTGTGCGCTGCAACGACTAGTGAGAATCACTTTTTATTTTAATAATTAAGAATAGTGGTTGACTATTGAACGAGTAGTTCTCTAGGGCGCGACAACATTCTTTAAACATACGACCGGGTAGTGGCGATCCCAAAATTTACAATTTGGAAGAGGATAATATTGTGCAGGTTTTAAAAGAAAATTCATTTAAATCTGCTGTTACAGCGCGAGCGGAGCGCAATTTTCCGGTTTCCACTAGAACTGCTCTGGTGTCCTACAAAAAAATTATTATACTTTTTTGATATTTTTCTCACTTTTTTTAGTTTTTATCATACGTTTCTCCTCCTCAAGTTTATAATTATTGCAAGAGCGTTTTGCAATTCTTACTACAGACCACAAAAAAACAATTTTACATATAGTGATATCAGACATGGTATATTCGGAATCCGTACCGAACGAACGAATTTGATAAATGAACCATATATAAAGCCATTCATTTATAAAAATTGATATTTTTTTACAACTTTGCTTCTCTTACTTATCTATTCTGATAATAAATCCAGGCGGCCCATGAAAAACCCTAAAACTTTTGTATTTAAAATTTTTAAATATCTTTTAAAATAAACGCTGTAGGTAGGTGCCACAATCTCCACAATAGATATTGTCGAATGTCGAATGAATTTATTAATAATTAGTTGCCTTGCAAGTTATGTAACTATTTATGTATTGAAGAACAGTACTTACATTAAACCAATAATTTTAATAAAAAATAATAAATGAATAACATATTTTTTTTCTGAATCACTCTATACGTAAACACAATTTATATTACTAAACTTGATATATTGTATTTTGATGGCCTCTAATAAAAATTGCAAAACGTTTTTGCTATTATAAGCTTTAGGAGGAGAAATGTATGATAAAAGACAATAAAATTGTAAAAAACATAAAAAATGCAGGATATGCTGCATAATCAAACATTATGTACAATTATTCGAACGTGAATTCTCTACAACTCTAATCGGCAATAGATACTGTTTTTCCTTCTACCTACGAAACGAGATAAGTATTTGTAAAAAAATCGGCTTGACAAACATAGTTTAAACCTAATATTCTGGCGCAACCTGTATACTGACATGTTTGGCGCAATGGTAAAAATACTAATCTTTTTAAGTTAAAGATCATATTAAAATTTCAGGAAAATCCATTGGTCCTCGAAAACCCATTAAAGGTGTGTTATGTCCTTTGATCTATTCCCTGTCCAAGATTTCTTGGTCGCAACCGTACATACCTTGATACTAGCCAAAAATAATCCCTGCAAGCCGGGCCATAAGGCTCCTTGCCTTCCTCTTGGGGTTGCATTGGTTCAATTTTTTGCGGCCTCATACTTTCTGCTTCTTCCAGATACGATAACAACTGAGCCAACATCGGCGCTACTAATGCACTCTCCATGTGTTCTCCTCTAGCTGATATGCCCAGGCAAAGACGGTAAATGGCTGAACATACTTCTCTACGTACTGCTGGCTCTGGGTCTTCCAGAACTAATCTAAAAATAAAGATAGCTTCATTTGGTTTAATTAAATATTAACAAATATGCCTATATACGATAGAGACTTGATGCATCATAGAATTATTACAATATTAGCAGGGCCTATTTACTATTTACAGTGACTTTTTTTCCTTTTTCAAATTACCAAACTAAATCTGAACGAGCATATAATAATGACTATTACTCATGAGGATGGAAGTTTGCAACACGAGCGTTAGCCGGTGTTATAATTAATCCGAATGAGTAATCGCCATTACATGCAGGTAGAATAAATACTATACCTTTTCAACGACTATTTTATAGAGGGCAAAATGACATAAGAAGTGCATATAGGTTCTTATAAACTTGTATAAACAGAAACAAGATTTCTTCCCACATTAACAATAATAAATCAGTGTATTTTCAAATAATTTTATAAACTGATATATCATCATACCAGCTCGACTTTTTGCCAGATATATAGGGCATGCATCCATCTCTGGTGGGGTTATACAAAGCTCGTCATCACATGTCATTTCTTCCAAAAGAAACTTTCTTCAAAATTACAAAATATATAAATTTACGGCTTCAATCGTGCATAAGAGTATATACATGACACGTTGAATTTAATGGCGTCGGCCCGGGCGGTAATGGCCTACTCATTTTTGTTTAAATTTAAACCCGTCCTTTGCGATTATTCCATAAAGAACCGTGCTTAGCAAATAATTGTTATGCCAGCGTTATGGCAGAGTTATATTTAAAAGAAGAGCGCATCTGTTATTATTCTTGTTTAACAAAATGAATACAATTTTATGTTAAACAAAACTTAAATGAGTCTAAATAAATAAAACTGAATGATATTGATTGTTGAACAGAACTGAAGGTTCTATAGAACTGATTCAATTGATGTTTTATGCATTATTACAAAATCCAAATGTTGTCACTTTTTAAAAAGAAACAACCATAGGCACAATAGCTCGGCTTGGCTACTCAGGGGTAGGTCCAGTTGTGTAGGCTCGCTGCTGAAAATCAAAGATGTGACTGACCTGAAGTGTTCTCGGTTATTAAGAAGAACATACACTTGATACAACCGAGGTAACAAAATTAATTAATTATTGAGCGCCACTAGATTTCATTTACATGAAAGAAGTTGGAAACAAAGGATCGCTTCGAGCACTTCAAGTCAAGCCAATTCAGGTGGGTCTCAAAATAAAAAAAGGTAATATAATCACACTGGTTTCACCATTTATTATTTAAATAATAGGAAGAAGAAGAGAGAAGAAGAAAAATAAAAGACTTAAAACTAACTTAACCTAAACTTAGCAGTACTCCTAGGTGTTTCCTGGTCTTGAGCAGGCTTAAGTATAGCACGTTAGTTAGTCACGCAACACCATAAGTTTCGAATTAATTGACCCTTCTCAGCAATGCAGCAATAGCTTGAGTTAGAACCAAACCTGAAAAGACTGCTTCTCAACAATGCCACAACTTGAAACAGTTAGTTTCAAGCTACACGAAGCTGACCAGTTACAAAAGTTACAATTAAATTACTAATTTACAGCTCCATTATTTTGAAAGGTTAAAAGCTCTAATTTAACATCGTATACACAGTATGCTGACTGAAAAGAACAAATCTAAATAATTATTAAAACATTATATACACAGTCAAAAAATAGTTAAACACTAAAACTGATATATCATACTTTCAAAGCGAATAATGTATTGATCAAGAATAAATACTGAAAAACGTCACTTCAACAAATGTGCAAAATGTCCACCATTCACTTCTATGCATTTTCTTACTCCCTTTACCAAATAGCGCCTTACTTGGAATAAAGTTCCTTGTTTATTCCTGATAACATTGGCAGAATCATAAATTTTTTGCAAGAGTTGCTCGCGTATACGGAGTTCTTCTGTATACACTAAATATTTAATATAACCCCAAAAGAATAGATCCAAAGGATTAAGATCCGGGTTACGCGGCGGCCATGGAAATTGACTGCCACGACCAAACCACCTGTGAGGTAACCATTCATCTAGAAAATTGCGAACTGCAACTGGATAATGTGGTGGAGCACCGTCGTGCATATACCACATGTTTTGTCGTAAATTTAAAGGAACATCATCAAGAAGATTCGGCAATTCATTTTGTAGAAACTGCAAATACTGATTACCATTAAGCCTTGCGGGCAACTCAAAAGGTCCAATAATAAAATCACCAATTATGCCACACCAAATATTAATAGAAAATTCCTGCTGAAAATTCCGTTCTCTGGTTAAGTGTGGATTTTCCAGTTCCCACATATGGTTGTTTCGCCAATTAGACACACCTCGTCTGGTGAAGGTCGCCTCGTCCGTGAAAAGGATTTTATTGATAAACGTTGGATCGTGATTGTGATTATAGAGCAGAAATTGACAAAACTGAAGCCTAGCTGGTAAATCGGTTGGTAGTAAATGTTGAACGGGATTAAAATGATATGGGTGTAGTTTTTCACTGTGTAAAATTTCTAAAACTGATGTCTTTTTCACATGAGTAGCATTAGCATATTTTTCTTAAAAATCATTACTCTATCATAGTTTTTATTAAAAAATAATGGAACGGTACTAACAAGAAAGTTATGGCATGAAATAGCGAGGGTATGGGGTGTAACTAGCGCCCTCTACATATTATGAGAAAAACTATAATATAATCGTATTCGCCATCCCCGAAAACCCCCGATTCCCAGTTTTTATGTCGTTATCTCAAAAACAGCTTGAGCAATAGAGTAATGACAATTTCGAGAATTAAACTTTAACACCCTGTATCTCATTAATGAGCAACATTTTACTAAGGCATATTTGGCTCAATACCATTATTTTAAGAAGTTTAAGCTAGGATTGCATTTTGGCGCATTCATTACCGACCACCCTGTATATATATATATATATATA
>MU182436.1:211490-244993 GCA_016904865.1 Pissodes strobi | reverse complement strand
TTTAATAAAGTACTGACAAGAAAGGTTAAATATGTCTTTGAGTCCCCCCGGAAGGCAAGAATACCTATATTCAGTGCAGCCCTTCCGAGACATATAAATTGAACTGAGTTTGTTTCAGCATGTTCAAGCAAAATGTTAAGAAAAGTAAGCTATACAGAGTAATTCTTGAAAAAAACATCAGCAGTCCGAGACATACCAGCTTCACTAAAGTCATAAAAATAAACCTGTAATAATGTTCAGCAAGGCCTTTCAAAACTGACGCTGAACAGAATGCTGTTCTAAATGGAATTTAGCTTATTATCTTATAGGCAGTTTAAAAGAGTAACACGATGATTGATGGTGTTACTTAATACAAATTACAAATATAAGAACCAAAGTATTTACCTTCTCAGCATTGAAGGGTCCCAAGAAAACGTGGTTATCTTTGTGTAGTATACTGCCCGTTTTCCACGTGGACATGTGAAGCCTTTATATCCCCCTTAAGGTTATCCTGTCCAGATTTTCCAAAAAAACCAAACCAGACCTGGTCAGAATTTCTTCCTGGTGATAGTTTATCCGATAAACTGGTCACACACTATATATATTATATATAAATGTAGCTATTCCATCACTCAGGCGCCCTCACATAGGTTGCGATCATGCACAAAGAAAAGACCCCCTGTTCACGTTGTCACCTCAATTTATAATATTTCCTTAACACAAAAAAGGAACTTCCTGCCATCACTTTCTTAATTCCATCTTGAGAGTATAAAGGTCAATTTCCACAAATGACAATTGACACTAGCACAATAAACATTAGGCTAAAAGGATGTCGCGCAGCCCACCTGAATAGGGCTATAGATATCGATTGTTCTGTAGCGTCAGACGGAACCATAAAGAAACGGTTCAGAGTGGCGTCGTGAAACGATGTATTGCTCGGTAAAACGATTATTGGCGGCAATGAAATTAAAATTGTGTGGCTATTGTCCCACTGTTCCGAACATTAGAAATAGTAAATGTGAAGGTTTAAACACAGCATATACACTACCAGCTACTCATCTCTACGGAAATCGGAAAGTTGGAGTGTCGGGCACTGCGCCTACCTGGCAGTGCCCTGAGCGGTTTAGTTTCACGGTCTCGTGATTTTTCAGGCAATGTAATGACACGAAGCGAACTGAATTTAAAATGAATATTCGCTTCAAAATCCACGACAAATTCGACCGAAGCCACGGCTATCGCCCTAAAAAGACCGGAAATTTCGGATTTTTATACAATTTTGCCATTTAAAATCGTTTTTAAACGGATTTTAGACAATAAAACATCATATTTTAAATTAAATGAACTGTCAAAAGTATTATTCAGATGCCCAGACGTTTAAAACAATATTAAGTCATGGGCCTCTTCTAAAATTTTCACTTGACTTTCCCAAATCAAAGGATACCGCCACAAGATGAGTAGCTGGTATTGAATAAGCTGTGGTTTAAATCATTCACAAAAAAAAATGTAACAGAATATTCTGATTGACTATTACTCACGAGGCTGAGTAATGGACAATGTTACTTATTCATAAATAAGCTGCAATAACCAAATTATTTAATACTCATAGGAAAATAATTGCCTTTTTTGCAATGTTGTTTTACGTGAAAATAAATCAAGAGTAATAAACCTTTAGTTTTTACCTATATTGGAAAAAAGTGGAATATAGTGAATAATTGATGTTCTTTATATTTTTCACACTGTAAGTGTCCGTGATGGCCGTTTATATTGCAATTAGAAATATGACCTACTACCTACAGCCGAATTTTAAATTCATGAACCATTGTCGATCTTGAACTAAGTGAGGCACCATGAGATATAATGGCAAGTAAAGAGGAAATATTTACGTTTCCTGTAAAAATGCTAATATTAGTACGGCGGTTAGTCAGCGATATTGGGACCAACCTTGCATTTTTGAGTAGAGCATTGAGATTTGGCACAGTGTTAGTGCATGCCCATACCTCACTTTTAAGAAGTGGAACCAAGTTTGCAACCACGGGAGAGCGGCGGTATGGCGGATTGCATATCTACCAAAGGCAAATTTGAGAAAATCGTTAAACGAGCACACCCGAGCGTTTCTATGGGTGAATATCACTCACAAATATTACGAGAGGTGTTCTGAAACGTAACTAGACCATGTGCCAGTCGCGTGGTGGCAGGTTGCCTACCCTCTAGGCGCAGAAACTAATAAAATCGATTTTGTAGTGCAAGCTTGGGTTCTTAATAAAACTCCAACAATTCTTGTTTCAGTACCCTTTTTAATGTCAACAGATACAACTGACAATGACTGACTTCTCGAATGCCGCTTTGACTTTTCTAACCTTGTTTGTTGTCGTTCTGAGAGCGGGTTGCGCCTTCTCGCATAACTCTCGCTTATCCTGAAATAAGGTCTATTTGCCATAGAATCAATTATTATAAAAATTGTTTTAATTAAAAAGTTAGTTTAGTATAAGCGATAGACATGCAAGGGGGTGCAGTCAGCTCCCAATTTTCTACTATAAGGTAAGTACCCTTGTCTCCCAATTTAGATCAGAAAAACCTTTACAAACCTTAATCAAGACCTGGAGAAAGTTCAAATTTGGGGCGACAGAAATTTGGTCCAGTTCAATGCAGCAAAGATCGAAGCAGCCACGTTTACCAAGAGGGCCAATACGGCGGGCCCTGAAATCATTATGGCAGGATCGACCATTCCTTCATTCTCGTCAATCGGACTGCTGAGTGCCTCGGTCACCAGCAATATGTCCTTGCATGACCACGTTGCTAACATCGCAAAATCAGCCTCCCAGGTGCGCTATTTCGCAACAAAAAACTGTATACACCGCAGCAGTTGCTCTTGCTTTACAAAGAGCAAATAAGACCATGCTTAGAATATTGCTCACACATCTCGGGTGCCGCACCAAAGCACACCCTAAAGCTACTTGATTCCATTCAGAAGCGAGCTGTACATCTCATCGGCGACCCGGAGTTGACCGGGAATCTGGATAGTCTGGAACACCGCAGACATGTGGCCGAGATGTCCCTGTTATACAGACACTTTCACGGCTGATGTTCCCATGATTTAGCCCGCCTCATCCCGCCCCTGGCAACGCCTGTCAGACAGTCGCGACGGACGGCGGGAGCGCACCAGTTCGTCGTACAACTGGAAATACCTAGAACATCGCTTTACAAGATCTCCTTTGTCTGGCACACTGCATCACTGTGGAACTCACTCCCAGGACATCTGTTTTCCCCTAATTACCACCTACAACTATTTAAGAACCGTGTCAATCAACATCTTCGCACACGCACCGCTCGTCGAGCGCCATAGAATATCCCTTTAGTGTGTGCCACTGCCATAAAAAAATCGGTAATTTTTTTTGACAGATTTAGTATCATGAAAGATTGAAATGTCTTTGTTGAAGAGCAGCAGAATAGAAAGCGAAGTAGGGACGTTATTGACGGGTCTATGTATACTGTATCAGAAATCTTAGCAGGGAGATGACCTCAGCGATCCATCACTAGACAAGCCAGCAAAGATAATGCAGGAATCGCTTCCCTGAGTAGGAATCTAAAAGCTTACCAGAAACTAGGGAATATTTCTGGTAATGCCAACGCGGATGCGTTAGATGCGGGCCTTCGCATTGAGCATAATTTAAGAACCAATAACTCAAAATGTCACAAGCGCTGCTTCGTACCTTGCGATTCAACCAAGCTCGCTAGAACTTAGAGAGATATGCAGATTGGTTGTCAAGAAAATATCGAGCCATCCGTTAAGTCTCGAAGGGGTGAAATCAGCTAATGACAAGATAGAATGAATTTTCTGTGGCAAGCACGGGCCAAGAGTCAATCCAACTCATAGACTGACTTTCACAGAAACTAGAAATGCGATTGAAGCCGCTGCAACCAAGAAACTAGACAGTAAAATTTTAATCGCACTCCCAGGTTGGCAGGGTAGGCTCGGCGTATGGTACCACAACAACTGTCGGACAAAGTATGTGCGAGACTTAAAAACTAACTCAAGTCTAGGCAAGAAATCGGAGCAGTTAGATAAAGTACGTGACGTTGCACTTGAATAAGTGATCAAGCAAATAAATACTGAAAAGGAATGCAGTGAAGATGCACCTGCATTTCTGCTGGCTGATCTTGCCCGCAGTCATGCCGACAAACTGCTTAAGGAAAGAGTGAGTAACGGGTTTGTACACTCCAGCGGCTTTAAGGAAATGCTGCTTAGTTCTGAGGGCTTCATACGAGGAGCAGAACATTGAACGCCAGACAAGCGATCTCCCCAATCCGGAACCAGCCATCACCGCCAGTGTGCGGCTGGAAAGCCGGCTCGGAACGATGGAGGCTGCTCTATAGAACTAAGCCTACAGCACAAGAGGCTTGTAAAGAAACGCCGGTGTCATGTAAATATAAAAATAAATGCGCTGGGAAATGCAACTGGGCTAAATCTAAAGTCCTTTGCTATGAGTTTTGTTGTTGCCCATGCTCTAAGTACCTTGATTAATACCAAAAAAAAGTGCCAAAGTCTGATATTTATGACTCCAATTTGTGATGTAGGTAATAGATTTAGTATTATTACATTTCGTGATTACATCTAGTACAATGAATAATATTATCGACTAATAACGATATGGAATTAATGCTAAACGCTTTAAATGATGCTGTTAAACTCTCTGTTTGTAATAAATATGGATTTTCTTAATGTTTTAGTTTTCTATCCACCTTACAACCGAGGTAACCTAAAGTTAACTATTTTGATGTGTCCATTAAGAACGTGTATTTTTTTTTTATGGCAGAGGCACACACACTAAAGGCAGATCCTATGGCGCTCGACGAGCGGTGTGTGTGCGAAGATGTTGATTGACACGGCTCTTGAATAGTTGTAGGTTGTAATTAGTGGGAAACAGATGTCCTGGGAGTGAATTCCACAGTGATGCAGTGCGCCAGACAAAGGAGTTCTTGTAAACCGATGTTCTAGGTGTTTCCAGTTGTACGACGAACTGGTGCGCTCTTGTCGTCTGTCGTGACTGTCTGACAGGAGTTGCCAGGGGCGGGATGAGGTGGGCCAAATTCTGGGAACATCTGCCGTGAAAGTATCTGTATATCAGAGACATCTCGGCAACATGTCTGATGTGTTCCAGACTATCCAGATTCCGGGTCAACTCCGGGTCGCCGACGAGGCGCACAGCTCTCTTCTGAATTGAATCCAGCAGCTTTAGTGTGCGCTTTGGTGCGGCACCCCAGATATGTGAGCAATATTCTAAGCACGGTCTTATTTGCGCTTTGTAGAACAAGAGCAACTGCTGCGGTGTGTAGAGTTTTTTGTTGCGAAATAGCGCACCAAGCTTCTGGGAGGCTGACTTTGCGATGTTAGCAACGTGGTCATGCCAGGACATATTGCTGTTGACCGAGACACCCAGCAGTCCGATTGACGAGGATGAAGGAATGGTCGATCCTGCCATAATGATGTCAGGGCCAGCTGTATTGGCCCTCTTGGTAAAGGTGGCTGCTTAGGTCTTTGCTGCATTGAACTGGACCAAATTACGATCGCCCCAAGTTTGAACTTTCTCCAGGTCTTGATTAATTGCTGCAATCTGTTCCTGTCTGCGGTGATGAGTCTCAATCGCTGGTAAGGGTTTTTCTGATCTAAAGTGTGAGACAAGGGAACTGTCATCTGCGAAACTGTAAACAGGGTTATTCGTTTCGGTCAGCAGGTCATTAATATAGATGAGGAACAGAGTTGGTGAAAGTATTGCGCCTTGAGGCACGCCCGCGTTGATGGTGAATGTGTCCGAGATGTGTCCATCAACTGCAACGTGCAGAGATCGGTTCTTTAGGAAACTGGCAAGCCAGCGGCAGAGAGAGGCTGGCAGTCCGAAGGACGGCAGTTTGTTGAGCAGTCCGTCATGCCAAACTCTGTCGAATGCCTTTGAAATATCCAACGCAATCGTTCGAGACTCTCCATAGTTCTCAATTGCTCTGCTCCATATATGAGTGACATAGGCCAATATATCTCCTGTCGATCTCTCTTTGCGAAAGCCGTATTGATTATCGCTGATTATTCTGTTGTTCTCGAGGTACTTGAGTAGTTGCTGATTGAGTAGACGTTCCATGACCTTGGAGATTATTGGAAGCAAGGCAATTGGGCGATAGTTTGAGGGCGTGGTTTTCTTGCCTTTTTTTGGAACAGGTTGCACTCGAGCGACTTTCCAAGAGGATGGGTAAACCCCTTTTCCGTAAGACAGAGAAAAAAGCCTGGCAAAAACGGGTGTTAGTTCGTTGGCGCAGTTCTTTAGCACGATGGCAGGTATTTCGTCCGGTCCTGATGCCTTTTGCGTATCTAGTTCTTTAAGGATTTTGCGAATATCACGGTGAGAAAACTTGACTTCTGCCATGGTAGTGTCGATGTTCCGTATGGTGGGGAGAGTCTTGCCTTGGGGGACGTCTAAGGTAGAGTGCGATGAAAACATTTTGGCGAGCATGTTTGCTTTTTCCTTGGCTGTAGTCGCCGTGATGCCACGTTCGTCCGTCAAAGGTGGGAGAGACGTTTTTGTAAAGTTGTTACTTACTGCCTTTGCTACCGACCAGATATTCCTGGAACCACTGGGGCATTGCAAAAGTTTATTCCTGATCCTTAGATTGTGTTTGTCCTTAGTTTCGTCGATCACACGCTTGCACTCGTTTCTCGTTTCGATAAAATAATTGCGATTTTCAGCGGTCTGATCTTGCTGCCAGTACTTGTAGGCTTGCTGTTTCCTACCTACAGCTCTTTCGCATCTTCTGTCGAACCAGGGCTTTCCTTTTGGTGGCAACTTGATGGAATTTGGGATGTATGCTTCCATTCCTGAGAAGATTACTTGCGTGATCTCTTCGCAGCAGACTGACGGGTCGTCAGTGCCAAAGCAGACGTCGAGCCAAGGAAAATCTAGGTAGAACTCCCTTAGATCGTCCCAGTTTGCAGAATTGTAATGCCAGATTTTGCGAGGCAATGGTGGATCCTTCTGTATGGGTGGCAATTCACAAACCGTTGTAATAAGTTTGTGGTCGGAAGTACCTAATGGCGGACCAACTGTAACCTTGTACTGGTCAGGATTGGTGGTCAGAAAAAGATCCAGGAGGGCGGCGAATTCGCCCCTCTCTGAGATTCGAGTTGGTTCGTCCACAAGTTGAGTAAGCTCGCAGCTGATGGCAAATGCTTCAGCTTCTCTACCTTCGTTGTCGGTCTTGTTGTGATGTTTGAGCCAGTTGATGTTGTGGGCATTGAAGTCTCCCAGAACGATTATTTCTGAACTGGGGTGATTGACCTGTATTGAGTCAAAAGTGGTAGATAGTGTTGAAAAAAAGCTTTGGCAGGCTCTATCGCTCGGAGGGCGATAGAGACAACATATAAACTTGGTTAATCCCTTGGCGGTGAACTTGAGCCACATGACGTCAAGGTTGTTCGGTTCGAGTGTTTCCTCGCGGTGACATGAAAGGTCGCTTCGGACAAAAAGGCATATTCTGAACTTATATCTAAATCGGGTATGTAAGTCGTAACCAGGATAGGGGTAGTTCACTGTTGTTGTTGTAGAACATACTTGTGTATCTGTAAGGGCTAGTATGTGTGGTCTATTTGCTTGTAGATGTTGGTGTACCGAATTTATGTTTGTATTTAGGCCTCTTATGTTGCCGAAATCTATTCTAAATTGGTTCGGTATCTTTGCTGTCTGTGAAATGCGGAATGAAGGGCTCCCAGGGCCACCCAGCGCCCGGAGATCCGAATGGCCGGGAAGTTTACTTCCGGAATATTTTGATCCTGGAAGCACCATCATGTCCATATATTCCTACTGTGGAACCCGGGACCACCAGCGCGGAAGCGGAACGTGATTTGGGAAAACCACTTAGCGCTTCCCAATTCTGGTGGGGTGGTCTTTCACCGGACGATGCGAGTAGGCTTATGCATCTACCACCTAGGGCCGGTTCCACTCGAAGCATCGGCCTCAGACTCATTCCTTTGGCGGTCCCTAGTCTGACAGGGGTAAAAATGGGGTTTGTGGATCACTCCCCAGTGATCAGCTTCAGACTTTGTACTTTGGTGTTCTCCAGCCTGGAGGAGGACGATGGGATTTGATGGGCCACATCCCGTGGCAACTCGGAATGGTGGGGGCGTCACTCCCCGTAATCAAACTGCTCTCACCAGTTTGACGTTCCTGCCAGCCAATACAATGCAGCCCCTCTTGTCACAAACTGTCATTCATCAGCTCCAGACTTTGTACTTGGTGTTCTCCAGCCTGGGGGAGGACGATGGGATTTGATGCGCCATATCCCATGGCAACTCGGAATGGCGGGGGCGTCACTCCCCGTAATCAAACTTCTCTCACCAGTTTGACGTTCCTGCCAGCCAATACTATGCAGCCCCTCTTGTCACAAACTGTCATTGGTCGGCTCCAGACTTTGTACTTTGGTGTTCTCCAGCCTGGGGGAGGACGATGGGATTTGATGAGCCATATCCCATGGCAACTTGGAACGGCGGGGGCGTCACTCCCCGTAATCAAACTTCTCTCACCAGTTTGACGTTCCTGCCAGCCAATACAATGCAGCCCCTCTTGTCACAAACTGTCATTGGTCGGCTCCAGACTTTGTACTTTGGTGTTCTCCAGCCTGGGGGAGGACGATGGGATTTGATGCGCCATATCCCATGGCAACTCGGAATGGCGGGGGCGTCACTCCCCGTAATCAAACTACTCTCACCAGTTTGACGTTCCTGCCAGCCAATACAATGCAGCCCCTCTTGTCACAAACTGTCTTTGATCAGCTCCAGACTTTGTACTTTGGTGTTCTCCAGCCTGGGGGAGGACGATGAGATTTGATGCGCCATATCCCATGGCAACTCGGAATAGCGGGGGCGTCACTCCCCGTAATCAAACTCCTCTCACCAGTTTGACGTTCCTGCCAGCCAATACAATGCAGCCCCTCTTGTCACAAACTGTCATTGAGCAGCTCCAGACTTTGTACTTTGGTGTTCTTCAGCCTGGGGGAGGCCGATTGGATTTGATGCGCCATATCCCATGGCAACTCGGAATGGCGAGGGCGTCACTCCCCGTAATCAAACTACTCTCACCAGTTTGACGTTCCTTGGGACCTGATTTATTTATATTTTGTTTGTGAAAATGGAGCCACTCACCAAAATTTCTAGCTTCACACTACAAAATCGATTGCATTAGTTTCTGCGCCTGAGCGTAGGCAATCTGCCACCACGCGGCTGGTACATACTTCAGTTACGTTCCAGAACATCTCCTGTAATATTTTTGAGTGGTACTCACCCATAGAATTGGTCGGGTGTGCTCGTTTAGCGATTTTCTCAAAATTGTCCTTGGCAGGTATGCAACCCGCCATACCGCTGCTCTCCCGTGGTTCCACTTCTTAAAAGTGAGGTATGGGTATATACTACCACTGTGCCAAATCTTAATGCTCTACTCAAAAATGCAAGGTTGGTTTGACTAACCGCCGTACTATATTAAACACACCCAAATAAGAGGCTGGAGGAGAGATTCTTTATAAAACGTTGGTACTTTCCAGTAGATTTACTACTGACATCAAAATCATATTTTCTGCTTCTATTATCCAAATTAATTTATCTCATTAATGCCGCTAGAAATTGAATTTTCCTAAAAGACAGAAAATACATATTTAATAACATGTAAGCGCATATTATGAAATGTTAATGGACGATCAATGGTGCCAAAGTATACGGTATTTAAAACGTTTGTTAGTAGTAATCAATTGAACGTTTTTAAAACATGGCTAACTTGTGTTATAATGGATGAGGCGGTTTAAATTAATGGATACAGGTTGATTAGAAGACCGCGTGCAAGGAATTGGTTGAGGGGTTATATTGAATATGAAAAATTATATTCAGTATACTGAAATAACTAATCTAAATATCAACACAGCCGAACAGATTTGGATTAAACTTACAGTTAATAGAACAAGAAATGGTGGTATTAATTATATATAGAGCACCCTCCTATTTCAAAAATACAAGCTTTAGTACAAAATTTTAAGAGAATATATGTCGACTGTCTGTGCACGAGCAAGTTCAATATTAATGTATTTAATCTTGATTGTACTTATGTTGACCACTTTTTGGCAATTTTGGTTGGTGGATGAGCCTACTAGATATGGACGGAGTGATTCGATTCTTTTAGATCTTATTTTTGCGTTCCAATGAGAACTACATATCTTACTCCAGTATTGATTACACATTAAATGTTTCTGATGATTAGTTTGTAAAATATGGCTTACGTTAAAGGTCTTTAACATTTTATCATACCTATAGAGATTATCGGTATTTCGGCAAAGAACTTTTTAATGAAAATCTAAGTTATTATAGTTATCTATAATTCTCGTCCTAGGCCGGGTATGTAACATTTCTGTTCTATTCAAACGCCTTGTTTGTCAGATCTGACGTCTATCAAAAGCAACATTTAGATGCTATTTCCGTAGTTACGTAATAAACTCCAAGCTCGCTCGATTCAAAACTTGATATTATGTTGAGTTTAAATTTAAAACACCCTATTTTTATAAGTAGGTATTCTAATTAATTTCGATCGGATAAAAAATAGTATGTGCAACTCGTAGGAAAAGCACATTCCTGGACTCCTGTGTTGCTGGCCTCGGCTGCGCCTCGTCCAGCAGTTACCACAGTCGTCCAGGAATGTTTTGCTTTTCCTCCTAGTTACACAATATACTATTTTCCTCTATACGATGGTACCAATATCTCGATTTTTGATGATAGTGTCCTTTTGTGGAGTCTAATTTTGTATTACCTCCGGAATAAGGGTTATCTTATCATGTACTTTCATCCCTGAAAAAATCAGCTTGTGACACCATACTATATACGCAAGAATTGCAAATTATCACTAAATTAAGCTACAAAGTGCGGATCTAAATAGCGCATGGATGAGCCTTGACTTCTCGTGATTTTACGAACATTCCCGACCGTTTTGCATGACGAAAATGCATTTAACAAGAGCGCCGAACACTAGCGCACTGCAGATTTAGACTAGTAGTGGTTACGGACGGAGGCCGCCGTTGGACGCTCTGCGTTTTGATCGTCGCCGTCGTGCCTCGATTTCGCTCTTATAAATAATGTATTCTGCGGCCAGTGGAGATTCAAAAATATGTAAATTCGCAAATTATAGTTAGTTTATGTAAAATTGTATGTAGGGAAGATTTTATTTTTCCGTTTACTTTCGCTGTACGTTATTGAGAAGCCGCCCCTGTTTAACAGTAATAAACCGATTCTTTGTTTGTCTATTTACCTGTTTTATTTAATTAGCTTCCAAAGGAGAAGGTCGCTAAACGCGGTAAGTATCTGATTTTCTTTTATTACTTGCGCTCAATAATTGAAACGTTCTGGATTTACTTTTGATTAATATTTGAGTATTTGCTCATCACTGACTTTAGTTTTTTTTTAATATTTGGGTACTTGCTTATTACCGACTTTGATTTTTGATTAATTTTTGGGTAATTATTTTTCCATTATTAATACTGATAAATTGGCGACATATATATCTGATCCAACAATTTTCTAACTTATTTTTGTTGTTTTATTGATCGGTCTTCTTGATAAAAGAAAAAATAAAACATTTTTGGTATTCTTTTTATTTTGTCGCGAAGCTTAAGCTAAAACGAGTTCCATATTTCAACTTTGGGGTATTTCTCGCTTGTGCCGTCTACAAGCCCGTGGCGCCTTAAATAAATAAACCCACTCCTACTCTCTGACATTTGAGCTAGGGCCTAATTTGTACGCTCGGCGACAACTCGTTCTAGCCTACGCATCGACATACGTAAATTCATTCAATTTCTAATTTTAAATTCTCAAACTTAAAATTATTCTTTCATTTTGAGATTATTCACTCTCAGTTCCTTCTAAGCTGGAGTGAAGGTTTTGCGCCCATTAGAAGGACAGAAAGAGCGTAATAGTCTCAGTCGGTGGTAAAGGTTTTTCTGATCTAAATTGGGAGACAAGGGTACTGTCATCTGCAAAACTGTAAACAGGATTTTTCGTTTCGGTCAGCAGGTCATTAATATAGATAATGAACAGATTTGGTGAAAGTATTGCGCCCTGAGACATGTCCGCGTTAATGGTGAATGTGTCTGAGATGTGTCCATCAACTGCAACATGCAGAGATCGGTTCTTAAGGAAACTGACAAACCAGCTGCAGAGAGAGGCTGGCAGTCCAAAGGACGGCAGTTTGTTGAGCAGTCCGTCATGCCAAACTCTGTTGAATGCCTTCGAAATATCCAACGCAATCGCTCGAGACTCTCCGTAGCTCTCAATTGCCCTACTCCGTATATGAGTGACATAGGCCAAAATATCTCCTGTCGATCTCTCTTTGCGAAAGCCGTATTCATTATCGCTGATTATTCTGTTGTTCTCGAGGTACTTGAGTAGTTGCTGATTGACTATACATGGCCTTGGAGATTATTTGAAGCAAGGCAATTGGGCGATAGTTTGAGGGCGTGGTTTTCTTGCCTTTTTTTGGAACAGGTTGCACTCGAGCGACTTTCCAAGAAGATGGGCAAATCCCTTTTCGGTAAGACAGAGAAAAAATCCTGGAAAAAAACGGGTGTTAGTTCGTTGGTGCAGTTCTGTAACATGATGGGAGGTATTCCGTCCAGTCCTGATGCCTTTTGCGTATCTAGTTCTTTAAGGATTTTACGAATATCCCGGTGATGAAACTTGACTTCTGCCATGGTAGTGTTGATGCTCGATATGGTGGGGAGAGCCTTGCCTTGGGGGACGTCTAAGGTAGAGTGCGATGAAAACATTTTGGCGAGCATGTTTGATTTTTCCTTGGCTGTAGACGCCGTGATGCCACGTTCGTCTGTCAAAGGTGGGAGAGACGTTTTTGTACAATTATTACTTACTGCCTTTGCTACCGACCAGAAATTCCTGGAGCCACTGGGGCATTGCAAAAGTTTATTCCTGATCCTTTGATTGTGTTTGTCCTTAGTTTCGTCGATCACATGCATTCGTTTCTCACTTCGACAAAATAGCTATGAATTTCAGCGGTCTGATTTTGCTGCCAGTACTTGTAGGCTTGTTGTTTCCTACCTATAGTTCTTTCGCATCTTCTGTCGAACGAGGGCTTTCCTTTTGACGGTAACTTGATGGAATTTGGGATGTATGCTTCCATTCCTGAGGAGATTACTTGCGCAATCTCTTCGCAGCAGACTGACGGGTCGTCAGTGCCAAAGCAGACGTCGAACTAAGAAAAATCTAGGTAGAACTCCCTGACAGCCTGTTCCCACTTGTCGGTTGTAGGATCCGTTTTTTAGTTGTGGCCGCCTCTATTCACACTAGTCGGATGTCGGACCGTTAACGTCGTGAGTATAAGGACCCGGCACTGCCGCTTGACGTCATCACATACAGGTAGACGGTCGAGCTTGCAACCCATGCCGAACTCATACTTTACGAGTTTTGCGCCATTTTAGAATTAGGAAGGGGTATTTTTAAAACATTTGAATGGCTCTTGGTTAAGCGTATATTGAAATATGCAATTTCTTTTAAAATAACGCAGTTAAGTAGACATTTTAGATGCAAAAATCTCGAAAAAATATAATAAAAACATATTTTATATGTAGTTTGAAACGTAATTGGACTAATATTACTTTAAGGGCGACTATTATGACTGATAATGTTTATTACTCATTTTTTTTAAATCAAAAATTAAATTGCAGTTTACTTACTTTTTTCTGCATACATAAATAATATTTAAGGGCTTCCGGTTAAAATAAGGCTGCGAGACATGAACTCAGCCCTTAGACGCGCCCCATTCGATTTTTTTTAAAGGAAAATGAAATTTCAAACTAAAAACCTTTGAATATCCAGTTTATCAAAATAGAATATATTTTGATAAACTGAGACTAGATACCACCTATCTATTTAATAGATAGGTGGCAAAATGTCACTATAGGAATAAAGGTGTCACAATAGATAACAGTAATGTCAAATTTGGTATGGTTTTTCCATCCAAAGGGCTCCGCAATATTTAAATGGAAATTGATGGCGGAGCTGCCAGAACCTGTCATTTGTTTGAATAGAAAAAAAGACTTAAATCTGGTTCTTCTTCATTTTAAGGTAGTTTATTTATAATAAAACATGAAAAAGCTTTATGCAGATTTCAGATTTTACTGTTGTAGGAGGTAATGGTGTTAGTCGTCAACTCAGCCCTTCTTGATTTGTCTTGATTTGGTTTTATTATGGAAAAACGAAGTTTCAAACCAAAAGAAAACTTTTAGTCTGCTGTTTAAAATTGTGTTAATTCTTGCTATTGCTATTAAAAATATGGGTGAGGGCTCATTGTATTCATAATGTCGCCTAGAAAAATGTGCAAAATGTCAACCCCGGACAGATTACAAAATTTATTACCAAATTAAGATAAAAAAAAACAAACTGCTGGCCATTTGCTTTCGAGCAAGGAAAATTTCGCCTAAATTTAAAACTATATATTTTCTTAACCAGACACCTATGGTTATTAATGATTAATAGATTTATCTCTTAGGAAAAACTTTCCATATTGGATTTTTTTAAACTTTCAAAAAATTTTATATATAGGGTGACAAAGAAGACGGTGATTTTTGTTCCAACTTCACAATAATTTTTTTAATTTTGTCACTGTACGTCAATTGAATCACTGGTCTATACTATGTAGGGGTTTGGAACCTTCGCCAACATGCACTAAAACGGAGTTTTATCTACAATACCGAAACATAATTATTGCACTCGACACGCGTTTTGCTAACCATGTTAGCATCATCAGGAGATGAATAAAACTGTTAACAGTTAAACAGTTTTAATCATCTCCTGATGATGCTAACATGGTTAGCGAAACGCGTGTCGAGTGCAATAATTCTGTTTCGGTATTGTGGATAAAACTCCGTGTTAGCACTGGTCCAAAGTAAAGAAAGCAGTCTGTCAAATTTTTGATAACTGCTATATTTTAAGATATATTGATTATTTTTGTAAAACTTTGATTTTTTCAACTTTTTGGTAGCTAGACCCCACTGTGCGTTGTGTGCAAGCTTTATAAGGGATTATCATTATACCTTACGAAAAGCTTGTTTATGTTGAGTAAAAAAATTGTACCTAAATGCTCTCTGTGGTGTGCAGTGGCGTACTTATAATCACTTATACTATGGTTTATGAGTATCTCACAATTTTTCCCGATTCTTTTGTATAGAAAGTACTCTCCTCTAGGTTAAGCAAGTTTTTTCCTTATTTTTTATTTTTTAACATTGCACTGTATCTACATGTATATTTTAAAGTGTGTCTAAATTTTTTTTCTTTAAATTATAATTTTTTAATTTAATTTTTGGAAAAATTTTATTTATTTATTTCTACTTAATACAACACTATTTCTAAAATTAAACTTGTTTTGAAAACCCTTAAAATTAAATATCACTAGTTTGATGTGTTAGATTTAAAAAAAAAATTTTTTAATTATTATGAAAGGACGAAGCTCGAAGCTGAAGCCAATTTCGGTACTCTACACGAGGTGACTGCACGATTTACGTCGACGAAGCTTCTGTTGTGATGTACTATTTTATAACAAAACAAAGAAACAAGCCAATAAAAGAAAATGTTGGGTGCACCCAATCCTGAAGGAACGATTTTCTTTGGGAACGTTTCAGACCTTAATCACTGAATTGAGAAGTGAACATGAGTTATTTTAGAATATCCATAACTACATTCAACGATCTACTGGCACGAGTTTCAGCAAGCATAGACTATCAAAATACAAGATTTAGGGCAGCGGGTAGGGGATTTCAGGCCCGACATCCTGTAATGGTATAAGTATATACCCTGTATATCTACAGAATATTGTCATTATTAAATATTATCATAATACATTTTATAAACTGCACGGATAGCAAAACACGCTGACCTGATTAGCGACTGGGTTTAATTAAGTTCATTGATACCATTATTGTAATATCAACCATTATACAATCAATACACATAGAGTTAAGTAAGCTCCGACTATTATTGAGGCCTCGGATGAAAGAACCTAACTCAAACTATAAACTTAAGTGAACACGATATGGCACCCCCAGATTGAGTCTTATCATGGCGACCCTGCCACTCCCTCATACGTGGTCAAAATAAAGTATGCCTGGTAGGCAAATAATCCACAGAGGCCTTATGAATTAGCAAGATGGCTAAGAGAAGAAGAAAAAAAAGAAGACAATTCTCTTTTAGGTTTTTGGTGAATACAAGATGTGAAAATAAAAATGGAGGTTATGCATGGACAATTGAACATTGGAAAACAATAATGTGAATGCGGAAAAAAAAACATAAGTGAAGTAGAAATGTGCACAGGTACTTATAGGCTATAAAATTTAATGTTAAAAGGTGCTAAGTTAGTTATATATTTTCCTGTATGTAAGGATATATTAGGGTAACTTTTTAAGTATTATATTTTCATTATCATATTTAATGCATACGTATAGGTACCATCGTTCTATTTGAAATATATAATATATAACCATTTAATTTATTCAGACTTAATACTCAGTCAAATATTTGCAGTAAAAGTATTGATTTATCAAATCGAATCGCTGGGACAGTGCCTAGCCGATTAATTCTGAAAAGATCAAAAATTTCTGGAAATCAGTAGGCCAATCGTATTTAAGTAAGATGCACAAACATGCACAAATTATAGTTTAATTAAAAGTCTAAAAAGCGCAAAACTGCATTGTGTCGGTTAAAAATCAAATATATATAAGTAGTTAATCGCAAAATATTTTTTTTTTCGATTAGCTTTCCGTCATGGGAAGTATAAATAAGTGCCAATAAAACAAGCTATACGTAATTGAGAAGTATACTAAAATATACAAGGTATTTCAACAACTAAACAGTAGCAAAATTATTTAAGTATGATAAATCTCACAATTTTGTACATTTTCAAATCATATTGATGTAGAATATTTTACACATCGCAGCATATAAATTATCATAAGTTGTAAAGTAAATAATAAAATAAAACGTAGATAAATTCTCTTAAATAACGAGTATTCATATAGTATTGAAGTAATCGGAATTTCGCAATTATTCTATGAACATAGGTCATCAACTCGTAGTTATTAATATCGCAAAATTACAAAATTGCAAATTTCGTATATGCCAGCATATACATAAAAATAATAAATAATGTTAATAATGACGCGGCGCGTAGCAAATAGCAAAACTCCTGAAATCGGAATCGAGTGAATTAAATGCTAGCTGCATATTATATATTTAATTATCGATTAAGATGGAATATAATTATTTTCAATATGAATAAAATAACTGCTATGCTTTATCACATCATTATAATATATAAATATTATTTAAGATTAGTTAAAGATTTTGAATTTGAAAGAAATGGTTGTAATTTACGCAATATGGTTTAAATAATGTAATTTATTGCATTAAATTTCGCCGTACACGTTATATATCTGTACGCAGTTATTATATGGAAATTGCTTATTACTAAGACATATTTTATAGGTGAAATAAGCCGTAGCTTATAACAATGTAGGGTTAATGTGAAAAAGGGTATACAGATATGGCAAGAAATAATGCTAATTTCAACATCAGTGGCGAATTGTTAAACGCAAAATTTTTGAAAAGACCTACCAATAATTGATTATTAACTTAATCACATACGCATTCAAATAAATAATAATAAAATAAAATAAGAAATTTTCTTTTTTTCAGTAGTAAGAGGTCAAAGGTATCTCATAATTTTTAAAATATTAAAAAGAGTATCATTAAAATAACGAAGTCAGTCATTCATTAACGTCCAGAAACTCATTTCTTTATTTTGACAGTTGTTTGAAGCTGATACGATAAAACTTTTATGATTCAATTTGGATATTTATTCTCTTATGGGATTCGTTTAGATAGCGATTTACGTACAAAATAACTGGTTCACTCAAACCCATTGGGATGCTCTTTGAGTAAAAAATAAATTTATAATAAGAAATATTTAAGTTGAGTTAAGTTCGCTGACGCTCTTTTGAAATGATCTTAGTCAGTTTATCATGATCAATTTCATCAATTTTACAATGGGACAAACAAAATTCAAACAAATAGCGGTATATCTTATTCGGGCATGCCTGTTAGTTATTATTATGATGAAATTAAACGCAATAAAGTAAAACGAGATGATATTCGAGATCCTTTGATTAAGTTTGATTCCTCAATACTCAAACACTACTTGTGAAATTGTAAATTTATCTTTAAATATCAATTGTATATTCTAATATGGTAAACATTACATCCAATTAACTGAATATATATCTTAGATAGAAAATTACTCGGAAAATGAAGAAATACTAATTAAATAGTAGATATTTATGAATAACGAATACCAAATAATAAATGAGAAACTTACATAGTCGCGCAGCTGAGGGCGGACTACCTGAGGGTAGATTTCCATAAACACGCAAGCAAGTAACCGTACCGCGATACAGTACCATATCGGAATAGATAATGCCACAAAGGCAGTAGTGTAGTTCTTACTAAATAAGCGAAATCATGTTAAATAAAGTCGCGAACTCATTGAATTTTATCCACATTAAAATAAGTGATCGCTAAAGTGCCGTGAAAAATGGGTACTATCTAGATTCGCAGATTAAATTTTAACATCACAAATAACGTAACTTAATAATCTATAAATCTGCGAGGACATACAATGAAAAAATTGAAAAATAATGAGATAATTATTAGCTAATTAATAAATCGATCAAAACGACAAATGGAAAGCAAATTCGAGCTAGTAATACGACCACTAATATAATTTTATACGTAAAATACGGCTGATATAGTCCGTTCTTTGCAATAGATAATTTAGTGCTGTTATGTACACAGAAAAGGGCGAGTATTACTTGCAAGTAGTTTCACTTATTCAGTGGAACGAAGGATGATTGTGTGTATTTCAGTTTTTTTTCTAATTGTTTAGTTGTATAAATTTGTACCAGGCCAGGTTCAATAAAATCAAAAAACCAAAAGAAACAATGTAATAACTTAATATTTATATATTCGATTACTTCGGAAAAAGAAAAGAGAAATAAGCATCGGAACTATAAATTTAAATAACTAGTAATTAAGAATTAATTTTTTTTATTAAGTATATTCTTATCGAGACAAGCTTGGATTGAAAATAAACTCTTTATGGAACGTAGGCACACTATATAGACAAGAGCTTCCAGAAAGCTAGGGAAGTAGCAAAAAAAGTAGTATCTGCTAACGCAAGCAAATTAAAAACAAGAGCGAGTTTGAACGCAAGAGCTTCGCAAATGTCTGGCTTGATCAACCAAATATTGGGGAAGTTCGCAAACAATAACAAAATTGGGTGTTACGTCATCAATAGAAGTTAGTAAGCTTTCTACATAGACAACCTCACAAGCAGGGAAATTTTATTATTTCCCCCTAACATCTATTATTTTAATTTCGCTTTCTAAACTTTCTAGTTTTTTTGTTAAAACGTTCTCAATTTCGATCCTTTGTTTTTTTAGTTCTCATTTTCATGTTTTATTTTTAAATCTTTTTGTTTAACGATGTAACAGTAAAATGCTCGAAACACGATTTATTAATTATTTTACCCTAAATGTGACAATATATTGAAGTCAAATTTTCGATCGGCATTGGCGCGAGACGAAATGTTGAGAGATTTGATTGAAATAGGAAGAGATAGAAAGAAGGACAAACTCCGCAAATACCTCAGTAATATAAATAAATATTATAAGTGATCACTAACCAGAAATCTTGATCGGCGTAAGACTTAGGTACATCGTCGAAAGATCTGGGAGTAATAAGGATAAAATATGAAAGTAATATAAATGATAAACACGTGTATAAATAAAAGACTCCAAAAGGACCGGTCCACAATACATCTGGAGGAGTCTATTATATGAGAATTGCAAACAATGTTCGCTAATGGCAGTATATTCTTTAGAGAAATACCAGTCTAGGCTAAAAAGGCCGGTGATCAGAGTTTGGCAATAAAATACAGATATGACGTACGCCAAAGGCGGTAATTCGTGAAGAAAAAGGTATAAGGTAATAATAAAATGAGGTTTAAGCGAGTGTAGCGGAGTATAAATAAACAAATATATGACAATAAATAAATATAAGAAAAAGAGAGAACATAGGTTTAAATAAGTTCTTTCAAACTAAGAAAGTATACGACCTGAATCATTATATATTTTTTTTTTACATGATAATTAAACGACCATAATTAGACGGCGATAGAAAATAAAAGGTTATAAAATAATTTATTTTTAAAATTTAACCAGAATAGAAAAGTGCAACCAAACAAAACATCCCTAAGTATGCTACATAAAATACAACTAATTAAATGTTTAAGTATATAAGACAAAACTGCTTAAAGACCTTACGTATAGTTCATTTTATGGAATGGTTGATAACTTTATTAAATAATACAAGAAAAATATAGATAATATTTTATTTCTTAATAAGGCACATTATTAGGCAACTACTGAAAAATAAAAACACATCAAAGGACTGCTATTATTAAAGCTAAATGGATTTTATTACCATGGATTTTTTTTCTTTTAATCATAATTAATACTAGTAAGTGATTCAAAATGCCTTTAATGCATAATTATATGCAATTCCTATTTATGCAAAGAACGATGGATACCTATGCATTGATAGACTTGATAGTTATTATAGAATAGAAAATTATGCTATATCATTTTATATTATATTATTATATACGTTATATTGGTTATGTTACTTATTATTAATTGTACTAGATGTAAGATAAATTTTAGACAAACGGAGCTCCACTTCTCATATTTCCATATCTTTTATTCTATGATTTGCTGTGAATTCTTTCTTAATCTTTTTACTAACAAACGCTTCCTTCTATTTCCATATCTTATAGTATAAGTATTGTATAGTCATAAGAACAGGTTGACGTGTTAAAAGTTACAAGATAAAGTAAATTGCTGCTATATAGAGTTACATATTCACAAATGTACTTTGAAATATTTCATTGCTTACATATCACAGAAAGGAACAAACATTTCAGGTCTAGAGAAATTTTTTCTCGAAAAAGGGGGGAGGTGTAATGGTATAAGTATATACCCTGTATATCTACAGAATATTGTCATTATTAAATATTATCATAATACATTTTATAAACTGCACGGATAGCAAAACACGCTGACCTGATTAGCGACTGGGTTTAATTAAGTTCATTGATACCATTATTGTAATATCAACCATTATACAATCAATACACATAGAGTTAAGTAAGCTCCGACTATTATTGAGGCCTCGGATGAAAGAACCTAACTCAAACTATAAACTTAAGTGAACACGATATGGCACCCCCAGATTGAGTCTTTACAATCCGACTAATGTGGACAGCGTCATACAAGTTCATATGCGATCGAGATCAAACACGATTTTTGATCGGGAGTGCGAAGCTGGCAAAACACCCGATAATACTTGTCGGAGTCAACAAAAAAACGGAGTCCGATATAGGTGAACAGCTCCATGCAAAATGTTTTGGCACTAGAGCACCCGATATTTTGTCGGATCCTACACCCGACAAGTGGGAACGGGGCTCTTAGATCGTCCCAGCAGAAATGTAATGTCAGATCTTGCGAGGCAATGGTGGATCCTTCTGTAGAAGTGGCAATTCACAAACCGTTGTAATAAATTTGTAGTCGGTAGTACCTAATGGCGGACCAACTGTAATTGTGTACTGGTCAGGTGTTAGAAAAAGATCCAGGAGGGCGGCGAATTCGCCCATCTCTGAGATTCGAGTTGGTTAGTCTACAAGTTGAGTAAGCCCGCAGCTGATGGCAAATGCTTCAGCTTCTCTACCTTCGTTGTCGGTCTTGTGATGTTTGTGCCAGTTGGTGTTGTGGGCATTGAAGTCTCCAAGAACGATTATTTCTGAATTGGGGTGATCGACCTGTAGTGAGTCAAAAGTGGTAGCTAGTGTTGTAAAAAAGTTTTGGTAGGCTCTATCGCTCGAAAGGCGATAGAGACAGCATATGAACTTTGTTAATCCCTTGGCAGTGAACTTGAGCCACATGACGTCTAGGTTGTTCGGTTCGACGGTTTCCTCGCGGTCCCACGAAAGGCCGTTTCGGACAAAAAGGCATATTCCGAACTTATGTCTAAATCGGGAGTGTAGGTCGTAACCAGGGAGGTAGTTTACTGTTGTTGTAGAACATACTTGTGTTTTTGTAAGGGCCAGTATGTGTGGTCTATTTGTTTGTAGATGTTGGTGTACCGAATTAATATTATATTTAGGCCTCTTATGTTTCAGAAATCTATTCTAAATTGATCCGGTATCCTTGCTGACTGTGAAACGTTGCATGAAGGGCCCCCAGGGCCGGAGATCCGAATGGCCGAGGAGTTTTGAATGTTTTGAAGGAGGGAGCACCATCATGCCCATATATTCCTACTGTGAAAACCGGAACCACCGGCGAGCAAACGGAACGTGATTCGGAAAAACCACTTAGCGCTTCCCAGTTCTAGAGGGGTGGTTCTTCACCGGACGATGCGAGTGGGCTTGTGCATCTACCACCTAGGGCCGCTTCCACTGGAAGCATCGGCCTCAGACTTATTTCTTTGGTGGTCCCTAGCCTGAAAGGGGTGATAATGGGGTTTGTTGGGTCAATCCCCAGTGATTAGCTCCAGACTTTGTACTTTGGTGTTCTCCAGTCTGAAGAACGATGGGATTTGATGGGCCACATCCCGTGGCAACTGTCAATGGCGAGGGGGGGCCTCTCCCCGTAATCAAACTCTTCTCACCAGTTTGACGTTCCAGCCTGCTAATACAATGCAGCACCGCTTGCCACACACTGTCATTGATCAGCTCCAGACTTTGTACTTCGGTGTTCTCCAGCCTGGAGGACGATGGGATTTGATGGGCCACATCCCGTGACAACTCGGAATGGCGGGGGCGTGACTACGCGTAATCAAACTGCTCTCACCAGTTTGACGTTCCTGCCTGCTAATACAATGCAGCACCGCTTGTCACTTACTGTCATTGATCAGCTCCAGACTTTGCACTTCGGTATTCTCCAGCCTGGAGGAGAACGATGGGCCACATCCCGAGGCAACTCGGAATGGCGGGGGCGACACTCCCCGTAATCAAACTGCTCTCACCCGTCTGACGTTCCTGCCTGCTAATATAATGCAGCACCGCTTGACACATACTGTCATTGATCAGCTCCAGACTTTGTACTTCAGTATTCTCTAGCCTGGAGGAGGACGATGGGATTTGATATGCCACATCCCATGGCAAACCGGAATGGTGGGAGCGTCACTCCCTGTAATCAAACTGATCTCACCAGTTAGCGTTCCTGCCTGCTAATACAATGCAGCACAGCTTGTCATATACTGTCATTGACCAGCTCCAGACTTTGTACTTCGGTGCTCTCCAGCCTGGAGGACGACGCCGACGATGGGATTTGATGGGCCACATCGCGTGGGAACCCGAATGTGATCCGATGTAATGTATCTATGGATAACTGGTGAGAAAGGTCACCTGTTCCAGACGAGTGTGGAGTTGATGAAATTAATAATTATTTTGTTAGGATTTCTCAGGTCGATCCTGATATGGACAAAATAAACTTCTGTTTAACTGGACACATGGAAAATATTTCAGGATTTGATTTCCGAATGGCCATTTTTGAGGAGATAAATGAAGCTCCATTCTCAAGAAGGTAAAAGCTGTATGTATCGATGGGGTAGGTATTGATATTTTTTGCCAGTATAACGCACCTTGTGAATTACTACATTCAGACATTCACTTTTTCGGACTCTATACCAAAACCCTAGTTTATTACTTAATAGACTATTAAGTTTTATTTTCTAAATTATCCATAAATATTTCTGCTAGTAAGACTCAATGGGTTATTTTGTAAGTATCTTCGATCAAAAGAACTCACCTTGTGATAAAACAATATTTACGGCGTAATAATATAGTGGAAATTAGTACAAAATCGATTTTCATTTGTTTACGTCAATATTTAAATACATACCAAAGTTTCAAATGGAAGACATTTTATAGAGCATGATTCTACGCATAAGATAGTGGATGCTTTTTTACGATAGAACTTCAAATTTGTTTATATTTAAGCCGCTTTTAATCCTAACAATCCTAACACCACTCTCATTCACCCTATCCCGTAATCTCACAGCATGAGGAAATTATGTAAATATGTTCTATATTGTTGTGGAGCACTTATGTTTGTGGAACAAATTCTTTACCTTTTTCTCCACCACAGTCTTATTGAAAATTTCAATATAGGACCTCTTCAATATAGCTGGTTCCAGGGTGTAAATTGCAAAGGTGCTAATTAAGTGACCCAAACGAAGCCTTTTCGGCTATGGTGGCGAAAAAGGTTAAAAAATAAAAAATTATGAAATGTCATTATTTTTTTTTAAATCATCAGTAAAAAAGAATGGCTTTGAAACCAGAATCTTATCCAGTAAATAATTCAGAACGATACTAACTGTTTGACAATAGGTCAAACAGCAAATAAATAGGATTTGACGGGCAATACACATAGTTTAGCAAAAGTCTAGTAGATACACCAACCGGAAAGTAGGTTTTAAAATATTGCCACAAACTTCCCCTAATGAGACTGAAACATAAGACAAACCACCAGAACAGTCATTACTAATAGTAGGCAGATATTCAGACTTATATAAACATTGAAAGTGTGTCCCAAAAATATGTAAAAATGCGGCCGTCTATTCGTGTAAGATCATCAAATTTTACCAAAGTAGGAATATAAATATCACGTTGTTTAGAATTTGTAAAATTTCTTAGTATTAAAATTTAATCAATATTGCCAATATAATCTAAATAACTTTTTAAAATATTGTATTCCGGTCTCAACAAGGAAAATATTGAACCCTGACTTCAAAAAGGACAATCGTTCACAGAGACACCACTTTTCAGTTATTTAATATTTTTTTTAAATATTTTATCTTTTCAAGAATAATACTTCCAAGATCGCTAGGAACCCTTTTTAGAAATGTTAAATTTTTTAAACGAAACAGTTTTATAAGGAATGATTTTTGCCACATTTTCCTCTAATATTTTATAAAATATTAATTATTAAATGCTTTATCACTATCGTTCGTCACGATTTTTATTGTTTAAACATCAAACTTAAATTAAATTGTTAGGAATGTCGTTGATCACTTAAATTGCGAGTGAAATCTAATATCAGATAAGTATCCTATGTGCAAAGCATACGTTCTTTTAGATTTATAAATTCAGGTTTGTAAGATGGATGTCGTTCATTAAAAATGTCTGCTACTTGGCGGTATCATTTACTCTTATCAGATATTAAAACAATTTCTATCATTTTCTGGAGCGATAAAATTGAATACAATTACTAATATTTCCAAACATATCGACTTCTGTTCTTTAACTCAATAATTTGAAAGTACACGTTTTGTTTCTCATAACCTAACTAATTTTTGAAATGTTTTTATTATTTAAACAATTAAGTTTCTGAAGTTTATTCGTAAAATCGGTTAAAATTATCAGAACCTTGCATCACTTATGACAAATTGCCTTGTGAAATTGTGTACAGGGTTTCTGGTTATATTTTGATTGTTAGCTAAAATCTTTACTTGAAGAGTTAGCATCGCATATCAAATTTAAAAGGTTCATGGCTTTACCTGAACGGTAAAGGTTTGCTAAAAAAAGAATCAATTGGCGATCGAGTTTGTAAAAAGTTATTTTAAATGACACACCCTGTATACGGTTCATCGTTCATTACTGATTCCAAATACATCAGGTTTGAAATTCATCTGCAAAGCTAACTGAGAAAATTGCAACAACTGTGCCATAAGATCAATGCATTAGACCGACACAGCATTTTATACCGTTCTCTTTCTAACACATTGATTTTATGGCTAAGTTTTTGTCATTTCTTTTAGTTAATTTTAAAGATAGAAGTATTATTTGGAATCAGAAACGAATGGGCTATCCGATAAATTTTTTACAGACTCCATCGTCAATTGTTCCTTTTTTTAACCAATGCGTACAGTTCAGATAAAGGCCTAAACCTCTTAAATTTGATATGCTATGCTAACTCTTCAAATAAAGATTTTCGCTGTCATTTTAAATATAACCAGAAATCTTGTACACGGACATAAAATTCAGTACATGGATAAAAAAATGTAATAGCAAGTAAACATTTTCAGAACTTAATAATAATTAAATTTTTCGCAATTTTACCTTAAGAGAATGTCAATTTTGACAGTTAAAGTATGCCGTTCGTTTATAGTTGTCTACATTATTTCTGGTCTAATTTAAGCTAACAACTGTTGCGAATCAAATTTCACATAATTCCATTAATAAAAAAATCATATGGCGCGGGCTTTAATTATGACTGTATATGCATGCAAATCAAAATAAAAGTAATGATAGCACCTACTTAAATGACTTACGATTTAAAATAATAATTATCAAACAATGTGATAAATATCTAGAAAGATTCACGTCTTATATACAAAAGACCCTTCTCCCTTCACATAAGACCTTCCTATTACATACCTTATTTTATATTTAAATCAAATTTGTTTCTTTGTAGACATGCTCGTTCATTATTTACAATTTTTTCGTTTTACCTTTATTTTCGTAACCTCTGTCAATCGAAAGATTTTGATTGAAATCTTTGTTTTACTTTCAATTTCGCAACCTTTCCAGCACACTTTAATTTAGATTTATTCACTTGTACTTATATCCTCAGATACACGAAACATCTGATCAAAATCTGAATAACCTCGATCATATTAAACAATAACATATACAAGTATTTAAAAAAATCGTATCGATTAACCACGAATGTTCGCTATGAATGTCTTCAAAATAGTGATGGTCATAGTAATCACCTGAAACTGCCTTACGACCGCAGGAAGTGTCATGTATTAACAGGGTCTTATACCTTAGACGTCTAAGCCTGGCGAATTAACTATAGCGCCTAAGCAACTGGTTTGCTGGTTGCTTGGGCAATATATGTAATTTGTTTTAAATATATTCGGTGTAAAAGCTAAACACAATTTTATTTTAGCCTAATCAGTATTGGTTGTAAATTAATGCTCTCGGTAACTTATTTTAGCTAAATTATTTTGCGTTAAACGGAATTACTGCGGTCAAATCGTCTATAGTTTTTTACTGCTAGTTGACTAAATAAAAATTACTGTTACTAATGACATTAGTATCATTAAGGGTATCTTTAAAAGAACGTTTGGTGGAATAGAAGAATTTAATTACATTAATAAACTAAATAAAAATGATATAAACGTAAAAAGTAAAAAAAACTATTTTACATGGACATTTGAGAGAAATAATTTATAAAGCAAACATACCTCTGTAACCAAACAGAAAAATCTTGAGATTCGAACAGACCCTGCCTCGCTTCTTCACTACAATGCAACCACGAAACCAGCAATGCCATAGCGTAGTGCACAACCTAAAATATTACTTAGTAACATTAACTCTAAAATAACAAGATCAATTAAACTGTTTAAATTATTTACCTGTGCTCTTCCCCAAAATCCAGTTTTGTAGTGATTTGGATCCCTGGGCAAAGATGCTTCTTTCAATATACAAGTTAATTTTGGCATGGTCGTTTTCACATCCACCTTAAAATGATAAGTAAACGATACTTTAATAGTATATTATTTAATGATCGTATAATGTAGGATGATTGTATCACAAGCCGCTTGCAGCGAGGTTTGTGATCATCGGAGTAAATTATGCTTGATTACTAGTTAAAATACTATACTTTATCTACACGCATCCTTACACACAAAATACTTAACTAGAAAGCGAAATTTTAACATTTACGAGACGTCAAACATACCTATGTTGACATTTCTAGTTTCCATAGTTGCGGCTTTCGGATTACCTATTACGAATTCATACATTTGTTGTATTGTGAACAGCATAATGCTTTTACTATCGTAAGTATTATGCGTCTATTATCAGATGGTTGTAGATAAAGACCTTTTACTTATACTTAACCAATTTAATTTAATCAAATTGGTTGAATGAAATATAGCATTTCACTTTATAATATATGTATACCTAACAATGAATTCGCCTGATTTGGTAATAATTCCATACAGAAACGTGCAATCACGTTTCTGTATGGTGTTTTTGATAATTTATTTATTTGTGATAAATTCTGGTAAGTACTTGGCTTTTGAAAAAATTAGCTGATTATCTAAACTAGAACTACTTCTTGTCGGATAAAATATTAGCACCAATAGATTATAAAAACACTAATGGAGACATACTAACTGCTTGTTGCTAGTGCTTGCAAGATATCTACTAGATATCAATAACTTTAAAACAAACGAATGCACTCATAGAGTGTAAACACAACACTCATCCTAAACATCTAATCAGTGATAGGATGAGTGTTGTGCATCAAAATATGCAATGCCTTCGGAATAAAATTGGAGAGCTGGAAATCTTCATTAAGGACCATATTTGACAAGGTCAGACATAGTATGTCTGACAGAACACTGGATGAGGGGAAAGGAAGTAAAGTTCATCGAAATTGACGGAGATAGCATAAAATCTCGCTATACAAAATTAGACATGCAGTATGGTGGAGCATGTATTTTGGTGACTGGACTTGCTGTGTGAGCCAATGAAAGAAGAAGGAAAAACCATAGAGGGTCGGATTAAATGTGCATGTATTCAAAATAAAAACAAGCGTATTATTTTATCTTACAAATTCTTGCCTGTTACTCCACATACAAATTAAGTGGAGTAACAATGAAAAATTTGTAAGATAAACATGAATCCTCCACAACAATATAGAACATATCTACAAGCGTATTATTGTTTTGTGCCTGTATCAAACACATTTGGGCAATGTTAGTGTTTTTCTTGAGATTCTTGAGGAAATTCTCTCACACATTCGCCACCAGTTATATGGATATTTTTTAAACTATAAACTACGACATTAAAAAAAACAAATGAATAAAACATAAACGACGGCGACGTCTACACAAAAAGTTAATTCGAAATATTTCAACACATATCTATGTTGACATATCTCGTTTTCATAGTTGTGGCTGTCGGATTGTCTATTACGAATCCATAATTACATTTTTATCTCTAATTATAATTGCACATGATGTATTTAATATGCATAATGCTTTTACTATCATAAGTATTATGCGTTATTAAATGATTGTAGATAAAAATTATTATATCACTGTTGGTAGGGAAAATTAGAACCCAACTATTGAGAGATGGGAAGATGTAATCTTACATTTCATCTTCAAAGGCTGCCATTTCATGGAATTGGGCTATTTTTTCTTCAACACCGAAAGGTTAATTAAGGAAAAGCTAGACATTTCAAAAGACTTAACCCACAAGCCTTCAGACCTGGCAGTTATACTACCAAAATGAATATATTATATTTCTAAAAGATGATACACATAGTAGCAGGGGAGACTGACTTTTGGTCCACAAAATATACTATTTTAAAATGATAAAATATTGAAGACATATTATGAAATCAAAAATTAACTAAAATAAGTTTTAATCGAATATTACAGAATACTATATTGCCATTATGTTTAGATAATTTTCACCATAACTTACCAGCGATAGCATTGCCTCATTTAAACTAGGTATCACAATTTTATTATTTCTTGAAGGTCGAGATTCATGCGGCAGTGGATCGACACCCAAGTGACACAAGAGCTTTAGAAGAGAAGCCAAACAGTCTTGTTGCCAGTCACTGCCATCTCCACTGTCTCGCTGGAGCACACCTAAATATAAAAATGGATAACATAAAGTATGTGCAGGTAAACTCGAAGACTCATAAGAGATAATGTAATTTTTTCAAATTATACAAAATATTTGAAATACAAATATGTGAAAATATTGTACTTAAATTATTAAAAATATCCACATTATAAAAATGTATCCCTCACATTAGAAAAACATATCAAGGTTTATGTACATACAAGGGGTATTCTTTGCAGAGGAAGATAATCGCTACATTTACGAACCTATTGGACAGTTATTACAAAGCTGTAGACTCTGTCCTAACCCATTCATTACTGTAATTTATTTCCACATTAATGTAGAATGATTGAAAATTAAGATCAATTGCCTCATTATATTCAGTAAAAACTATTTATTCCATTTCGTGTTTCCGAGTGTGTCCTTAGCCAAGATTTTAAAATAATTTTATTAATGTTCCTCAGGAACATTAATAAAAATGATGACAATGAAATTTAGTGATTTCAGGGCTATGATGGGGAAGTGCTGTTTCTGCCGTGAGCACATCTAATAATATAAATACGTTTTCAGAACGAAGTAATTTCAGAACACTATTGTTTCTCATTATAATAAATTAATCTTACATTGTCTGGCCATTTTGGGTATTTTCTGTTTATTCTTTAGGTTTTTTTCAAAAGGGTGAGTGATTAGTTATCGAAATCTTAAAGGAGGAACATCAGAATTGTAGGCCGAATTCAGAAAAGTCTGCTTGTCAGTGATGGTAACTCTAGGGAAGATTGACTCTTGTGCGAACGTTCATTCGTACAAAACCTGATTATAGGAGTTCTCACGTTAATTGAGATCTGCGTGACTTTTATTTTTCGAATCCGGATATTTTAAGCATAGTGCTTTAGTTTTCTAGTTTTGCTATTCTGTGTACATCAGAATAGTAAAATTTAGAGTGGTGTACTACATTTTTTAGTATCTCCGGGGCGGAATCCGGAACCAAACCTGTAATAATGTCTTGCGAGACAGACGACGGTATGTCCGTAATTTCGATGGACTCGGACTCGGGGAAATCGGTTAGTGAATGCCGTATCCAACTGTATTTAATGAAGCTCAAAAAGCACCCGAAATGCACACGAGGCATCGAAGTTATCTCGCTGCTCGAGAACGCACACGGAGGATCTAAATTAGACACACTTGGCACCGTCAAATCACACTTCCAAAACAACCATAAAGCTGTCTTCAAAAGACCGGCTCACAGTGGAACGAGCTTATGGGAAAGCTTGGACATCGATTTTTTTGCACAGGTTTTTTTACTACTGTACCGATTTGAATCATTTATGCCTGGTTTGAAAGGTAGCACAAATGACTTTTAAGTGCTTTCAATAAAATGTGCCGCCATTTTAATTTCGCGATGGCGGACATCGCGAAACAAGGTGTTATGATGGTGGTCATTTATAGGCTTATGGGACTTATATTTTGATAAATTTTGAAGAAACGAACAGTTTATATGAAGCTGTTTTCAAAAATCCATAGTTTATGAGACCATAATATTGTCACATACAGTGTATCTGCTTAAGTTCGCACTATATGGAAAACTTTTTTATTATTAATTTTACGACAAAAAATTATTCTTTATAAAAAGTTTTGCATGGTCCAAAACCTGGAATGCAACCATCAGATGACAAATTTTATCAGTACATATCAGTAAGTACGAGGTTTGTCAAAAAACATAATTTTCGCTCAAGAGTAAAGTACCTTAATTAATTAATAAGGTATATTATATGAATTATGCTAAGAATTTTACGAGGAATCCAAATATAAATTCAAATATAGGGTGACCTATTTGAAAAAAAGATATTTTTTGATCTCCCTTGTATATGGGATTTTTTGAAACAAACTTTTACGTAGAAAAAAAGTATTTTCAAATACCTACATAACCCTACTTTTACTTTTTTTGTGACAAGTAAAATAAAAAAGTTAAATGGGGGTGACATTATAGTGGATCACCCTGTACAGGGTGTCCCAAATTCGAGCCTCATCATTGGGATCTCGGAAACTAGAAGAGATACGAAGTCGGTTAAATGGAGGCAAAGTTGCGCAGTTTGATGCTGATCAAAATGCCGCCTTACAAGTTTGAAAATTCCGAATACTTCCGAAGATTTTTAGAAAAAACTGAATATTCGCGATTTCGTTTTAATTTTTTTATGACTCTATTTGAATAGATATAACAAAATAAATTTCACATTTTCATTGCTACTTTTTCTGTTCTTCAAGATGATGTTATCAGATTTTCCAGCCGACGTTTCGTCTTTGAGCTGCCATCATCAACTTTGTTTTTTTAAATACGGCCCTGGATTTTTTATTACGGATTTTAAGAGCTTCTAAGGTCCCAAAACCAATGATGTATCGCACTTATTCGAAAAATTCATATTAGTGACATTTTCCATAAGAACTCATGTGTTAGAGAGAGACAGAAAATAGATTTTTAATAGGATTAAAAGCAAAAACCATTTTTTACGCATTAACGCTTTGCATAAAGAAAGCTTAAAAAATCTAACATAAGAAGTGGTTAATAAATAATATAATTCTTAAAGTGTCAACCCTCAAACCATAGGCTCTGAGTCTAGGCTATATTTTTAGCAATTTACCCAAGTAAATAGTTGTGTGGGATTAGATTTGGAACATATAATAAATTTCACATTCTCATTGTTGTATCGCACTTTTTCGAAAAAATCATTTTAATGATTTCCTGGTAAGATCTTACCAAAAATCTGTTTTCTGTCTCTCTCTAACACATGAGTTCTTATGAAAAATGCCATTAATATGAATTTTTCGATTAAGTGCGATACATCATTAATTCTGGGACCTTAGAAGCTCTTAAAGTCCGTAATAAAAAATCCAGGGCCGTATTTAAAAAACAAAGTTGATGATGGCAGCTCAAAGACGAAACGTCGGTTTGAAAATCTGATAACACCATCTTATAGAAAAGAAAAAGTAACAATGAGAATGTGAAATTTATTTTGTTATATCTATTCAAATAAAGTCATAAAAAAATAAAGATGAAATCGCGAATATTCGGTTTTTTTCCAAAAATCTTCGGAAGCGTTCGCAATTTTTAAACTTGTAAGGTGGCATTTTGATCAGCATCAAATTGCGCAACTTTGCCTCCATTTAACCGATCTCGTATCTCTTCTAGTTCCCGAGATCCCAATGATGAGAAACTAATAAGACTTAATGCTAAACATGAAAATTAAAATGTTCATTCAAAATTAAACAAAATCAAAGTTATATCTCATGTTTTAAATTTTTTTGTAGATCTGCATGTATTTAATGATTTAAAAAGCCACCAGGTCGATAATTTTCCAAATAATTGTAATGATTTAGTAGAACTGATAAGGGCTATTTGTCAAAAATATTTTGATATTAAAGTTAAGCATATTACAAAAATTGTTAATAACTGTAAAACCACCAAGCGTCAACTTTTAAATAAAACTGTTTTATGACCGGTCATTTGTAGATAATCACACTGATGAAGACTAAATGTATAAGTCGAAACGTCTGTTTTTATAGAAATGAATAAAACAAAACACCTATGAAATAGTTGTTTATGAACCTATAATTCCCAAGAAAAACTAACTCAGAATATTTACAAAAGGTTCAAGAAAATATAATAAAAAAAAATTAAGTATATAT
>MU182436.1:150887-181490 GCA_016904865.1 Pissodes strobi | reverse complement strand
AAGACCCAAGCAGCCACGTTTACCAAGAGGGCCAATACGGCGGGCCCTGACATCATTATGGCAGGATCGACCCTCATCCTCGTCAATCGGACTGCTGGGTGTCTCGGTCAACAGCAATATGTCCTGGCATGACCACGTTGCTAACATCGCAAAATCAGCCTCCTAGAAGCTTGGTGCGCTATTTCGCAACAAAAAACTGTATACACCGCAGCAGTTGCTCTTGCTCTACAAAGCGCAAATAAGACCGTGCTTATAATATTGCTCACACATCTGGGGTTCCGCACCAAAGCACGCCCTAAAGCTGCAGGATTCCATTCAGAAGAGAGCTGTGCGTCTTGTCGGCGACCTGGAGTTGACCAGGAATCTGGATAGTCTGGCACACCACAGACATGTGGCCGAGATGTCCCTGTTTTACAGATACTTTCACGGCAGATGTTCCCAGGATTTGGCCCGCCTCATCCCGCCCCTGGCAACGCCTGTCAGACAGTCACGACAGACGGCAAGAGCGCACCAGTTCGTCGTACAACTGGAAACACCTAGAACATCGCTTTACAAGAACTCCTTTGTCTGGCGCACTGCATCACTGTGGAATTAACTCCCAGGACATCTGTTTCCCCCTAATTATAACCTACAACTATTCAAGAACCGTGTCAATCAACATCTTCGCACACACACCGCTCGTCGAGCGCCATAGGATGTCCCTTTAGTGTGTGTGCCACTACTATAAAAAAAAATACACCTAAAAATATAATTTTTTACAACAGTTTGATTTAATTTCGACAAATAAGTTAATTTTACAAATGTATTGAAATAATTATAGGCTCAATGAGTTCGATCAATGGCTTTTTGAGAATCCCAATAAAAATCATATAAGTAAAACTAATAGATATGTATGTAATCAGAAATATTTATGACTTCACAGAAAAAATAATGATGCTAATTCTTCATTTGGTGCTTGATAAAAAAGTTAATTTTAATGCCATTAACAAATTTTGAAATATCTTATTTTTTCAAGTGTCGAGCTCGATTCCGAGCGCAGAAGGTCTCACGCAGATACCAGAAGTATCTGGAACCCACAGTTTAAGTAGATCAGTTTTCCTGAGGAGAGTACTACTAGCTGGTTTACCATTGCCTTACCAGATAGAAGTGACTATAAACTTTTTTTAGATAGAATACCATGAGACTTAAAAAAGTCGTAACGCTGGAGTGAAAGCTCAATGCGCTGAATCGTAATTTACAGTTCTATAATATTGATGAAATATATTATTGATGAAATATTGCTTTTATAGCCTTTATTGAAAGAAAAAAACAGAAAAAGGTATTAAAGCATCCTTACCCTTAACTATAATTTTCATAGAACTAAGTCTATGCATCAGTGAAAATAGCTGTTCAAAATAACTCGGTTTCAGAAGCAAGAGAGTTGGCAGACAATCTCTAGGTGGAGCGGCTTGCATAGAAGGTGCATCCAAAAATTCCCTCTTCTTCATATTCCTCGACATACCTACTGAAATATAGGTGATTTGGTTGTCCTTGAAGCCCATTTCTTGAAGAGTTTTTTCATCACAGTCTATGGACAGCTCTTGACCTACAAAATAAACAGTAATCACATAGTGATGACTAAAAATATCTTATTTTACTACGGAGTTACCCAGTGGTCAGAAAGTATCGACTTATCAACTGTCCAAAATATAATTCAGCATTTATTTATATACAGATTCTTACAAAAACACTTTCAACTAATCTATTACTAACAATCTCATTAAAAATTGTTAAATAGATCTTGGCATTAAGTCGTTGGTTTCCACAATAACGCTTAAGAAGCATTTTCTCTCAGTTGTCAAGCAGCACCAGTCTTTCACTTTTGTAGACAATTTTGGTGAAACCATGATTTAAGAAATCTGGACGCTTACATTCCTTCACTTTATCACTAATGTATCCTTAACGTCTACTTTCAAGAGCCGTTACTATAAACAGGTAAGATTCGAAAAATGTTAGTCGGAGTCAGTAGTCTTGTAATAAACACGCTTCGTCCTCCGTAATTTGTGTTTTTAAAAACGGTCTCAACGCTCATAAAAACTTAATTAATGCCACGGCAAATTTATTTACATTTATTCGAGTTATACCAATTTAACTTAGTATGTTACTAACATTTTTAATCAGAAGCATCTATTTGATAGTTTTTCTTGAAAGATATCAAGGTTCACGGAATATTTCCGTGGTGCTTGAATGAGGCAGTTATTAGAAGTCGTTTGCTGACCATAGAAATGCAACTGACATTTTGATTTTTTCTACGATACTGGCTGTAGAATGGTCACTCATGTAGATGAACGACATAAGTGTATATACAGAAAATAATTATATATCGCATTTTTTCAATTAGGAATATAATAAATTATAACAGTTTAGCGGATTTAGATCCTCTTTGTGAAGTCAATCAGTCAAGCCATCACTACTTTAAACAATAGTTTTTAAGTTAATTATTCGCTAAAACGAAAACAAAAATCGACCACGGGAAAAGGAAATAGTATATTATTAACCAAGGTTTAGACAGACACTATTATTGCCCGAGCGGCGATATCAGTCGCGAAGGCAATAAATAATAGTTGTATAAACCGTGGTTAATATACAATTTTTTCCACTACTAATATACCTACAAAATATTTTTGTAATTACTAAACCATGAATTATATATTTTATAGGATTGCTTATATATTAATTGTTTCAAACAAGTTTCTTCTACTTGGAAATCATCTAACACTATTTGTATTTTGTCTTGTTAGGTAGGCTTGGTAACTGTTGTCGTAAGAAATATCCAGGGGAAAATGCTCCGTTAGGCGCGAATTTAATAATGGATTCTTACGCTCTAAGCGCGAATCTTTAAGCAAGAACGGATTAGAGTGTTCAGACAGGTGGTAAATGCATATGCCCACTAGCATCGTCCGGTGAAAGACCACCCCACCAGAACTGGAAGGCGCTAAGTGGTTTTTCCGAATCATCTTCCGCTTCCGCGCTGATGGTTCCGGGTTCCACAGTAGGAATATATGGACATGATGGTGCTTCCAGGATCAAAATATTCCGGAAGTAAACACCCCGGCCATTCGGATCTCCGGGCGCTGGGTGGCCCTGGGAGCCCTTTATTCCGCATTTCACAAACAGCAAAGATACCGAACCAATTTAGAATAGATTTCTGCAAGATAAGATGCCTAAATACAAACATAAATTCGCTACACCAACATCTACAAGCAAATAGACCACATATACTAGCCCTTACAGAAACACAAGTATGTTCTACAACAACAACAGTAAACTATCCCTATACTGGTTACGACTTATACACCCGATTTAGACGAAAGTTCGGAATATGCCTTTTTGTCCGAAGCGACCTTTCATGTCATCCCGAGGAAACACTCGAACCGAACAACCTTGACGTCATGTGGCTCAAGTTCACCGCCAAGGGAGTAACCAAGTTTATATGTTGTCTCTATCGCCCTCCGAGCCTACCAAAGCTTTTTTAGAACACTAGCTACCACTTTTGACTCAATACAGGTCGATCATCCCAATTCAGAAATAATCGTTCTGGGAGACTTCAATGCCCACAACACCAACTGGTTCACACATCACAACAAGACCGACAACGAAGGTAGAGAAGCTGAAGCATTTGCCATCAGCTACTCAACTTGTAAACGAACCAACTCGAATCTCAGAGAGGGGCGAATTTGCCGCCCTCCTGGATCTTTTTCTAACCACAAATCCTGACCAGTACACAATTACAGTTGCTCAGCCATTAGGTACTTCCGACCACAAACTTATTACCTACGGTTTGTGAATTGCCACTTCTACAGAAGGATCCACCATTGCCTCGTAAAATCTGGCAGTTCTACCTAGATTTTCCTTGGCTCGACGTCTGCTTTGGCACTAACGACCCGTCAGTCTGCTGCGAAGAGATTACGCAAGTAATCTACTCAGGAATGGAAGCATACATCCCAAATTCCATCAAGTTACCGTCAAAAGAAAAGCCCTGGTTCGACAGAAGATGGGAAAGAGCTGTAGGTAGGAAACAGCAAGCCTACAAGTACTGGCAGCCAGATCAGACCGCTGAAAATCGCAATTATTTTGTCGAAGCGAGAAACGAATGCAAACGTGTGATCGACGAAACTAAGGACAAACACAATCAAAGGATCAGGAATAAACTTTTGCAATGCCCCAGCAAAGGCAGTAAGTAATAACTATACAAAAACGTCTCTCCCACCTTTAACAGACGAACGTGGCATCACGGCGACTACAGCCAAGGAAAAAAGCAAACATGCTCGCCAAAATGTTTTCATCGCACTCTACCTTAGACGTCCCCCAAGGCAAGGCTCTCCCCACCATATCGAACATCAACACTACCATGGCAGAAGTCAAGTTTCAGCACCGTGATATTCGTAAAATCCTTAAAGAACTAGATACGCAAAAGGCATCAGGACCGGACGGAATACCTGCCATCGTGTTAAAGAACTGCGCCAACGAACTAACACCCGTTTTTTTAGGCTTTTTTTCTCTGCCTTGCGGAAAAGGGATTTACCCATCTTCTTGGAAAGTCGCTCGAATGCAACCTGTTCCAAAAAAAAAGGCAAGACAACCACGCCCTCAAACTATAGCCCAATTGCCTAGCTTCCAATAATCTCCAAAGTCATGGAACGTGTAGTCAATCAGCAACTACTCAGGTACCTCGAGAACAACAGAATAATCAGCGATAATCAATACGGCTTTCGCAAAGAGAGATCGACAGGAGATATGCTGGCCTATGTCACTCATATATGGAGTAGGCAATTGAGAACTACGAAGAGTCTCGAGCGATTGCGTTGGATATTTCGATGGCATTCGACAGAGTTTGGCATGACGGACTGCTCAACGAACTGCCGTCCTTCGGACTGCCAGCCTTTCTCTGCAGCTGGCTTGCCAGTTTTCTTAAGAACCGATCTCTGCATGTTGCAGTTGATGGACACTCATACACATTCACCATTAACGCGGGCGTGCCTCAGGGCGCAATACTTTCACCAACTCTGTTCCTAATCTATATTAATGACCTGCTTGCAACACGTTTTTCTCTTATTAAAGTCTAAAATAAAGATTTTTAATTAAACAGAAACCTAGCCCCGGAGAGTCGTATTGCAAAGCCCGGCCCCGGTAGTGGGGTCGTTAGAGCGCCCCAGTTCTGGTCCAACTAAACTGAAAAAGCTCCGCAGGTGTTGTGCAAGGTGGCTAGGCCCACGTATTAAATCAAAAAGTACTTAATTTCAACCTAACAAGAAAACACAGGCCCGCTTATTAAATTATTTAAGGAACAATATATTTGCTACTAAGTTATTTTTTTTTTGAAAACACAGCAACAATTTATCTGGAGTAAAAAGGTTAAATGGAAATGTTGTTAAAGACAAAATAATGTCAATTGACTATTACAGTAATTGATAAAATAAACAGAGTACAATATGGAGATTGTACTGAGACCAATTCTGTTGATAACGGTACTGTATGCCTTACAACTAAATGCAGTAAACACTACAAACCGAAGTGATCACTTTGACATTAACTAAGCTACTTACAACTAGGTATGCGTGCGCTAATAGCTGCACCGATTTTAAATGTAGCAATAATAATATTTAGCTATGAACGACCACAATAATTAAATCAAATGACTCGATAAATTAACAAAAATAATGAAATTAGAATAGAACCATTGAAAGCTTGGCTGTCAATGCTTGATTAATATTATAACGAGAGAAAATTCAGAGCGGTTATGTTACTTGATAAATGAATTATTAACAGAATTCTTAAAAAAATATATATAAATCGGTTCGCTACGTAATATAAATCAAGACAAGCCATCATAATAACAATGTGCTTCGCTTATCAACCAAAATAAACACAGTCACAACGTGTTATAAATGCTAATACAAATACATCGTTAACCTATACTTAAAATATAGCTAATTTATATTAAGAAAAGCGGCAATTTCAAGCGAATTGTTAGCAAATCGAATCAATAAATTTAGAATTAATAAACCGACGAGTGCAAAATACAGCATCTTTTTTTCCTAAATGCAGCATATAAATGAAATTTTAAAAATATTTGACATTGGCAAAATCGAACTGTTACATGCTGACCAAAACGAATAATCGTGTTTACAGTTTTGCAGATGACAGTACCCTTGTCTCCCAATTTAGATCAGAAAAACCTTTACCAGCCACAGACAGGAGCAGATTACCGCAATTAATCAAGACCTGGAGAAAGTTCAAACTTGGGGCGACAGAAATTTGGTCCAGTTCAATGCAGCAAAGACCCAAGCAGCCACGTTTACCAAGAGGGCCAATACGGCGGGCCCAGACATCATTATGGCAGGATCGACCATACGTTCATCCTCGTCAACCGGACTGCTTGGTGTCTCGGTCAACAGTAATATGTCCTGGCATGATCACGTTGCTAACATCGCAAAATCAGCCTCCCAGAAGTTTGGTGCGCTATTTCGCAACAAAAAACTGTATACACCGCAGCAGTTGCTCTTGCTCTACAAAGCGCAAATAAGACCGTGCTTAGAATACTGCTCACACATCTGGGGTGCCGCACCAAAGCACAACCTAAAGCTGCTGGATTCCATTAAGAAGAGAGCTATGCGTCTTGTCGACGATCCGGAATCTGGATAGTCTGGAACACCACAGACATGTGGCTGAGATGTCCCTGTTTTACAGATACTTTCACGGCAGATGTTCCCAGGATCTGGCCCGCCTCATCCCGCCCCCAGCAGCGCCTGTCAGACAGTCACGACAGACGACAAGAGCGCACCAGTTCGTCGTACAACTGGAAACACCTAGAACAACGCTTTACAAGAACTCCTTTGTCTGGCGCACTGCATCACTGTGGAACTCACTCCCAGGACATCTGTTTCCCCCTAATTACAACCTACAACTATTCAAGAACCGTGTCAATCAACATCTTCGCACATACACCGCTCGCCGAGCGCCATAGGATCTCCATTTAGTGTGTGTGCCACTACCATAAAAAAGAAATGTCACTTGGACGTTTTTGGGTTGAGTGAGAAGGATAAAAACGCTGCACGATTTTGCACTGAGAGCCATGTACGGAGAATTAGAGATAGATGAACCTAACTGCTGGTTAAAATGTCGTTTGCGAAACTAACACTGCAAGGTTTTGCACCAAGAGTCATGGCTGGAGAATTAGAGATAGATGAACCTGACTGCTGGTTAAAATGACATTTGCGAAACTAACATTGCACGATTTTGCACCGTCAGGTCCGGAGAATTATAGATAGGTGAACATGATTGTCGGTTAAAATGACGTGCCACACCATGCCATGGAGGCGCGCTCCCACCAAACGTCGTCGGTCATTTGCACCGAGTTACGTTTTGGACTTAAAAATTACTCTTTAATTTAAAACTGAGTTTATTTCAAGAAAAGCTTGTAACAGATTAAGACCTATTCTATAGGTAATCAGGCTTTTTCTGGTAAAAACAGTAAGATAAATGTCGGTAGAACAGATAAACTAGGGAAAAATAGCAACCTTAACAATAATCAAAAGTTATCATCGTAGATAAATTACGGTGTAAAAGATAACTTTCGGTGAAAATGCAGTGAATCATTATGTCGCAAATAATCAGTCAAGTTAAAACGTATAAATAAAAGATAAAGTACGATATTTAGATGTGTAAGCAGTATGCTGCACACCGCACATTATCAGCGGTTTGAGTTCTTCATTCTAGGGGCAAACCACAGTGGATATGCAGCTACACATAAATGCTGCACGATTTTGCACCGAGAGTGCAGTTCTGAGAATTATAGATAGGTGGACTTGACTGCTGGTTAAAATTACGTTTGTGAAACTAACACTGCGCGTGGTTGGGCCTTTAAAACAAGTTTTAACGAGTTGGATTCAGCCACTTGAGCTATATAATTTTAAGCTGTGGCACCAGTGAACTAACCTAACATTTGGCATCTCTCCTAGCATTTGTAATCGATGTTGTCATCACCACGATTATCCTATTATTATTATTATTATTATTATTATTATTAATAAACGTTTGAAATATGCATTATATTCTGTTTTCTTATTTACCAAAACACAAAATAATAAAGAACGTAACAACAATAAGATAGAGAAGCATAATTTTCGTTACACGATTTATTACATGATACATAATATTTTACATATAAACTTCTTACAATATTAAATTTATTCTATTCAGATTGCTCAAATTCACTGTGATGCATCTTCCGACCTTCCGATATCTTCCTCGGCTCTTTGTATATCAGCATTAATCTTCTCCCTTGATTCATCTCTTGCAACAATTCGTCTGAAAGATTTCCGATACGTTCAGGTAGCCATGTCGATGTCTTCATACCTCCAAAAATTGCTAATATTCTTCTTCCATATGTGGCGTTAATCGCCTTGAGCTGCGTTACTTCATATTTTGAATTTATGTTCAAGTCACGAAGATGGGTCACAGAGTATTCAGCTCCGCCAACGCCATTCAACAAACTTACAATATCACTCATTTTATATAAAAAAAATGATATCTTGAAACACTAAATGCTTTTTGGGAGGAATCGTAGGCTTAGGCTTATAGTTCGGATAACGAATGTAATGAAGCACTCTTCCTCACCTACAACTCCTACTATACCAATAATCCTCACTACAATTTTTTGCACCGAGAGTCAGGTCCGGAGAATTATAGATAGGTGGACCTGACTGCTGGTTAAAATGGCGTTTGCGAAACTAACACTGCGCCTGGGTTAGTTGGGTGGGCCTTAACACATTGGTTTCGGTCGTTGGCCAGTTGAGCTGCATGGTTTTGCACCGAGTCATGTCTGGAGAATTAGAGATAGGTGGACCTGACTGCTGGTTAAAATGGCGTTTTCAAAATTAACACTACACGAGCTTGGCCCTTTGAAACAAGTCTTAACGAGTTGGATTCGATCGCTTTGGCTTTATCATTTTAAAGCTTTTGGACAAATAAATATGATTTCTAAAAATCTCTAGTACATTATTTATTAAACAATAAAGTACATTGGCATTTACCTAGAGTATATAAAAATTTTGATAATAACATACCAAATATTATAGATAGAATAATTACACATATAATTAAAAAATAAGCATATCCAATATATGTACTATATGCCGGTAGTAGTAGTAGTCTGTTCTTCGTCCTCACACCTTTCCTTTCGGCTGCTGGGTGAGGTACTTTAATCTTTCTATCGGCCTCTCTTGGCCCACTCTTGTTCTCTTCCGACTCCAATGCTATTAGGAAACGAGGGCTAGGGGTTTCTACGTTTCATTGTCATTCACACTCACGCAGTCTTGCCCTATTACACAAACACACTTGCGCACACACCCACACACATACACATCTAATGGATTGGAAACTTCTTATGACGAACTTGCTACGAATTTGGACCGGGGCAGCTCCCCAACAGATAAAAATCATGGAAAGGACCAATAATGAAAAATCGTTTACGGTGCAGGGGGTCGGATCCCCAGTACCGGTCGGTGGAGCGAGTGTGCGGGCAGGCTCCCCCCGACCGTCAGCCAGCGACTGCTTCGAGTCAGCGGTGGTAGACCAGGCCGCGGATTCTGGTAATGCTACTGGAATCCCAACTTCATGGCTAAATGTTAGAAACCCTTTCGAGCGACGGCACTCGGTTACCCGATCGCCTCCTTTATCCAGAAGAGGATCAGTTAGCTCAATAGGTAGCCAAAAAAGCGACAATGAAAAGGAAAACGCGTCAACCTTAAAGAGACCTAGAGAAGAAGTAAATACCCATGAAGACCTGAAGCAGTTCAAAACGATGCTAAGCAAGCTGGATAAAACAGTAAACGACCTTAAATCGTTAGTGGCGACCATTCCAAATACAAAAACGGAGATAAAAAATGCCATAAGGAGTATTGCTTTTCAAGTCGAAGGGATAAACCATAGATGTTACCGTGACAAAAATGGCTAGTATAGGCACGCAAACTGAAGATAGTGGATCCAACAAAAAAGTCGGGAACACACAGGAAATTCAAAATATATTAAAAGAAGGGAAAAGCTACGAGGAATTAACAAAATTTCTTGACGAAACTTGGCAGGAAAAAGTCTTCAGATCAGTGACAGTAAAGGAAGAAAATCCATTGAAAACAGGAGAAACAAAAGATCTGGCCATGGTTATTGATCCTACAGAAAAGGGAGAAAAAGGTTTGGCAAAAGAGGCATTTAACAAATACCCTGAGTTAAATGACCTCGTTGCAGAAGGGTGTATTGAAGGGCAAATAGAATATATTGTTAACGAGACAACGATGAGCCGCAGGCAAGGACAAGATGGAAATAAAAGAAGATTGTATTTATTACCGTACACAGTAGACCCTACGGGAGTAAACGATATGAAGACTTACTACACTCTGATGTTATCAATGAGAGAAATTGCTACTAAGGAAAACATAAAAAAAATAACGCTAGTAACCCCGGAAGGCCTAGATAGAGAGTACGTGCGAAAAATATCAGAATTTGTCATGTATAACACTGAAATAAAAATAGACTACATGGTTCAAAACGAAAACAGCCACTAAGCAGGCAGGAATCAGCAACACAAAAACCCAACAGGAATAAAAAAGAGGACATAGTCATAAAAGCTGGAGAAAAGTCGTACGCGGAACTTCTAAAGGACGTCAAGGAAAAAGTGGATATAGATAAGATAGGAATTAAAATAAATAGAATAAGAAAAACTGCTGCAGGAGATTTACAACTGATTCTGGATGGTGGAGAACACGCTGCTAATTCACTCAAGAACGAAATTAAAGAGAAGCTGGGGTGTACAAAAGTTTTTACAAAAAGGACCGACAAAACGCTACACATCTCTGGCCTCGACGCAACCACGACAAAAGAAGAAGTGGAGGGCGTCCTAAAACTTCAAACGGGTGCTAAAGATGATGAAATAACGGTGGGAATACTAAGACCAACGAGGGATGGAAATCAAGCGGTAACTGTAACGCTGAAAAACCTGCTGGCAGAGGACCTTTTGGGCAAACAAAGGATCAGGATAGGCTGGGTAAACTGGCGGGTTCGAGAAAGAATCCAAATCATTAGGTGTTTCAAATGTCTGCAGAGCGGGCATAGAGCTGAAAACTCTAAAGGACCAGACCGGTCAAACTCGTGTTTTAAGTGCTGCCAAAAAGGACATAAGGCAAAAGAATGTAAAAACAGTCCACATTGTACAAAATGTAATGCTGATGGTCACACGTCAGACTCCGCAAGATGCCCTCATTTTAGGCAAGCGATGCAGATCCAAATGGGAAAAACTTACTAAATGTTAAAGATACTACAAGCCAACCTAAATAGATCCAGGACAGCGCATGACTTAGCTTTTCTAATTTCAGAAAGGGAAGATATAGATGTTATCCTAACCAGTGAACCTAACAGAATGCTAATGAAAAATCTTAGATGGACAACGGATAAAAATGTGGACGTCGCGGTATATTTTCGAAACAAAAACGTACCCGTATCGACAATCGTGAAGCGAGAAAGATTTATTAGACTAAAAGTCAATGATTTCAACATCTATTGTTGCTACTGTTCACCAAATATCCCTATAAATGAATTCAAGACCTATATTGATACTTTAATGAATACAGTAAGACAACATCCCAAAGAATACATCATAATGGGCGACCTAAATATTAAGTCACCACGGTGGGGATCTCCTACAACAGACAAGAGGGGAGAATACTTTATTGAATGGATGGAAACGCAGAACCTAGTAACCCATAATACGGGAGACAAACCGACCTTTATAAGGGGAACCCAGAGATCATATATCGACGTTACCTGCTCAACCCAAAATATAGCAAAAGATAACCTAAACTGGAGAGTGCTGGATGACGAACCTATTAGCGACCACGCCTTGATATACTTCGAAGTGAAAGAAAAAATAAAAAACAAGAAAACGAGCACAGAACGCCAAAAAATATTCTTCGACAAAAAAGTATTTCAAAGAGAAATAAAGAATAAAACTACATTGATGGGAGATTTGGACAGTGTGAGTGTACCCGAATATATGGAAACTATTAGCCAAGCCTACAAAAAAAGCACCTCCAGACGTGGTCAAAATCAAAACCGCCAGGTACCCTTCTGGTGGACCGACCAGATTGAAGAAAAAAGAAACGAATGCACACAGCTTCGGAGACGACTTACACGCCAAAGAGCAAGAACACATTTAAACAACCTAGACCCAGAAGAACTTAACCAGGAATACAAAACCAAAAGAAAGGAACTAAAAAAGATGATAGGCAAAGCCAAAGCACAAAACTGGAGGGACTTGTGCAACGAACTAGAAGGAACCTATGGGGAAGTGGCTAAAAAATAGTAATGAAACATCTAAACAGCGTGCCTATGCCATATAACTTGTCAAAGGAAAGAACAGAAGAAGTAATGTCCGCCCTTTTTCCAAATAAAGAGGACGACTGGGATAGAGGAAGTGTAGTGAAAAACATCGAAATTTTCACTAAAGAAGAAATGTTTGCGGCTGGAGAAAAGATGAAAATTGGAAAATCACCCGGACCAGACAAGATTCCACCCGAAGCAATCAAAGAAATGATCAAGACGGCACCAAACTTTTCCCTTGCGACACTAAACGAGCTGCTTAAAAACCAATTATTTCCAGAAAGATGGAAAGCTGCCAGAGTATGCCTGCTGCGAAAGGGTGCAAAATCAATCGAAAATGCATCAGCATTCAGACCGATATGTCTGCTAGACACGATGGGAAAACTCTTTGAGCATATGATAAGGGAAAGCCTGGAAAAGGCATTGGGAGATGAAGGAAGGTTTTCTCAATACCAGTTTGGTTTTCGGAAGGAAAAATCCACAGTTGAAGCTGTAGAAGCAGTAATACACATGACAAAACAATCAAGAGAAAAATGGTGTACACTTGTAACGTTGGACGTAAAAAATGCTTTCAACTCTGCTACATGGAGCCTAATTATCAGAGAACTCAAGAGACGAGATATACCAAAATATCTAATAAATATAATTGAAAGCTACTTTCAAGATCGGAAGCTAAAAATTACAGGAGTGACAAGAGATATGACAACCGGAGTCCCACAGGGATCTGTACTCGGGCCAACGCTATGGAACCTACTATACGATGGAGTGTTAAGAATAGAACTGGGGGAAAAAGTTAAGGCAATAGCTTTTGCTGATGACTTGGCAATTGTGGTGAAAGGAGAGGATATTGAATTTTTAATCCTTATAACAAACGAGGCATTAAGAAGAATCGACAGGTGGCTAAACGATCACGATCTAAAACTAGCGCCAGAAAAAACTGAAGCTATTATTCTTAAAGGAAGCAGAAATACAGAAAACATTTGCTTCAATCTAAATGGATCACTCATACTGCTCAGCAAGTCAGTAAAATACTTGGGAATAGTTATAGGCAGTCACACAACTTTCAACGAGCACATAAATTACGCAACGGAGAAAGCAGAAGAGAAAATAGCGTCACTTTCCAGATTAATGCCCCACATAGGTGGCCCCCGAAGTCATAAGAGAGCGGTTTTGAGCGGAGTCCTGCATTCAATCCTGTTATATGGCTGTCGGATATGGGAAAACTCATGAATATAAAGCGACACAAAAACAAAATGGAACGGACACAAAGAAAAATGCTCCTAAAAGTGGCCAGCTCTTACCGAACCGCCTCCACAAAGGCTTTGCAAGTAATCACAGGAATCATTCCAATAGAATTGCAGGTCTCCGAAAGAGTAAATATAACAGAAGCTGAGGGAGATAAAAAGGAAGCAAAAATACTGGAAAGGCGAAGGACACTCGAAAAATGGCAAGAAATGTGGGATAACAACGAATCAAAAGGCCAATGGACGAAGCAGTTAATTCCGGGGAAATTCGACCGTGGATTGAATGTAAACACAGAAAAACAGACTACTATACAACGCAGGTATTGACAGGCCATGGATCCATTTATTCATATCTGAAAAAAATTGGTGTGGCCGAAGACGATCAGTGTTTCTACTGTGGGGATCCCGATACAGTGGAACACACACTGTTTATCTGTCCGAGATGGGAGGGATATAGACTAGATACTTACCAAAATATCGGCCACGACCTCAGACTAGAAAACATGGTGGACTATATGATAGAAAGTGAAAGAAAGTGGGAAATCATCCAGAATATGATAGTGAAAATAATGAAGCATAAAGAAAGGGAAAGAAATGAACAACAGAGGCTAAACAACAGATAATAGATAGACAGAGCTCCTACATCGATGTATACCCAGCAACGGTAGTTCCGGATAGGAGCAGGCGACAAAAGAGGAAATGGTCTTAGTCGGTAGGCATGACCTCTAGAGAGGCGTGAATCCGACATACGGCAGACACATAAGATCCAAATGTCTGTTATGATCTTTTGAAGATTTCCAGACCTCTATATCAAAAAAAAAGTAGTAGTAGTAACAGTAGTAGTAGTAGCAGCAGTGGTAGTAGTTAGTAGAAGTAGTAGTAGTAGTAGTAGTAGTGGTAGTAGGAGTAGTAGTAGTAGTAGTAGTAGTGGTCTCATTCTTGCAATATACATCAAATGTATGATGAAAAATTGCTGTGCGTGTTATGAAACCTAAACTGGGTCAAGCCATAACTGTAGATATAATGACTCGAATGTTACTTTGGTAGATTTTTTATACAGAAAGAACAAGTGCCCTGTGATGTCGGAGGGTCATCAATTTGAGATCTTAAATCAGGTCGATTATAATGAATGAAACATGACAATTTAATTTGCAAATCTATCGGTAGTGATTTTAATTCTTCGGTGTTATAATGTCTTATATTTTTAGCACTTGATAAAAAGTCTAGTAAATAACTTGGCATCGCGAAAAGCTAGTCTATACTAAGACATTAAACATAAAATACATGGTTTTATACATTTATTAAGCATCCATACTGCGTAGCTTATTTACATCATCAACAATTTGATGTGGATTAATATGAATATATTCTAACATATAATAAGATAAGTCAGTTACATTTAAATTACAATATTTTTTATTATATCTAAGCAATTATCTTTAGCTGTGCTAGACACTTTTACATAGTTTAATGTATCATCATAAACAGTCTTTAAATCTAATTCCTTAAGAAATCTTAACTTAAAATTTATCAACTGATAAATATTTAAAATATCTTTCAAGTCATAAAAGCAAAAGCATAGAGTAATCAAAGTTTCTGAACTTTTCACTCTAGTCACTACTTCGCCCAATATCTTAAAAGCACCCATATAAAAGGTTGAGTGCATAATCTTTATCACCGGATTCCTCAACAATGCTGTGACAGCAAGTAACAAAGAATATCCAATCAGGTTCAGTAATGGATATAGATATCTGTTCTTCTGGGACATTTAATACTTTGTTAGTTATCCTAACACATGGCAGCAAACCTCGAGCTATACTAAGTCCAGCAAAAATGTTAAAGTTTGGTGGTGGAATAATGAGCCTCTGCTAGAAATATTTTTTCTTTCTTGAGTTATGCATTACTTCTCATAATCATACTGTCTAAATACTTCCAATATGGCGATGAGCAGGATGAGTTTGTCCCCTCGTCATCTATTAGATCTTCAGCGTCGAAACTCGAAATAGAACTATAACTTGACATGGTTTCTAGAGTGATACTTGTACTCAACTGGGAAAATTATCATTGAAAGTTGAGTTTATATAGGGAAACTTCCCACCACACCACATATTATAGCGGCTTATTCTTGTTTATACTTGTTTATATTTAATTCTAGAAACAGGAGCTTATATAAAGACCAACCACTATTTCTCTCGTTAAATTCACGTGATTTGGTGGATAAAACTTGTTGGAAATTATTAAATAATGTTTTTAGATCTGTGTTTGCAGAAACAATAATGTAACGTGAACTAAACGATTTTATATCTTGTGTTTTTTGAGAGGCTAATAGATATAAACCATACAATTCTATATTAATATTAATATAAGAATGTTTCAAGAAACTGTTTTCTATCAAGTGGATAATTTTTGGTTTAATTTCTGTCAAATATAACTTAACATTTACAGGATGCAATTTTGTTGAAAGTCCATAAGTAATTATTCTATTTTTGAACGCTTTTTTACAATTTCAACTTCTGCTTCTATTTCGCTACAACATTTATCTTTATGTTTATGACTAAACAAACCTATGCGAATGGGAGGAAACATTTTCAAATCAATCTTCACAGAACAAAGTCCTTGTTAGGACTAGTACAAAGCTCTAGAATAATAATATTTATATAATTTATTACACAATATCCTTGGATTTATCAATCCAATTATTAGGAGATTTATCAAAACCCATCCATTTTACAAGGATTTTATTCCCCTTCTTGCGTAAAACTTGTTCAATTAAGAAAACATCAGGCTTTTTAGTTTTCTGTAATTCTTCTTCATAAAACCAACCACTTAGAGGATGACCTTGAAAATCTTCTAATATATATGTTGCAGGATTTGTGTTTTTTTACTTGAAATTTTTTAAACAACTCAGTAGTCCAATTCGGTGTATATCCTTTTCGGAAAACATGTTTATATTTACTTATTCGAACAATATCGCCAAATTTTTGTTTGCCAGCAACTTTAATATGGCCAAAAAATTCAGCAACTTCTTCTCATTCGTGTTATTTAAATCTTTCGGTTTAATCTGAATCGTTCTATGCTTTGAGTCATTGTAGGGACCTGTAACTTGTTCTAACAACTTTATTCACTTATGGTTCCCATTTAATGTGAATAGTCTAAATAGTTTTTCCTTTATGGTTCGAATTACTCGCTCTGAAATAGATGCTTTTAAAACACTAAACGTGCTATAGTGATGTATCCCATATTTTTTCATCAGATTTTGAAATAGGGCATTATAGTATTCTTTCCCATTATCAGAAACAAGTTTTTCAGGGGTTCGCTTCGATGTCTTCAGAATAATTTCCATTGCCTTTGTAACATCTTGAGCACATTTAGATTTTATGGCTTTGTTCAAAGATATTTCGAAAAACAGTCAATTACGACTAGTATATACTTATACCCATTATTTTCACGAGAACACTGATCGAGTCGAGCAAGATCTGTGGCAAAGGTATCATTCAAACCATATTGAATAAATCTTCTAGCCAATTTTTTGCGAGCGGGTCTATGAAGTTCTCTTGCACTTCTGATCGTAGACATTCTTGAACTGAATATAAATGAGTAATGTATATATTTATAAATTTTTGCTTTAGCCTTTTTTAAGTTCATCTAAATCATCAGCAATAGGTTTCAATGCATCAGCTACTAAAATATTAAGAAAATCCTTTACACCTTAATTTCTAACTGTTCAGTCAATCTGAGGAGATTGAATAATATCTTTCTTGATAGCTTTAAACATCTCTATACCAGAAATTCTCTAATTGATATTTTTTAGGTAAGGTTCTAATTTATTATATCGATTGTCCAATTTTACAACATCATTTTCAAATTTATTATCGATATTATTAATTCCATCTATAAGAGTATGAATAGTTTCGTTTAGGATTCTCATACTTTCGCGAAGTTGTGCAGCTGTAGAATCTACATAATTCTAAGTCGATGTGTCATTGTCTTCTGTAGGTGCTTTAATATTACATAACCTGCGATTTTCAATGTTATAATCACCATCTCCAGTGAAGGATAAAAGAGACTGAGATCGAACAACCACTTGTGATGGTTTACGGATAGATAGAGAATGACCGAACTTGTTCATGGTTAAAAATATAATGAGGAATTAGATATATGCAGCACTATTTAATACGTTCCAGTACTCCCAATTCTGTAAGTTCTTCTAAAATACTGAGTTTATGGGTCCCAACGCGCTTAGCAGCAGCTTACGTGCAGAAGGCCGGAGGAGATCAAATAAGATAAGTTTGTGATCTTCTACATAATGTTATTGGCGTGTTATTAGTATTTTCCAGCGTTGTATTAGATTGCGTGTTTTAGTTTTTTTTTCTGCGTGGTATTGATATAAATATTTTTGGAACTGTTTCGGTGTAAGCACAGGTTACCAATGGTAATATAAATAACTGCTACATTTACTAGTGTGGATCGATTAACGCACATAGTTTTTTTTATATATTATATTTCTTTATTCCTACAATTTGATTTTTTATTGACTAGCCGGTTATAATAATTTTACATAACGGTATTTTATAATCTGAATCGTTAAGGTTTATTTATGTACAACTGCGTGCCTTATGTATATTGCGTTTATAATTAATTTGTTGAAATTAAGACACTCACGATAATACTCTGATAATTACTTATTTGATACGCTAGGTTAGCATAGGTTTCATCAGGGCATTGAATAAACCATGATTTGTGATACAAGTAGGTAACAGAGATGCTGTATTAGGTTTGTTTTTGAAGTTGTATGTTTTCTTTCTGATTCCTTTCCTGCTAGTTTTAAGAAAGTTTCGAAGGCAGCCGGCAACCAGTACTGACATGCGCAATAGACCGTTTCTCCACCGTAACAAGCTGCCCAATGCACTGTGGGCCCTTACCACGTTAATCCAAGGGTGGCGCCCGAGAGATAACCATTACCTACGTAATCGTTCAAATTAAGCGCCCCCTAGCAATGCAAGCTGAAGCGAACCGAAGCGCCTCACAGTCTTACTTCTTATTTACTTATTTTCTGCAATCGAAAAACTTTCCGATTGCTCATATTGCTAGGAAAATAATGAAAGAAGAATCCATCCAAAATACTACAACATACCTTGGGTGATGATTCGGATCCATGTGTCAGGTTTTTTCCCACTATTTGTATTGGTTGGCAAGTCTAATCCATCTTCTTGAGCTTTTATCTTCAAAATTCCATCCCACCATTTCACTATTTCTGCCCTTAAATCTGCCACATAATCTAAAAAAAGTTTTGGTTTATAAAAAAATGCGAAACAATATCACGACTATAATTTTGAATTAATTGTTCATGACCAGAATATGCATTTAAAAAATTGTTTACGATCTTCACTAAACAATAATTCTAAAAGAAACAAGTATTTATAAATACAACTCCTAAAGGTACTGAGAGTTTAAAAAGCGGCGTTCATAATGGCTTTGCTCTGCATGGCATAAAATAGCCCAGTCGAGGAAACTGCTTCTTTTTTCGGAAAAGTGAAAACATGTTAGAAAGTTAAAACCTGCAAATACGTAAAGATAAAGTTTAGTATGAAAGTAAGTCGAGTTAACCGATTTATAAATAATTGAAAACAATAGCGATATAAACTTGTTGACAGATCCTAGCCAAAACTGATTACTACCTAAACATGAAAACTACCAATTTCTAATATTCAAAATTCCTATTTTCACAACTATCAGTTTTAAATTTGTATCAATCATATGTTCCAAAAAAGTAGGCATGTTCCATAGCCCGATTACATCAGGAGCGAATAAAGATCGGAAGCGGCTTAATGCTATGCGCATTCGCAAACTTGTGCTCTCTGGCCTTTACAAAAGTATTTAATTTTTAAGCTATGTACAGGATTTTGCTGTATATTTTGGCATTCATCTACAGTCCTTATTTTTGGAGCTACAAAAAAATAGAAGATTTTTCCTAAAATAACAAAAATCCAGCAACATTTATAACCGGGATGAATACGTTTCACAAAACTTAATTTTAAGAAAGCCAGTACCCAAGCTCTCTAAAAGTGCAAACAAAAAGTTAAGACAACAAGAGAATAAGATGCCAAAATCTAATAGCAAAATAACAAAAGGCGTCCAAGAAAATATATCAACACAAAACCAGTGGTGGATCACAGCTGGAACGAAAAAGTGCTGTTTAAATGCTATTCTTATGCTATCTCATACGAATAGGGCAAGCAGTTACGAGATTTCAACAGTGAACAACTGTATGCTATCACTGTGAAGTATTTCGGAAAAAATGCAAAATCCTTTGAACTCTTGAACATCTGGAGCAAATTGTCAATGAACTAAAAACAAATTTTCAGCTTTAAATCAAACTTCCGTGTTTCCTTCACTAGAAAAGTGCTTTGCAACAAATATATTACAAGTAGTCATATATAATGTGATTTTCCATTTAAAATAATTTTGTATTTGTATTAATTTCAATTGATAGTCATATATCTGGTTATTACTTCATTAATTAAAGTATCTAAAATACATTGGGATTTGATTTACATATTTTAAAAAAGATGTAGGTATACATATAATATAAAAATAATAATTGGCGAGTATGGTGGTAGATCGGTTTGCAAAAAGCTTCTTAAATTGCTTTTCTGCGGGTAGGTAGTTATCATAATATTACAAAATGGAGGTCACCATGCGGAACCAGACGGTAAAAGGGGGCATACTATTTTTGCAGTGGTTGCAACTGGGGGTAAAACAAGATTTTACATGTAGGTGTTATTCAGTTAATTTCTCGATAAGAATGACTTAAGATATTTAAATATCATGCGCATTTAGTTTTAATATCAGAAAACATGTTCGCGCAACCTTAGGCTATGTCATGGTGGATAATTGACGGGCATAGATTTACTGTAACATATACTGTATCATGGTAGCTATTTCGCGAAGGCAGATTCGCTGTTTGCAATGTTACATAAATATGACGACTAATAAATTCAATTAACCTTATTGCATCAAACTTTTGGATAATATATAAGCATTATTTTCTGGAGTTGGCATCAGTTTGTAGCCACTTCTGATTCTGGTTATTTTAACAACGAAAATGTCTGGAAAACCAGTATTAAAATCCTCGAAAAAGTTACATTACTGCGGGTCAATAGTCAATCAGTAATGAATAATTGATCATATACATCATAATTATCCAGTTTATGATTGGATTTCAATGAAAATGAAATCGATATTTTTGATGAAATTAACCTGAACCATCAAACATGAAAAGTCAAGAGTTAGCAGTCGATACTTTGACAGTTCGTATTATTTTAAATGTTTATAGAAAAAAAACGTTTGCAAAAACCGTTTTACAAAATTATTTTTTTTTTCAAAAAGACGCTAGTAGATAAGAAGATGGTTCAATAACCATACACCACATGACCATTCAACCTTAAGCCCTACTTTTTTGGGCTTGTATTTTGGTCACATATAGAAACTTGAAAGTTAAAATCACTCGCATAAATTTGGTGGATATAATAGTAGGGGAGCCCACGCAGCAAAACGGCGGCATTATCGAGCGTGGTGGAAACCTTTTGGACTTTGAAGAAAGTTATAATGAGGAAAAAGTCATAATATATTAATTTTTAGCGGTGGGCTTGAATAGTAGAGCCCTGCAAACTTGTTAAAAAAAACTGCAATAAAAAAATACTCGAGCGCGTCAGATACTGATAGTATATAAGCCCCACGTGTCCCTCATTCTTGATGTGTGTTAATCTGACGTTGGAAGTGAACGTACGGAAAGGTAAAAAATTGGCAAAAAAAAGATATGCTCGAGCGTGTCAGGTATTCATAGAGTATGTTGAGTGGACCTGAATGGAGCTGTTTGTAGAAAGAATGACGTTCCGGACGTAACATAAACTCGTGGTGGCTTTTTTAAAAATGTAAAAAACCGTTATGTAGCAATACGCGAGCACGACAGATTAGCATACAGACTCGGTCAGTATGATGTCCTGGCCACGCTGATCCTTAATGTAACCTTTAATGTGAGGACTTCCTTAACCTGATGGTTTAAAACATGTTTCTGCAAACCTAAAAAATCTGTCAAACAAACGCCAGAAAACATCACGGCCAACGTCATTCCAAATATCCAAGGGGTAGAGGGGATAAGAAAAGGAAGCGTGTTTTGTAAGAAGTCTGCATCATTGTGCATTAATTGGCCTGTATAGTAATTATGAGACTTTATAATAATAGGTGCAAAACTATATTGGCGGCATGCGACATAATAATTATTTGTTTGAGGAATGTTTTGCAACAAAAGGAAACTGTTTACAAGTATAATTGAAAAATTTATTTTTTATTGATTTTTGTGCCTATATTGAAAGTTATTCAATCATCTTCATCCGTCATCGAACAGGAACTCCGGCTCTCTCGTCGTCTTCAACTCCTTCTTCATTTTGTATATCTGAAACAATAAGCGTTATAAGTATAATATAATCTAATTTGCTTTGTTTTGTATTTATTGTGCCTTATACTCAACAGGTTGAATTTAACCTGCTTTCTACAATGAATTGAAGACATTTTCCCTAGGTACTAATATATATTTTTATTTCGTAATGTATTATGAATTTATTGATTAGTAAATGTACCTGAATGTGTCCTCTCCCCTGGAATATCCGTTATTATGACCACATGCTTCCGGTAATTGATCACCAACGAACCAAGTAAATTCTAATTTTCTTTATTAGTCCATCCGTAATCAGTCGGTGATATGTCAATGATGTTGGATTTGTTTGTGTTAACCTCAAGAAAGTCACAATATCGGCAAGTAAATACCTAATATAGCCTCTGTGCCGATTGTGAAAAAGTGGGTCTACCTCGGCCCTTCAACACATATTCTCAGTTATCAACATTTTTGAAACAAAATATTTTTCGGCAAAAAAAAGGCAATCTTAATTTTATGTTAGTTCATATAGCTTTCAAAAAGTTAAGATAGAAAAGTGCAAGCCGTCTTTCTCTACCCTTTATCGTTAGGAATTTATAGCATGTCAAAGATGCAGAAAGGTCAATTTTCAACTGTTAATATCTCAGAAACAAATGAAGTTAAGGTTTAACAAGATATATAAAATTTCTTGGAATTTCATATCGATTTTAAATATTGAAAAATATACAGGGTTCCAGACCAGCATTCTAGCGCGGGCTACCCTGTTGTTCAGGAGCTCTTATACCCGGCGCGTGGAAATCGTCAGATTATATTTTTCCCACCATCCTTGAATTAGTTCCTTCAAAATAAAAAGGAAATTGGCCCCGCTCGAGAATGTCGAAGTGACGCTTTTTTTTGCAAGTTCGCGAGCCTGCTACGTCATTAGGTCACACTCAAATTGTCAGATTCTGTTTCTCCCACCATCCTTGAATTAGTTCCTTCAAAATAAAAAAGAAATCGGCCGCGCTCCAGAATGTCGAATTGACGTTTTTTTGCAAGTTCGCGACCCTGCTATGTCATCAGGTCACGCTCAAATTGTCAGATTTTTTTTCCCCACCATCCTTGAATTAGTTCCTTCAAAATAAAAAAAATATTGGCCGCGCTCGAGAATGTCGAAGTGACGTTTATTGCAGGTTCGCGACCCTGCTACGTCATTAGGTCACGCCCAAATTGTCCGATTTTTGACTTAACTGCATTTGAGCAGGTAATTATTCCACCATACCTTGATATTACGCGTTCGAGTATTTCTGACCTATTTTTTTTTATTAATCTGATGGCCTGCCCTACAACTGGGTCTCTATATGCAGGGTTCGTATAAGGCGAAAGGTAATCAAGAGTGTTCAAGGTATCCCAATATCTTAAAATGCCGCGCTCGAATATGTCCAAGAAATCCCCTACTACTATAAGTATTCTTTCAATTTCAGCATGGTTTGTTTTGCTTTGCTTTATTTTAGTATAATCGAGAGATGTGATTGAAATTAATAGTAACTTTTAATGAAAAAAAATATATCCCACAATATGTACGTGTGGTCTTTTGCATATGGAAAAAACAAACAAAATAGTTTTGAACAATATATCCTAGACAGTCCCATTTTCAAAATAGAATACAATTGCCATAGAAATAAAAACCGTTTTCAGTTTGTAGCAGACTCACCCAGTACTATAGTGTAATTAGTTACTAGTATTATGCATAGCAATTCAGGTCACGCTGAGACAGCAGTTATAAGCGGGCCAGGTGAATGTATGATTTAAATATACATATCTTGGCAGAGAATAAACATAAGCATCAACTGAGGTAGTAGTGTCATTGAGGTACGTAATCAGGGGGTGACGAATCTAAAAGTATTACATGGCGATCCTGCCAGCCCTCTGAAGTACCCAAATAAAATATTCGGCGATAAACAATGGGAAAGGCCAACTCGAAAGAAGAAATTGTTATTAACCAAGCATCTAATGGAGACGCAACAGGCCAGATTTTAACAAGTAATGGACTTACTCGATCTGAAGGCCTGTTAGTAGGATGGAGTAAGGACCGACTTACGCCCGGTCCTACGTGAGCGATTTGCAGCGAACGCGAACGCGAATCAGTGGCGATGCCGTGCGACTATATTAACTTTTCGTACGGCATCGCCAGCGCTTCGCGTTCGCGTCGCCTGCAAATCGCTCACCTAGGACTTGGCGTTATCTAGTAACTAAGCGGTGTCGCAAAGAACTGAAGAAAACAATTAGACCTGAAGTTAATAAGGAAATTTTGCGCCGATCCACTGACGGCTTGAATCAAAACCAGGAAGCAGGAGTTTGAATTTTAGGGGTTTCATTTAGGTTGTATGTACAGGGTGGCCCGTTTAAGAGGGGCCTATACCTTATCTCGAAAACTACGGGGGTTGGAAAAAAAATTTAAATACAAAAGTTGTTCCTAGTAAAATGATCTTTATTTTTTTTGTATTGTTTTAATCGTCACTTTTTTATATACAGGTTGGTCAAAGAAAGTTACACTTTTTTAAATGAAACACCCTATATTTTATTAAATTTTTGGATTCTACTTAAAATTCTAAGCATATTTGATGTATGATGTTATACCCCTAGAGTTAGTAGTTTCACAGATATAAACAGTTGAAAATCGGTACTTTGACTACTTTTCACCTTGGTAGCAAGAAGACCATTAGAGATGGAGTAAAATTAATTTCACATTCCTATCTTAGCTTTTCAAGAGCTATTTGACGGTACTAATTGGCAGGTGGTACCATAGGTACCAAATCTGGTACCTCTGTAGGTACCATCAGTTAGCACCATCAGATAGCTCTTGGAAAGTTAAAATAGGAATGTGGAATTCATTTTACTCCATCTTTAATGGTCTTCCTGCTACCAAGGTGAAAAGTAGCCAAAGTACCGATTTTCAACTGTTTATAGCGAAACTACTAACTCTAGAGGTATTATAACATCATACAACAAATATGCTTAGAATTTTAAGTAGAATCCAAAAATGTAATAAAATATAGGGTGCTTCATTTAAAAAAGTGTAGCTTTCTTTGACCATCCTGTATATAAAAAAGTGACGATTAAAACAATACAAAAAAAATAAAGATCATTTTATTGGGAATAACTTTTGTATTTAAATTTTTTTTCCAACCCCCGTAGTTTTCGAGATAAGGTATAGGCCCCTCTTAAACGGGCCACTCTGTACAAGAAAGACCAAAATATATCAGTGAAATTTCCAATTAAATAATGGACCGATAACAGTGGAACAGGAAATATAATAGCAGAGTATAACAAACCAACGAGTAGCGACAGCTGGGGGACCAAATTTTTCTGCGCATGTGCGAAATAAGAAGTCCAAACGTCAAATTGACTTTTGTAATTTGAATTTGTTGTAGCGTCAATTAACGAACTCTGATAAGTGCGTTTTGTTTTGAATTGTGTATCCTATCCTCAATCCTGTCGTAATTTTCAAATTTTTAATCTGAATAAGGGTAAGTATAATCATGCCGGGTCTTTATTGTGCATATCGTGCCTGCTCAACTAGGCCTGGAGATGGAAAATCTTTCTTCACATTTCCTAAAGATTATGACCGGTAAGTACATCTAGGTACATAATGGTTGCTTTTTTTCTAATATTAAAATTTTAATTTATTGTTGAATAATTGCTTTTGAAGAATAGATAAATATTGATACATGAGTACCTATTAGTTTGCTGGTGAAAAAGTGCAATATAATAAGTGAGAAATTCAATTCCAAGACATTAGGTGCTTAAATATTGGCCTCATTTAAATATGGTATGTACCTATAAAATGTGTTATGCTGTTGAAGGTTCTTTGGCAATTTCCAGCAAAACAATGCTATTGTAAAGGAATTAAATTATTCCGGCCTGTATTAGTTTATAGAAGTTATTTGTTGTAAGGCCTGGGTGTTTGCTCCGGTGTTTGGTTAGTGGCCTGATATTTTCATAGTAACCTAAAAAAAGAGAACCTAACCACAACTACAGTAACAGTAGGGACAACGATTTCGCGGAAAAGAGCCGGCTTGCGTAGTCTAATGAGTTTCTCGGAGAAATAAGTAATATAATATGTCTTTAGTGCCTTCGAATTATACCCTAATTTCCAGTAAATCTGCCGAACAACAAATTCGGGTAATATTAAATATTTTGGGGAGATTATGCTTCTGTTTATCGATGTCTGCTACCTTATCTATTACCCCTCATTACCTTCATACTGGAGATGGAGAATAGCCTGAAATTAGAAAAACTCAAGTGGGTACAAGTAATCCATACCTTAAAAGGAGTTGGGAACAGTTATTTGCTGCCAAAAAACTTACCTTACCCAAATTCCAAAAAATAATTAGTATCTTCCTAAACAAAAATGCAGGTTATCAATGGTCAAAAAAGAAATTAGCAGAATTGCTATTTGATTCAGTTTCTAAAACACCGTAAGTAAATCAGCTATATTTAGCTCATTTTTGTGATAACAACTTAAGAGATATATTTTCTGGTAAGGTTTTTGCTCGGGTTTTTGTTAACTTTTAATTTGCTTCTGTCTTTTTTTGCTGTTTTATTTTATTAAACATAATATTTGTTGTACACAAGTATAGCATCCACATATAAAGGGTGTTTCAATAACACGACTATTTTGTTATTTGAATAAAACGACAAGCTAATAGAATATTTTGAACTTTATACATTTATTGTAAAACTAAAACATGGGAATTAGGTATGAAATGTAATATATCTTAAATGACCACCTCGGCTCCTCTGGCAGGCCTACATTCTTTGGCCATATTTTTCCTAACTCTTGCACATAGGATTGGAGGTCCCCCCCCCCTAATACAATGTCTCGGGACATTGTATTATTTTATTTAATTACCTAATACAACTCAATATTTCAATCCAATAAATACATAATTCTCTAATCCGTGCTTTAAGCTCTGGTCTCGAGAATACTAACTACAACTCTCGTGTCGGAGTGATGCTAACCAATATTTAGATACCAGTTAAGTTGTTTTATAAATACATTATAATTAATAATTTTTTCCGGTACTCTATCGTACGATTTACATGCTTTCACATACGGGTTGTTTAGGCCTATATTTGTATTAGTCATTATTTGGTATATGTTATTTTGAAACCTACCTAATGTTATATTTATGTATGTCACTTAAAACAACAATGGTAATATTAGAAATTTATTTTTTATAACTATTTTATGCGTTAGTTGAATTTGTTTGTATTATTAAACTAGAATAATTTTTGGAACATTTAGTTGCTGATAAAGTCTGTCTGTGCTGGTTAATCTATTGTAATTAAATAGACATTTGAATATCTTATTTTGGATTATCTGGATAGAAATATGATTAGACCTACAGCAAGTTCCCTAAATTGGCAATAAATATCTAAGACTTGAAAGGAAAAAGGTATCCTAAATATTGTGTTTGGTTTTAAAAGACAAGATAATTTCTGCATTTATATATAATAGGTATCATTGATAATGTTTTACAAATCACATACTCAATAATATGTCTAGACCAGCTCAAGTTGTTATCAATTATTGGCCCTAAATATTTTGATTGCTGCATTTCTTCAATTTTCACTTCGTTTATAGTAGTGTTTAAGTCGAACTGGCTTATTTTTCTGCTTATAATACTACATAAATTTTTTGTCACTATTGATCTTTAATTTACTGTACCAGTTCAGATACAACGTTAGGTCGTCATTTACAATCCTATTTAATGCATTTACTTCCCTACCTGTGTATACCAAAGCTGTCTCATCAGCAAAAATAAAGTACCGCCCCACAAGTCCTGCACATCTTAAATTAAGTACATATAGGGAAAATGATAATGGCTCCAGAACCGAGCCCTGCAGCACGCCACAAAGGCTGGGTAGCAATTCACTACTTACATTATTACCTGTTAAATACAATAGTACCTCTAAACCCCATAGTCTTCAAAGTAAAATATCAGTACTGACAATGTCAAAAGCCTTTCACAGATCTACAAAAATAAAAATAGTTACTACTAATTGTTTATTATCCAATGCTCTAGATATGTAATCCATAAAATCCACTGTTGCACTAGATGTGCTACTGTTTTACATGAATCCATACTGAAATTGATCTGTTTGAATATATTTACATATAAAAATCGGCATACTTTTTTTTGTAATTTTTTCTATAATTTTCGAAAATACACTTGTGACTGAAATCGGTCTATAATTGCTCATACTACGACTTTTAAAAAGTGGACTTATCTTTATTATTTTTAATTCTTTGGGAAATATTGCCTCTCTTAGAACAATGTTAACTAACTTTGTGAGTATTGAAAAAATGTCTTTTTAGATTTAAGATATCTTTAACAGTTACTGTGTCATGTCCTGGGGCAGAGTTTGGATTTAGTTCAGTTATGATTTCACTAATCTCATGTTCGTTTGTTAGTACTAGAAGCGATGTATTTTGACACATGATATCCTCAAGGATTGGGTTTAGTACCAAGTTTTCTATTTCGTCATTAAGTTCACAGGTTACGTTTTTTCCTATTTCTACAAAATAAGTATTAACATTTTTTGCTAGTTCGACTGGACTCTTTACACTCATTATTTCCTATCGTAAGGTAAGACCAAAGACATTTATTTAGGTTAAATGTCTTTGCCTAAGACTATTTATATCAACATGAGATTTTGCTTCCTTATCTTTAATTGGATTCGCAACAGAGTATTAACATTAATAAATAATAACACATATATTGTGTTGATGTATTCCAGTATCCCTCACAGATAAAAGTATTGTATTCTTTCTTTCAAAGATATTGTTAATGATGTATCAGAGTAAACATGGTAATGTAATATTCATACACTTGAGGCCTTTGATTGGGTTTATATCGATAAACTTATAACAAAATTACATCACACTTGGTAGTTGGAGGTTTTGCTCTAGGTGCTTTGGTTTTGGCAAATGTGCAGATATCTAGTTCAAATCCACTTACATTTTGATTGCAAATTGTAGAAGGCAGCACTGGCAGAACTTAGCTTACATTCCAAAACTGCAATAATATGTGTCTCATGGCACGCCTTTATTATTGGTACCTTTTTATCGCTTAGTAGTATAGTATAATTACTTGTTTATAATTATTCTAGATTAGACCAATTTTATTGACTAAACTTATAAATTGCTTGTAAAGTTTTTATGTCGTAATATATTCATTGATTGATTGATCTCAATGTATTATAAATGCTTCATTTTCTGAATATAATGACATGCTTAAACTCTCTGGCATCCTGTATTTTAATCAAAAACGTCAAAAAGACCAAGCCTGTGTTAAGAAAAATTAAGTCTTATGAATTACAGATCATAGGTAGATTCTAAAGAGATTTTTTTTTCAGTGCCAAAGTCTGGGCAGAAGCTTCTGCCAGGAGTGATATACTGGATAAACCAGTTAAACAGATATTGACATATAGACTATGTGAAATTCATTTTGAGGAAAAGTATTTTTCGAAGATGACCTCGGCAAGGAAGCGCTTAGTACCTTGTGCAATTCCTACAATATTTAGTCTATATCTAAGACGGCCATTTGAGACAAGTCACGATTCATCTCAACAACCACCAAAGAAAATCAAGTTCTTTGCAGGTAAATATTTATAGGAATTATTCGTTGACTTATAAATAATTAAAGTATGACCCCTATTTCTAATGGAACAAACTGCTCTTTCGTTTATTTAATCATTATGACTGAATTTAGCAACAGCATTTTGAATTCCATAAGTAGAAAAAATTTATTGGTGGGATTGAATATTTACAAGTGAGTTACAAAACAGTAATTACCCTAATAGGTACTCAGAATATGGATATTTCACCTCATCATATGATCACAATAATTCAATAAAGATGTGCCCATCAGAAAGTACCTACTGGTCACATAAACAGTTCCAGTTTTTATCTGAGTTGTACTAATTGATATTTGTCAGACACTATTGGATTGGGGTCTAACATGATATTGTTTGAATGCAATAAAATAGGTTTCTGCTTGTTGTTGATAATGTATCAACAATATATTCATTTAGATATGTTCTATATTGTTGTGGAGAATTCATGTTTATCTTACAATTGATTGGGTGGAACTCCACTACTTATATGGTAGAGTCTCTTCGGCTCTGGCTCAAGGGTGTAAACAGCGCAAGTGCTAGTTTAGTGCCTCTAACGTAGCTGAAAAATCTAAAGAAAACTGGAAAACGGTCGACGTTTCGAGGATCAAATCTGTCCCCGTCGTCAAGAACGAACAAATCTAAGGGCAAGAACAGACAGGCCATTCTGTGGTGACACCGAGTGGCGCCACAGAGGTAAAAAGCTATTGCAAAAATTTTCAAGTTTTGAATAGCTACAAGATGACAATAATAATGTCATATCATATAATTAATAATTACTGGTTAATCATCTATTTAGGTAAGTGTAATAATAAGGTGATATTAAGCAAATAATTTATTCGTTTGTATATA
>MU182436.1:101792-117236 GCA_016904865.1 Pissodes strobi | reverse complement strand
ATCTGCTATAGGGCTATAAAGATTTAGTTCTGTTAATTAGTAGTTAGGTGTATATTACTGTATATCTAAGAAGTGAAGTAAAATTGTCCATTATACTTTAGGTTAGATATAATTAGTAGTAGAATAAAATGTAGTTGTGTTTTGATTTAAAATTAAGCACTGGTTAATTATTAGGACTAATTACAATTAAAAATTATAGAAAGGAAGGGATGTAGTGTATAAGCGAGCTAAACAAAAAAATGATATAAATCTAAATATGACATAACCGGGATATGGGTTTTGTCGACTGAGCGGTCGGAAGGTGATTATTCAATAGATGTATAGACTGGAGAGAAGTAGGTAAATAAACGAGTTAGTGAAATAGAAAAGTGTATTAATCTCCCAAAGAATATTACACGAAGGAATAATATTGTTTTGCCTTTTCCATATTACTGCGAAAAGTGATGTGGGAAGTAATCACTTCCCGTTCTAGTTTTTCATGCACTACAATGAAAGGCTTACTTCTCGCACTGCCAGGAGTGCGGGAAGTAATAACAACCCGCACGTTAGTAGAATTGTTTTTTCAACACTGTAACTCGAACACGAAGAATTTTATAAACTTTTCTTCGTAGTTTTGGCCTGATTCAATTTAAGTCGCCCCTTTTTTAACATCTTTTTAAAACACCCTGCATAGTAATTCCGCGTGAGTACAAATAAGTTATTTCTTATTTAGGGAAAACTGCTAATTGCTAATAAAGCATTTGTTTCCGGATCTGCATTTGAAAAAATTGAGCCAATAAAAGTTAAGAAGTAAATTTTGCGGGCTCCTAAATTAGGTATTCTAAGAGTCAGTTATTAGGTTGCATCATTTACAATATGTACTAGTTTAACTTGATTTTTTCATTAACAGGCGATCTGTCCGAAATATAAGACGGTTGATTTAAACTCAGAACTGATTCAAATACCTTGAAATATGCACGATGAAATAGTTTGGTTTATAACTAGTACAGAATCCATCCAAAAAGTTTCGATTTCTGTATTTACCATAAGACAAAAATTAATTTCATGAAATAATAACCGAAAAAGTTGCCAAGGCTCTCTTTGTCAAAGGGAGGAAGTCAAAGCGTCTTACTTAGACCCCAGCCTAAGACTAGTTGGCTTTTCGATATTTTGAGAGTTGATGCAGGCCTATCTAAATAATTTACATGTTATAAAACTCGACTGACTTACAAGCAGAAACATTTTTAAGGAAAAAAGTGTGGGATATTTAGAAGGTGGCCAGATTTGGATAACAAATGCCAAACTTTTGTATTATCGATCTTCCAGGACATTTTAGTGTGGATTGAAGTTGGCATGCAAAAAAGAATAATATTGGCATTGGCAAATTTTAGATGAAATATACATGTTAAAATGAAAAACGTGTAAAGAGCACAAACACACAAGAAAAAATCCTTATAATGCTTTTTTGTACGGTGCACATACGGCAAATATGCCAATTTAGCGTGCCAAAAATAGTTGTATATATCAAAGTTAATTTTTATGCTTGAATTTGACTAAAATATCATTATAAGCAATAGAATAAAAAATAAGTATACAAAGTGTTTTGTCATTAACAGGATACATTTTACATAGAAATAGGTAGCGGTTTTTTTATCTTTGATATCATTTGGATGAGCTGTAACTTTTTTGTTTTTAAATATGTCAAAATGAAACAAAAAATTATTTTGCATAGTTATCTAGTAAGTTTCTTTTTGTTTTAAAAATAAAACAAAATACTGACGTGTTTTCCAGATATTAACCTAACTTATATTTTTTTACTATGGGGGAAAGCGGATCAATGTTCTTGTGACTACCTGTAAAGAAAACCCCCTGTAGCAGACGGAGGAGACAGTTGGAGACACAAATCTTTTTATGCTCGTAAAGATAAAGGTCTAATCTAACTGTAAAAGAATGAGCGAGAGTGGTACTAGGTGGAACTTTTTGTAGCCCTCACAGAAACTAGTCATTTCCAAAAAAAAATTAATAAAATTAATTTCACGAAAGGCCTTCGTTACAAATAGATAAGAGTAAAAAAAATACTTGGCAATTACATAAATAACAACTACTAACCTGAAGCTTCACAATCCATCTCAAAAATGTTCTTGGATATCAACAATAAACAACCGCACGAATTTGATAAACAAGTGTTTGCATATTACTGCGAGTGTTATCAAAACTTCAAAATTAAAGCGCCCTATTTCCGCACATATTGCTCCTTGATTTATTCGCGGTTTTTGATGGCATGTAAGCAGATAAGCAGCCACCGTACGTGGACAAAATAAGTTTTACAAGTATCAAATTTTCTTATTTTTGGCACGCTAAATAGCGATAATTGCCGTATGTGCGGTGTATAGTTTTTGAGTAAATTAACGTTGAGCAAAGCTGAAAATCAATTCTTGAGCATTAAACTTAATTTGGTCACAAACTCTAAATATAAAAAAACGATTTTATTGTCTGTATATTTGTGTCACTTAATTCCCCTTAAAATATCATTAGTTAGTTTGTTCGTTCCAAGCGAGATTGATTCACAGCCTTAATTTGTTCAGAATCTTTGATCAAGACAAGTACCTCATAGTTTTTTATCTTTTTCCCATAGTGCAATACAGTAGTAAAGCATGTGGGATGCGGTTCCTCCTCTCCGCTCTCGCGTACATTTTACCTACAATTTGGCGATCCTGAATTAAATTAACACTCAGGAACCAACTCTTATCACGCATAAATATATTCTGAGCAATCAATATTAAACAATCAAATCTGAACACAATACAGCGTATGCTGATGATAACTCTGTACATAATTAAGTGCTTGCCTCTTTCTGAATGTCTCAATGTGAGCCTTCATCAATAATAGAGCCCTTTGTATACAAAGCAGCGATCCTTCTTCAGTGACACTATTTGAAAGCAAATCTTCAGAGGATGCTTTTAAATTGGTCATGCACTGTGACACAAACTGACTCTCGTGTTGAAGGTTTTGACCCATATAGTAGCTGTTTATGTACCCTATAGCAGCCATACTGACATCTGTAAATAAAAATATGTTTAATTTATTTGGTACTAAATAAATTAACAATTTATAATTTATTTACCGGTATTATTGGCCCTAAGAGCAATCTTCCACATGTGATCCATGCCTACATTCATATTTTCATTGTCTTCATTCTCTAAATTGGCAGTCATTAGGTGATGTAAGCCACATAAATGTTGAAAAAGGCTGAGGCAGATCATGCTAAATTTTTCCGGAGATAAGTTTGGTAGATGGTGGAGATATAATCTAAAATATTTACCCTGTAGTAAGCTCACTTACCATAAAACAATAATATATTAATAAATGATGTCAGAATAAATATTTAAAAATAATAGATCCATAATATATTCTGTATTAAGTTATTCCACAGTGTAGTTTCGTTTCTCAGTTGGACGAATTGTCGTTAAAATTTGTTTTTAAACTGAAAACTACAATTTCGCGATTCTTACCAAACAACCCTTTAAAAGCCTTGCTACTAAGTGACATCTGCGATAATAAAGTTAATTTAAAATAACACGCCAATGTCGCTTCAAAACAATGCTTAATAAAAATGCATGGTGTTTGCCTCAAGTGGTTCAGAATTGTTTCTATTAACAGAAAATAAAATAATAGAATTTTAATGACGGTAGGATATGTAATCGGATGAGAATGAGCTTGCGATTTGTTTACTCAACTTCATGCAAACCATGAACCAATTTAACAATTTTCGGTGTCTAAAATATTAATATGATGCAAGAAGCTGGTGGGATCAAAGTGTGCCCAGAACAGTTGTAGAAGGGACAAACAAATGACGAAAGCAGGCTTAATGTACTCATGGAGACAACCAATAACCTATATCCGAACTGGCCAACTCAAAACAATCCGAGGACTAGTTAAGAAAAATTAAAATTAATAATATTTATTATGTTTGAAGGACATCACGAAACAGATGTGCCTTTGGTTTTGATAAACCTTTATAAAAAGCACTCAGTGAAACGTAGTCAAGAAATCATCATCATCAAATATAAGATTTGCATACTGCCCTAAGTGACAGTTTGGGTAATTTTGAATATTTCAACACACACTTATAAATACATAGGCCTTAAAAAAAGTCCGAATCATACAGGAAAAGCTTTTAATCTCAGAAAAATTATTCTATAAGGAAAAATTATTTGTGCAGACTTCAAATTGTAAATATACCTGTTTCACAAGGATTGCAAAAACGTAACCTTGCAAAATTAAAGACAATAACTTACAATTTTAAAACCATGACTTCTTAATAATCGGTCATCTCTCAACTACATACATAACACGTCAGTTAACTTTGGAGCAAGTCTTGCAAAGGCTCCATTCAATTTTAGTGTATGAACGGAGGAGTTAATCTATACAAATTGGGCAACGGAAAACTCCCATTGGAAAATAGAACATCATACACAGATACCCCAAAAAGTGAATGAGTGTGCAAGGAGAATAATATAATATAATTATTGGCGAGAATTTGACAGGTGAGTGATACTTAAATTTGTTGAGACAATTTGTTCCTACATCCCAATTGCAAAATAGATGGATATACACAATCGAATTATCTACATGGCAGCCACACCGTATGCATAGTAATGTTTGTATAGCAACATGCTAGAAAATCTGAAATACTTAAAAATCGAATTAAAACCAAGTTAGCGGCTGCAAGTATCGCTGCAATGATTTTATGATAAACCTAGACTTACTTTAATTATTTTTTTTTTGCTAGTTTGGGAAAAATCTGCACAATAACTGTTGAAATTCCTTTGTCAAATAAGAAATAGCGTGTCCCATATTGAAGCCGAACGAGAAAGTCGTGTAAAATTATTGCCATTTCCACAATTTTTTTGTGACATTTCTGAGCGGTTGTTTCGACAGTTCCTCATTACGTCAAACTGAGAGCCAAAAAAATATTTTGGCCCCTTTATTATAGCTGTATTTAACCAATTAATTTTGGGCCCCGTATAACACCACAAATTATGTGACAATGAATATATAAAAAATAATACAAACATAAGCGTACCTTCTCAATGCATCAACCCTTAATGCATGTAGCTCATTTGTTTTGGTTTGTGACAACAGCCAACTAAACAATTCGTCTGAACATTCAGAATCATAGGCCAAACATTGCCACAACGTATCCACTTGGTCTATACTTAACCTAGAAATATTTCTCAGTTATATTATATCGGTAACTTAGCAAAATAATACCTACTTAAATCTAATTATCAATTCGTCCGTATTAGTGCAACCTTAACCCATAAATGATGACATACGGGAAAAATTTAAAACCTGGTAATCAATTCATTAGAAGTTTTAAAAACAGACAAGTAGGTATAATTAAGACTTATTTATAATTTAATTATTTGGATATTACAAAAGGGAGACGTAAAAGTAAGATTTCGATTTGAAGCAAAATAAATGGCGATAATACACTAAACCGATAGGATACAGGATTTGCAATCGAGATCCTACTCTTTACATCTTTCGAGGTTATTAATAGAGGTTACGCAATTTTTTATTTTACTGTTTATATGTATCTTAGTATAAAAAAAATCAAAAATAGAGGTTAAACCAAAATTACTATAAAATATGCCTACAATATAAATACACTTTAATCTTGAAATTTTAACTAAGTCTGGGTTTGGAACTTTAGGCAAAATGCACCACAACAGTTTTATCCACAATACCGAAATAGAATTTTTGGACTCGACGACGAGCGTTTCGCTAACCATGTTAGCATCATCAGGTGTTGATTAAACTGATTAGTCACCTCCTGATGATGCTAACATGGTTAGCGAAACGCGCGTCGAGTGCAAACATTCTGTTTCGGTATTGTGGAAAACTGCTCAGGGGCGTAGCGTGCATGGATGCGAGTGTTGCGTCGCAACCCTTTAGAAAATCTCAAATTACACAATATTCAGTTTTCTTTTCTTTTATTTTTATTTCTATACAATAAATTTCCATCCATCATACCGACTAAAACCTACCGAGAAAAAATATTTAAAATTAAAATCATCCTATGAAACCTGGAGCAAACGAAATATGTGATGCAAGGATGCGTCGGTGTACGTGACATCAACCGGTAGGGAAATAACATTGTGTTGTCCGCGAGTGGTCAATGAACCTTCTCTAGGAGAACGGCTAAACTATAGCAAGTTTTAAGTGCTTGGTGATGCGATTGAGTAAACACATCTCGCCCCATTTCGGCTATCGTCGGCGTTTTCTGGTGAGATGTATTATCGAAAAATTGTTTCGTCCTTCTTTCAGTAATTTACCTTTTAGTGACAATTACAAATTATTAAATTATATATGTAAAATTAAAAAAATTTAACAGTAAAATTCTATGTTTTTGTCTCCGCTTTTGTTATTTAATAGTGAGTAAGAACACAAAATGTTTTGTTGCTAATATAATATGTCTTATTTTTTGCTGATTCATTTTTATATCCCATGACATAAAAAAGGTAATAGTTATTAACAAATTCTGGCAAAGTTTGGGTGCGATCCCAGACAATTTTTCGTCACGCGCGGCTGAGAATCGCGGTCAACATCGACGCCTATTGGTTGAAAATTTCTGCCTTATTTGAAATAAAATAGGGTAGAATAATAATTGTTGATTTCCGCTTTTAGTAGAATACGAATTCGGAATTTTGTGTGTATTTTTGCTGAAATTATAATAAGATTTTATTTGGGTTAGTTATAATAATTTGAATAATGATTAGTAATATTTTATTTATTTTCATCACCAACAATGACAAAATTTAATGTTCAATCATGGCGCGAAAATTTAGCCAATCAGCGTTAGCGTTGCCCGTGATCCTTAGCCGCTCGTTTTTTCGTCAGATGCGGCGAATTTTCCACTTTTTGCTCCTTACATCCCTTAATGTTTTCATCACGCTACGCCACTGGTAGTGCTTGAAATTTGACCTGGAATTTTAGTTGCAGAAAAACTATCAGCCTTTGCAAAAACCTTTCCATCATAATTTGGGAAATTTTATAAGGACCTTACTTCTCAAGAAGGCGAAGAGGCGTTTTCCCTTGATCTAGCAGACTGGCCGAAGAATATAAGCTTAGATTTCCAGGAGCATTTTATTAAAAACATACAAGAACAAAATATAGACAAAATAAGTGGGTGTGCGAAACAATTTGACAGAAAAAAAACAGGCATTTACAAAGTTCAGCATTTTACAAAGTTAAAGTAAACGGCGAAAAGTTCTCCGTGAGTGTCTAGTGTATCTAACCCAAATCTAGCCGTGTTTACTCTTATGTATGCAAACTTTTTTCGTAGAAAAGTGTTAACGTTGTTAACCTCAGTGTATTTCTGTTAATTTAAATAATATTATAACGTTGCTAATTTATGTTTTGGTTCAATATATTTTTTTCTTATTACGTGTTTCTTTTCTAGCTTTTCTAAAATCTGTTATTTTTTATTAAAATGAATGTAAATTAATAAACAATAGAAAAACCTAATTTAAATCTGAATAAAAAACTGCATTATAAATAATATTTTTGGTTTGAAATCGAAACAAAAAAAATCAAATGGGAGCCAAAGTCATATTGGGGCCTGGAAAATTGCTAGGGCCTAGAGCCCAACTCCTTGGGCTCCTGAGGCCCTGCTTCAGAGATTTGAACTTGTTTTGGCTAATGTAAAACATCTTTAGGCATTTAGGCCAAGTTTCGACTAAAGTCAAACATTTTCAGGAAATTAGACTAATTTTCGGCCAAAACTGATCATCTTCAGGGATTTTGAACTAATTTCGGCTAATATAAAACATCTTCAGAGAGTTAAAATATGCTGTAAAGTCACTAGTAATATAATCGAATCTTTGAGTAAGAATGACTCTTCTGTTCCGTGTTATTATTTTCTCGGTAGGAGTGTTCCATTTATTTCCTATATAGGTAAGCCCAATAAGTGACACTGTTTACAATTTCAAGTCAAATGTAATAGTACGGGAGGCCACGACCAAGATTTTTCGACCGCGAACTTCTTTGTGGCTTTGGTAATTTTATTATTTTGATTCGAAAACTGGTATTTTCAGACATTTTGCGTGGTGCTTATGCCCTTAAATAATTTTTAAAGTTGTTATCAATTCGGACCCTAAAACTCATAGCAAACTGTCTGCTTTTCGATATGTTATTAAATAATAGTGTAAATAATATGTTTTTTGGATATCAGAAAAAAATAGTGGTGCATGTACAGGGTGTCCCATTTTCGATGATATTACATGGTATCTCACTTACGAGTAAAGATAGAGAGCTGATATTTGCGCAATATTGTGCTACTTTTTTGTGAAAAGAACGATGGTTTAAACAAAATTTTCATAGCCCGCTTCGTTTCTGAGATACAGGCCGAAATTGAAAATAATGCATTTTGGGACCCCGCTCGTATCTCCGTTATCCTTGAACATATCGCAAAGCTAAAAACTAGCTCTTATACACTTTTTTACGTAGAATCCAGTGGCGTAGTCAGATTTTTGTTCTGAGCTGTCATTTTTTAGCTATAAATCAAACTTTTATTTTTTTAAATGAAACACCCTGTTTCGTTTGAATGGAAATTTTATAAGCTTTACAAAAATATATAATACATGATATGTGTTTTAAATAATAAGCCTAAAATTCATGATTTCACAAAATGTATCTCTATACGACACTCTTGATGAGTATAGTATAAGCATTATCTTTTTAACAACGGTATAAGTATTAGTCGGCAGAGATTATTAAAGCAATGCAACCAATAAGGACCTTACTTCTCAAGAAGGCGAAGAGGCGTTTCCCCTTGATCTAGCAGACTGGCCGAAGAATATAAGCTTAGATTTCCAGGAGCATTTTATTAAAAACATACAAGAACAAAATATAGACAAAATAAGTGGGTGTGCGAAACAATTTGACGGTAAAAAAAAAAACAGGCATTTACAAAGTTCAGCATTTTACAAAGTTAAAGTAAACGGCGAAAAAGTTCTCCGTGAGTGGTTAGTGTATAGTCCCAAATCTAGCTGTGTTTACTCTTATGTATGCAAACTTTTTTCGTAGAAAAGTGTTAACGTTGTTAACCTCAGTGTATTTCTGTTAATTTAAATAATATTATAATTTTACTAATTTATGTTTTGGTTCAATAATTTTTTTTTATTCATATTACGTGTTTCTTTTCTAGCTTTTCTAAAATCTGTTATTTTTTTATTTATGGAATGATATGGAATGATCATTTTTTATTGGCAAGATCTGTCACTTACCAAAATTTATATTTTCTGTGTAATATTGTATTTTTTACGATGGCTGAAAATAAAAATTATCAATATTTTGAAAAATATGACATGTTAGTTTGCTTTATACAGAGCAATAACAACTCCCGTGAAGCTTCTCAGCTATATTTCAATACGTTTGTTTGAATATTTATTTACCTTTTAACTTATTTAGGTTTATTTTTTGTTTAAGTATCATTTTATGTTGGGGTTTGGAACCTTGGGCAACATGCACCAAAACTGAGCTTTATCCACAATACCGAAACAGAATTTTTGCACTCGACGCGCGTTTCGCTAACCATGTTAGCATCATCAGGAGATGATTAAGACGTCTTAATCATCTCCTGATGCTGCTAACATGGTTAGCGAAACGCGCGTCGAGTGCAAAAATTCTGTTTCGGTATTGTGGATAAAGCTCAGTTTTAGTAAGTATCATTTTAATTTATAGATATCCCTTTATTAAATCCCTTTATTCCGGAAAACATTAAAAGATCACTTTGGTTTTTTTCGGGATATCTATAAATTAAAATGATACTTCAAAAAAAACCCAAATAAGTCAAAAGGAAAACAAATATTCAAACAAACTTAATGAAATATAGTTGAGAAGCTTCACGGAAGTTTTCATTGCTCTGTATAAAGCAGACTATTTTTCAAAATATTGATAATTTTCATTTTTAGCCATCGTAAAAAATACAAAGTTACACAGAAAATATAAATTTTGCCATTGACAGGTCTTGCCAATAAAAAATGACCATTCCATTGTTCTAACAATCTCTGCCTACTAATATTCATACCGTTGTTTTAAAGACAATTATACTATACTCATCAAGAGTGTCGTATAGAGACATATTTTGTGAAATTATGAAATTTAGGCTTATTATTTAACACACATGTAATGTATTATATATTTTTTTTAAGCTTATAAAATTTCCAATCAAATGAAAGAAAAATATACAGGGTGTTCCATTACCAAAAATACAAGTTTGATTTATAGCTAAAATTTGACAGCTGGGCTGAACACGCCACTGGATTTTACGTAAAAAACTGTATAAGTGCAATTTTTTCAATTTCGCCCTGTATCTCAGAAACGAAGCGGGCTATGAAAATTTTGTTTATACCATCGTTCTTTTCACAAAAATATTGCGAAAACCGTAGCTCTCTATCTTTACACGTAAGTGAGATACCCCGTAATATCATCGAAAATGGGACACCCTGTACATAGGGGAATTTATAAAAAATAAAAATGACAAAAGAAAAAAAAACTTTTTGCTACCTGTCTGAAAACTATTTCCTTTCGGTAATTGTGGTGAGTTGATACTTAAAAAACCATTTTCAGAAATATGTCCCGGTGCGTTTCATTTTATGGGAGTGTGTAACATGTTAAAAATTTGGGGAGGGGAAAGTTATCACTATTTGTCTAAAATCAGATACATATTGTAGAAAGACGATTCTGCATCACAAAAATGCTAATATCAGATACATTAACCTGTGCACGCTACTAATCAGACAAACTTTTGTTGACCATAATTGAGCAGGAAACATTGAAAATTGTGTTGAATGACATACAAGGTTATCTCGCTGTCGAACTGTAAAATAAATAGGTTACAGACTGGCGTTTGCGCGTAAGCGACAAAGTCTACTAGCATCACCGGCTGTGAGACGGGTCCGTCAAAATTTTCATTAAATACTTCGTTTTTCTCTGGCACCATTGAAAGTGTCTGAAAGTATTATTTTCGTTATAAAGTCTGTAAAGTATGTTAAAAAATATTTCAATCGGACAGCGATAAATTTATAAGGTCCGATGTTTATACAACTTCCGGTTATCATATTACAAAAGTGCAAGACCGCAGATGTCTGATATAAAATTTTTTATTACAATATGAACTTATGTTAATTGATTTATCCAATAATCAGACGGATAGCAATACATTTTTGTCATCTTAATTTTTTGCAAAGCAGAAACGGCGGCGGCGCGGCGCCCCGTTAAAACACACCGGTTCCGGATACTAGCTGATAAGGCAAAAATTCATGATTTAGTATGTTTTGTCTATTTTTTATGGTTTTAAGCGAATAGCGATAATCAAGGGTTTTGGTCGTGGCCTCCCGTACTATAATAAATTCATTTAGTATCGTTTTGAAACATAATGTCCCTTATTTGCCGAGTAGTAAGTTTATTTTTTATAACACCAAAATTGATGACGCTCATAAATTAATCTACATTTCTCGGACCATGATCGTTTGACATAATAAGTCAAAATAGGAAGAACCTACTACGTGTGCATATCCAAGTTTATCCTGGGGTTCCGTTAATAACACTGGCTATACAAATTAATGTTTATATAACACTGAGCCGATTTAAAGTCATAACACTGATCTTAAGCAATAATATAACAGGTGGTCTTTAAACTGAATGCATGATTTCATCATACTTAGCATGAAGGCCTAGACACATTAAAAGTTAGGGTGTTACATAATTCTACAAATATATGGCTGTTAAAATAAATAATTTCAATTATTATTTAATATAGCCATGAGCGGTCTTACTATTTTACATATATTTTTGCTAAGAGGTACTGACTATCTGAATATACTCACTTGAACGTATTTGGTGAAACCATAGGTGAAAACACCGCTGACAAAAAATGTAACCTAACTTGAACTTGCATCTGGTGAGTATACAAAAGTAGAGATGTTTCCGGATTGGTAGTATAAGCTGAAAAGATCATTTTTAATTTAATAAAGGCTAGACAGTTATATAAGGAAACACAATAATTTAAGCTAATTTCAGCGGAAAAAAATTAGTCAGATTCTCTAAAGCTTCGCCAATCTGTCTTTCAATTTTTTCTGGGATCAGGTGTTTCTCGCGGCGTATGCTAAAATATTACTTGACCAAACCTGTTAAACTTTTGGTAGAACCTATTTTTTCCAATCAGTTTTCAAGGTTGACAGTCAAACATTTTGAAATATTACTGATTTGTATGGTGTTTTATAACACGTGCTGGTCAATACCATAACACAAGGTTTAGTGGATAGTTGTAGACACATGTTTATAATACCAGTTCATTCCTGAGCAAGCTGGAAAAACTGAAATTTACTTTTCGTCTTTAATCTTAAAAAGAGATATGTATCGATATGAAAAGTTTAACTCAAGAGTAGGATCAAAAGCATCGATGTTAATAAAAGGATCGTTACTGAGAAACAACGATGCACTATTGAGCCCGCGACAAATATCAAACCACAAAAAAAAACTAGGAATTTAAAATGCAAATATGGAAAAACCTGCTGGAACATTAAAATAAGTTGTAAATGCTGATATTTTTCGTCGCCCTGTTAAAACATGATTTTATATGCTAGTGACATTATCGTATGCGTTACAGATCTGCAGTAAGGTCTAGCAATTTATTTGGTATATACATCAACTGAAGGGGCGGGCTAACATGCTAGCATTGACATTCCTCCCCGAATGTAAGAAACCTTTTAAATTATAGGGAATTAGGTTTACGCCTACAACATACACCTTGATAGTGGTGATATTTTTGCGTAGAGCCACATAATCAACAGGTTTACTACACAAGTTCCAATATCGTGTGCGCTATCAGCAATACTCACTAGTAATATGGTGGCTCTCCTCAAATGTAAGTCTTAAATTAAGTTTTGGGGACCGGTGATATTTTTAGGTTAACTGAGCCTAATTATTACGCTTTCATGAACCTATAACGTTCACAATAATTCAAAAGTCGAATACCAATAATTATTAGAACACAAGAAATTAGTTTATGTTTTAGCTTATTCATAAGGTACATAATTAAATAAATTCAGTGAGCCTATTACAGAAAAAATTAGCGAGTCTTCTAGTACTCGAGACACTGATGTGCAAACATATCCTATATCGACATGCACAAATATTTGAGCAGCCTTTGTAAAATCACTGAGCATGGTTATGATGTAACAGCCGCTTGCACATTTCCTCCCCATCCGCTTGCACATTTCCGTCCCATTTGCCGAGATTTACCCTCATACAGCCGCGTAAGATGTTTACAGCTCAATATCAATTAAAAAATTAAAATGAATTAATAGTATATCTGAAAAGAGGATTGTTAGACGCATACGAAGTATGAAATTTAGATGTAAGAATAGTTTAAATAGAGATAGAGGGCATATCCCATATAGTCCATTGTATTGGTTAATCGAGCGCAACTAAAAGAGTTATCAGGATGGGTTTATTTCCGTTTCGTTTGATTAAGCAAATAGGTAATTTAAATAGAGTTAGGTAGATTATAAATTTAGTTTTAATGAACTTCTGATGATGCTAACATGATTAATGAAAGGCGCGTCGAGTGCAAGAATTCTGTTTCGGGATTGTGGATAAAACTGTGTTGTAATAAATATACTTTAATGGTCAAACGTACCTTTCAATAAATGTAAGAATAGTTTAAATAGAGATAGAGGGCATATCCCATATAGTCCATTGTATTGGTTAATCGAGCGCAACTAAAAGAGTTATCAGGATGGTTTTATTTTCGTTTCGTTTGATTAAGCAAATAGGTAATTTAAACAGAGTTAGGTAGATTATAAATTTAGTTTTAATGAACTTCTGATGATGCTAACATGATTAGTGAAAGACGCGTCGAGTGCAAGAATCTGTTTCGGGATTGTGGATAAAACTCCGTTTTCACGCTCATGCAATTTGCGCAAATTGACTTGTGCATACTAATTTGCGCAAGTAAATTGGTACATGAAAACTAAAATCGTTGACCTGCACAAGCTAAAAAATTTGACTTGCGTGAAATCTGGATCGCCAGATAATTTACTTGTGGTTGACACAAATGCATTAAACGACACTCAAAATTGACGCGTGCGTAGTGGCAACGAATTCTGGTCTTCAGGTGCGTGTGGCTTTTGCATTTCGGTTTGCTGTGACTAGCTGACTATATACATAGTCGAAACAGTGTATAAGTACCTTGTCTGTTTTGTGTATGATTATGTCCATAAAAGAAAAAGAATTCAAGCAGAGAAACCGTGGTGAAGAAAATAAACACGATGAGAATCACATAATATAAAATAATTGAAAAAGGTTATTGCTTCTGAGAGGCCCGGTGGCGGTGCAAAGACATATATGTTTCACATTTATACTATGAATTAATGAGCTTTCTAGAGGACCAGGAAAATCCAAGATGTACTCTATCGAATATGGACGAGGGGAACACATCACAGCTAAACTGAGTCTCTTATAATTATTATGTATCGGTTTATTTGCTTCATATTTATGAATATAATATTGTTAATACTAGTAAATACATTAGTTACCTTGATGTAGGTATATAGTTTACCACGAAATATATGTATATAATTTTTTGTTACATTTTCATTAGAAATCATGTTTTATTGCCATATCACCGCATCAGAAATATTGAAATAGTTTTCAAAAGCTTTCTTCACATCTTGTGCTTGGGTACTATGTTGCCTTGTCCATGCGAAAATTGTTTGGTTCATACTTAATTCCTTATTTAAATTAATATGAAAGTAAGTGGCCTTCTTTTCAATCACACATTTTTGTGGTCTTTTTGGTCTTACCTCTTTTTTCACTTTTAACTTTTTAATTATGCAAACCCCAGCTACTGCTAATAATTCGTTTTCCTGGTTCATCATGGGTTTTTAAAGTACTCACTGTTCGCACACGCGATGTTCTATAAGCAGAAATCTGGATAATTTTGGGCAAATTTCAACGAATTCAAACAATTAAGTTTCATTTGCGCAAATTAGCATGCACAAGTCACTTTGCGCAAATTGCATGAGTGTGAAAACCCACCTTTAATGATCAAACGTACCTTTCAAATTAGTAAAAAAATGTGTCATCATGTGATGCTGTCGCTCTGCCCACTGTGTCACATGATGCATCTCAATCCCTCTGAAGGAAGTCAAAAGTTTAGGCAGCATACGCAATGAAACTATGACTGATGTGTTATTGGAAAGATTATTTAGGCATCCTAGAATTAAAAACATAAATATTAGTTGTGAATATTATACAAAACACGGAAAAGAAAATATTTGAGAAGACTAAATAGAAGCAACCTTTGGAATAAGGGAAAAGGAAGCAAATCACATTCCCCTTTAATTTTTTTTATAAACGTGATCTATTCGTAATTAATATAAATATAATTTA
>MU182436.1:82853-101392 GCA_016904865.1 Pissodes strobi | reverse complement strand
AGTAGTAAAAATATAACAAACCGCAACAACAAGAGAGTAATATTTGCGCGACCAAGTGGTCGTAGGTCCACTTTGACACAAATAGCATGAAGTAGTAGACAGTAATACGAATTTATAACTCGATTGCATGCATTCAGTTGCAGGAATATAGCGGCGGTCGGGCCAATGATCTTTTATTATTGCACCGACCTGAGCGAGGTCGGTCGGTACCTTTCGCCGATGTGCCATATATATACAAAATTAAATAGTATTAATCTTAAACACTCGCGTCTACCTACTGCAAATTTTCGACCTTCGAACCTGCGCATTTGGCCGGTGTTGTTCTAATATTTCACTTCACGCTTTCCTCTCCGCTCGCTCCGGGGGCGCAACCAAACAAAACTAACCTAAACTAACCCAATGCCCAAAATCAAGAAAAAAGAACTTAGAAAAATATATGAAATTGCACGTACGCATGCTTGAATGCTCAAGATTGCGGTAGGTAGACGCGACTATCTTAAACAAGCCAATTACATTCTGGATTTTGTGCGATTGTTCAACTTATTTTAGGGATATTTGGTTTCGTTAAGGTCGATTAATTGGACTGGTGCCTATTAGACTCTGGGCACGGATCGAAGTGGTTCTATCAATAATTATAGTGTCAAAGGCAAATATTTACCATAAAAAATATTCAAGAAGCTATATAGAACCTATCATAGAACATAGTTATCAACTTTATTAACATGTTGATTGACATTTCTGCTACACCAGCAATATTTAACTAACCTATTAGGACACTTTTGCTGTGCCAGTAGAAATTTGGTCTCATATAAGAAGCACTTTTGCTAGAGCAGTGCAATTCTCCATATAGGGCAATATATTTAGTGTATCGTGTGCCACGACATCGTGTTGAAATAACACGATTTGTTCTCCTAGGTTAACGGGCATGTGTTGTGTTACGCGTTTCGTATTTGGAAAGGGGGGCAGCCCACACACGTACTGCTATATCTGCAAATTGTGATTATGTAAACGTGTTTGGTTTGACGTGTCCCATAGATCCGGTTATATTGTTCTCTGCATTTTGTATTATACTATAGACTAATCCATTATTCCTACAAAATCTTCAGTTTTCTTTTTGTCATAAACTTGTTTTTTTTTTGAAAGTAGGGTTTGTTCTACAGTTCTTATACAAAGGTAGATTTTTACTGATACAAAACATTTTTCTTATCACTTTTCCATGTTTGCATACTGTTTCATTTATTCGCAGGTGCGCTCTACTGCCCTAATCGTACTATACGTAAAAATATATTACTGAACAATACAGGAATAGCAGTAACTATTTTTTAAAGCAGCTTTCATCCAAAAAAATATATTCTAAGAACAGCCTAAAAATATTTTTAAATTTTGAGTAGTAATTCTCGAGATTTAAAAGTGCTTCTCTAAGGCTAACCTAACATTTTACTGTGCCCATCAACATGTTACAGATTAGTCCAAAGAAGTCATTATTTTCATATATAAATTAATAACCGTTCGAATCATACCTTCAATGAATTTCATCCTAATATCCTTGTCAGGCATAAAGCAAATCAGATTACACAAAGTTTTTTCGGCTTCCACAGCTAAACCTTCCCCTAACTGGCATATTTTATCATCTTGTAACAGATCCCAAAGCAGAGTATTTCCCGGTTGGCATACATTGTCGGGTTTAAAACAGGCCGATAATCTAGGATCGATAATTCTTACTGGAGGAGACTAAAATAAATAAAAATATAAATTTTATATTCAATTATTACTAATACCAATGTAGCTAAATATCACACAGTATGTAAATAATAACGGTAATGCCCAATTAACAAAAGGAGTAAAATTTAATTTAAATGGGCTATAAATTGACAGAACTCATGAACTTCAATTTGGTCAATATTACTAAGCATAAGCATCATAAAAAACAGCACAATATAAAAAAGTACAATAGGACAAGTCAATCAACATGACCACGAATACAAGATAGTACCCAGCGAGTTGCAGATTGGCAATATTTGCAAACAGTTTTACGTATTGTATTCTTAAACGTTTGATGCGATACATGCTGGAACTTTGTTCTGATCTAAAGAAATTTGATAACTAAACTAACCTTGAAACGGTGGAGTTCTATGAGGTGTGATTGTATATGTAGGCCGCGAGCATCATATTAAAAATTTATTTTTCTGCCATCGTCCGAAAATGTCAACATTCTCGGCCCATTGACAGGCAACCAATCTCGCTATTCTAGTTTTGTCAAGCGTTGCTAGGAAATCGCATATGGCAGTACGGGAAATATTACTTTTTCTCCGATTGACAGCAAATATTAGTTTTGCAGACACATATCAATGAGCAAAGTATTACTTTTCCTGCCTAGGCGGCAAAGTAAGGACTTTCCTGCCTAGGCAGCAAAATGATTAGTTTCCATGGGAATTAAAACATTTGACATAAGTTGTCATACTATAATTATTATGGACATATACATTTTCACAACAACCAACCGTTCCAACAATTGTGATTTCTATCAAATTTTGTTTTAATTTATCACTACAGGAAAAATAAAAAGTAGGGGATGTGGGAATTGTAATAATTTGCAAATATACATATATCATTATAAACAATCGGAGAAAAAATTATATGTTCAACTCGGCAGCAAAGTAGATTGACTGCCTTAGCTGAATTCCTAGCCTCGCTACGCTCGGCTATGAACTATCAGCCGCGGCAGTCAATCCACTACTTTGGCTGCCTAGTAAAACAAATAACAATTTTTGACCTAGGGCGGAAAAGTAATTCATTTACTGCTGTTTTGTCTCTTACTTTTTCGGCCTAGAGTGGAAAAGCTGTTTCGTCTCTTTCAAAAATATCAACATTTTTCGATCGCAGAAAAAATAGTATGTGTATTTATGAGGAAAAACAGATTCCCTGCTTCACCATCGGCCGAGGATGTGTAACTTTTCCTCCTAAGAACACAATATACTATTTTTGATATATGTATGCATTATTAATTATTTTCTTAAACCATACTAAAATATCCGAACATGATTTTCGCTTCAAAATTAATATCAAATTCCCTGACTTTCCAGGTCTCATTAAGCAAAGTTCCCATGATCAAAAAGGATAAGAATCGCCGTCAACAAAACAAAAATTGTAAAACTGATTCATACAGAGGCTTAGTTAACTATTAGTGATGCCTTTAAATTTTCTGGTCAAGTTACTAAAACTCAGCTGGAACGTGTTAAGTATTTTTTTATTTTTAGACCTTGCGGTCACTTTATTTATTAGCTTGCCGGAACATGGAATGAAAAGATGCACTATAGTAGACATTCCAACATAAAAAGCGGTATGCTGCCATATGTACCTATTTTTTCAGATCGCTCGTAACTGTATATTGATGTCCTTGTCTTGACGATAATTGTTTCTTCAATGTAGTGGAGGTATATAGATATTATTTTGTGGCAGTTTGCTCTAGCGCTTTCCGATCTCCTGTTTGTCTTACCTATTTACTTTATGAAATATTATGCTACGTTTAAAATTATACTGAAATGAAGTAGCCTTTAAAGCCACGATAGAGATTACTATTAATAATGGCCTAACAAGGATGCTTTTAATTATCAGTAGGTAAACGATTTTCCAGATTTTCAATTTTCTGATATTCCCGATTTCCCTTACATTGCATGAATTCCAGAAAACTTGGAACACTATGAAACATTCTTATTTCAAACGAAGAAGTGAAGGTTTTTGCGGATATTACACAAAAGTGAAAGCCACATGTTTCTGCTGTTCCATTTCATCAGACAATGTGGATACATATGCATACATGCACTCCTAAATTTACAATAATCGACCTATGTGTGTACAGGGTGTCCTATTTTCGATGATATTACGGGGCATCTCACTTCCGAGTAAAGATAGAGTTGCGGTTTTCTCAATACTGTGCTACTTTTTTGTGAAAGGACGATGGTGTAGATATGTTCTATATTGTTGTGGAGGATTCATTTTTACCTTGTAATTGATTGCCTTTGGCTCCACAAATGATTAGGCTTGTTTTGAATTGGTATAGAGCCTCTTCGGCTCTGGCTCCAGGATGTAAACAGCACAAATGCTAGTTTAGTGACCATAATGAATTAGCTAGATATTCTTGACGTTTCGATAAGCAAGTCTGCTATCGTTTTCAAGAATAAAAGAAACTAAAAATGAAAATGGTTAGCAAATACAATAAAACAGTAAAAAGCTCTTGCAGATTGTCAAAGTCAGTTTAAAGATTGACAATCTGCAAGAGCTTTTTACTGTTTTATTGTATTTGCTAACCATTTTCATTTTTAGTTTCCTTTATTCTTGAAAACGATAGCAGACTTGCTTATCGAAACGTCGAGAATATCTAGCTAATTCATTAGGGTCACTAAACTAGCACTTGTGCTGTTTACATCCTGGAGCCAGAGCCGAAGAGGCTCTATACCAATTCAAAACAAGCGTAATCATTTGTGGAGCCAAAGGCAATCAATTACAAGGTAAAAAGGACGATGGTATTAACAAAATTTTCATAGCCCGCTTCCTTTCTGAGATGCAGGGCGAAATTGAAAATAATGCCGCTATCCTTTAACATATTTATGGCAAAGCTAAAAATTGGCTCTTATACAGTTTTTTACGTAGAATCCAGTGGCGTAGTCAGATTTTTGCTGTGAGCTGTCAATTTTTAGCTATAAATCAAACTTGTATATATTTTTTTATGGAACACCCTGTATATTTTTCTTCGTTTGATTGTAAATTTTATAAGCTTTACAAAATTCATAGTTTCACAAAATGTATCCCTATACGACACTCTTGGTGAGTATAGTATAAGCATTATCTTTTAAATAATGGCATAAGTATTAGGCAGCGATTATTAGAGCAATGGAATGATAATTTCCTATAGGCTAGACCTGCCAGTTGCAAAATTTATATTTTCTGTGTAATATTGTAATTTTGACGATGGCAGAAAATGAGAATTATCAATATTTTGAAACATATGACATGTTAGCCTGCTTTACACAGAGCAATGAAAACTCTCGTGAAGCTTGTCAGCTATATTTCAATAGGGTTGTTTGAATATTTATTTAACTTTTGAGTTATTTGGGTTTATGCTTTGTTTAAATATATTTTAATTTATAGCTATCCAGAAAGAAGGCAACAAAGAAAAAAATGGTATAACATGGAACGTTTCTCTACCAAAAACGTATAATAAGGAGAATTGCAATAGGGACGGAGGCAACGTTTCATGTTCTACCAATTTTTTCTTTATTCTGGAAAACACTAACTTCTTCTGGATATCTATAAATTAAAATGATATTTAAATAAACTCAAATAACTCAAAAGGTAAATAAATATTCAAACAAACCGATTGAAATATAGCTTAGAAGCTTCACGGGAGTTAACATTGCTCTGTATAAGGTAGACTAACATAAAAATATTGATTATTTTACTTTTCAGCCATCGTAAAAAATACAATATTGCACAGAAAATATAAATTTGGCAGCTGACAGGTCTTGCTAATAGGAAATGATCTAAAATTGAGTTATTTGGCATTTAGAATATTGTTAAATTAAAGAAATTAGTAAAACCATTCAGTATTTCAACCTTTGATCACCGACACTATTTCTAAACAGATTGGGCACGTTAAAATCACCCATAATTAATATATTTTTACCATAAATAGAGTGCAGAGACTCGACAGACTCAAAAAATGCTAGCGATTCTAAAAAGGTTACATTTGGGGTTATATATACATATAAACTTTGCTGCTCTATTTTATTAAAGTAGAGCAGTAAAGTCTTAGGCCTCATTGGGCCCCTTGTGCATCCTTACTTTACCAACCAATCCGTCTAGGCCATCGTCCACCCTAGTCCTGAAAAGAAGGTGGTGATGTTGTTAAGGAAGCTGTTTTAAGAACAGTGATGGTTGACCAACGTTCTCCGAAAATGGATACCCTTAGTCCCGAAACAGCGTCACAGTCGCAAATCAGATGTTCCACTGTGGGCTGACTTGACGCGGGGCATTCGGGGGTGCCGAACAACAACCAGCTAATTACATTTAATAGCACGGTAATTGTGACGGTTAGACTGCGATTCTTGGCGCGGATAACGTTCTGGGCATACACATAAATATTGTTTTTGCATTTAGTAAACAACGAAATTAAACGAATTTCCCACTAGTGGAACTGGTTAAAAACGTTTATTATGGTATTCGGAAACGAAATCCTGATTTAAAATCACGTTGGATGCGGCAGAAATAATGCAACAATGTTGTACGGGGCAGTCGCAGTCACCATGTACTATTGTGAATTTAATCCCTTTGATCTGGTATGGACGTAAATAATAGTGAACTGGCACAACTTTTAAATTAGCAGATCTCAAAATATTATTGAACGAGGCCATTTCAAATGAGACAGCCAATAACTGGCAGAAAGAAGTGTGTCAAAAAGGAGGAGCAAATAATGTGGAACTAAGCCTATGCGTACGTGATCACGAATACGTTGTAATCACCTGACGATCAGCCTCCAAATCCGCGAAGCGAAAATTCGCCCGAATAACCGTTGAAAGGTTGTTTAGGGAATTTAGCATTTTGTTGATAGTTGATAAGCCAACTATCAACAAACTGCTAAATAGAGATATATTGTGAATTAATTTTAAGTGTTTAATTCTTATTCTATAATCATTTTCAAAAGCATGCTCGGGAACACTTGATATAGTGAATTAATTTTAAGTGTTTAATTGTTATTCTATGATCATTTTCAAAAGCATGCTCGGGAACACTTGATTCTTCTGTTCTACCTTACTTTAAATAAGCTACGTATTCTTTGAATCTCGTTTGTATAGATCTACTAGTTTGCCCAACATATTTTTGGGTACAGTCCATGCATCCAATTTCATAAATTCCACTTTTTTCCAATATTTGAATTTTGCCCTAACCCAATAATTACTTAATGTTAAACTGAGTTTGGTATACTAATTTTAAACCTACGTTCTTAAAAACTTTTTGGAGTCCTCTAATATACTGATTATATGGTATCAAGACATACTTTGTATTTTTATCCTGATTAACGTAATAAGTGGAATCGCGAAGGTCTTTCTAAACGCATTATTTTTTATAGTCCAGGAAATCGGTGTCAGGAAAGGGTACTTTGAAGAAACAAATCCCGGCTTAGGTTTTCTGACTGATATTTATGTTTTCAGGTGTGCTGAATCCGAATTTTAACTTTGGTCGCCTTTAGCCAAGATTTGACAATTTATTTAAATTTCCTAGTTTTTTTCTTGTTTATTTAATATAGATCGTACTAGATTTTATTAAATATTGTTTGGGGTAGTGCTTTGTGTTTTCAGGTGTGCAAATAAAAAGTGTGCCTGAACTAGGTGCTTTTTTTTCTTTAGAATGGAAATTGTGACGAAATTTTCGTAAGCATATGCTTGGATGTTGGCTATACCTAAGCAAGCAGAATATTTATATCGAGAGTTTGAATGTTAAATTAAAAATCAAAAAAGAGTTTTACAGCCCCTTGTAAAATGTTCAGAGTCTGCATTTCTATTTGAGACCAAACAATTATTAACATTTTTTAAGATATATTTATGAAATTTTCCAAAAAATATTCAATTGCATATTACAAATACTTACAATAAATACAAATATACCACACATTTAAATGCGCGTATATTGGTATATCGCATGACGAAATTCGTTTTGTCGTATCATTTTATAATAAAAGACTATTAAGATAATCGCAATGCTAAAATTTCTCCGTCGCTTAAAATAGCCCCAGGAACGTCTCCACCTACGAAGCGCTACGGAAACTAAATTATCCTGAAAAATGCAAATAAATAATCGATATTAACAAAGTTAACATGAATATCAGCAGAGGGCTCTGGATGACCGTAGTACTTGCAAACACTAACAGAGGGATGCTATTTTTCAAGCGCCGGCGGCGACTTGTTAGGAAACAAGTTGACCTTGACCACTTTGTCCGGATTTCGTTTGCCATTGTAGTTATGATATTATTTTATAACAAAACGATAAATCTAGTGTTTCTTATAAACCGCCAGTCAGTTGCAAAAATTTTAATATAAACCTAATTTACTTATACATTATTGGTCATCTGGAATGATTAATTTAATTTTGCTGATAAACTCTTGTTAATTAAAAGGAAATTTTGCAAATAATTTGCTGGTCAATTGAAATGATAAATTAACTTTTCATATAATCTTCTGGTTAATTGAAGTAATCAATGAAATTTGGCATAAAACTGTTGCTAAATCAAGATTACCAATTGATTTTTCTCATAAACTGATATTCAATTGAAACGATAAATCTAGTGTATCTTACGTGAGCTCGACCTACGCCAGTCAATTGAAACGACACTTATATTAAATTTTCATATAAACTGCAGGTGAATTGAGAAGGTAAATCTAATTTACCTATAAATTATTGGTCATCTGGAATGATTGAATTTTGCTAATAAACTCTTGTTAATTCAAACGAAATTTTGCATATAAACTGCTGCCCAATTGAAACGATAAATTAACCTTTCATATAATATGCTGGTCAACTGAAGTAATCAATGAAATTTGGCATATAAACTGTTGGTAAATCAAAACGAACAATTGATTCTTCTCATAAACTGATAGTCGATTGAAACGATAAATCTAGTGCTTCTTACAAACCACAAGTCAATTGAAACGATACTTAAATAAAATATTCATATAAACTGCAAGTCATTTGAGGAGTTAAATCTAATGTATCTACATATAAATTATTGGTCATCTGAAATGATGAATTGACTTTTGCCGATAAACTCTTGTTGAAATGATAAGATAACTTCATATAGTCTGCTAGTAAATTGAAGTAATCAATCAAATTTGACATATAAACTGTTGGTCAATCAAAGCGATAAATTGATTTTTGTGATAAACTTATGGCACTTAAGCACCCCACGCTTTTTAAAATAAAATCATATTTTTGAATCACTTTATTCTATTTTATAATTTTTTAGATCGGTTTCGATCAAAGCGTGTTTTTTTAGTTTTTTAACCTATAATTTATTTTGCACTAATAATTTAGGTAGCAGAAAATTACTAAACATTTACGCAATCCCATTCCCCTTAATAATTATTAAATGAATCAATAGGTGTGCCTGACAAAAAATGTAACTTTATAATAAAATATGTACAACTATGATTTTTTTTTCCCGAAAGAAAGTGAAAATATTAAAAAGCTGTCGTAGATGCAAATATTTACACAAATTATGTTTCTGAAAAGGGTAAGCATTACTAACAAAAGTTGTGACATATTATTTTTTGCTCTATTTTTTGTTTTATAGAAAATGTTTGGTAAGTTGATACGTTAAATTGGGAATGTGACTTGTCTTAATCTAAACATATAGCGTGAGCTGGGTCATGCGACAGGGAAAAAAATAGAAGACATTTAATTATACATTGCACTTGTTGTGTTTATATTTGGAAAGTAAGAAAACGAAATAAAATTAAAATAGAAGTGAAATAAAAGTCTTGTCCACTGCGAGATTATGGCCTACTTCTTCAACTTAAAATTATTATTAAAATGTTTTTCTGTAAACAAAACAAAACCTCTTAAAATTTCAAAATTTTTTAAACCAAGTTTTAGCTGTATTGTTGCTTAAAACATTAAAAAACTTATATCAACAATACATATGTATTGCAAAGTGCTTTATATTAAATTTAATCTGAGTATAAAATTGAAATTAACGCATCGACCTACCAAACGCTGATGTGTATAGAATAAAAAATTTCTCTCAAATTAATTTCTACATTTTAGCATTTTATAATTTATAAAATGATTTTAGGTAGATATATCGAGTTAAACTCTAAAATAGCCATAGCACGAAGCTCCCAAGAAAAACGATGGGAAGCAAAATGTGTGCATTTTATATTTATTTAACAAATTGCACTTTTTAAATCGGTTATAGCAGCATACCCACGCCTGCCATGCAATTGTATCCACGTATTGCAGAAGACGCCGCCGCCGGTACGTCCTTATTTAATAATTATAAAAATGCTAATATTCCGCTCGCATGAAAGATGGTTTGCCTAAATCAGGCTATGGGTAAGAAAACTTAAAAACGTACCCTCCAACTGAGTCCAACTACATGTCCTAATTGTTCGTTTTTAACTCGGAAACTGTTAAAGGAAGCCATTTACATCTTACCATCAATAAAATAACATTTTCCAAAGTATATGCAGGGTGTTATTTTTTTTCTTCAAAATTTCTACTTTTTCGAAATATTTCTGTACAGAAATGTCATACGACCTTCTCGATGCCAAAATCGAATTCGGCATTCCCAAAAACCCCCTCCTAAAGTATTCGAAACGAAAAATATCATCCACCTACGAAATTCCCTATTTTGTGGCTAAATATGAAGAAAATGCTCATTTTTAAGACGAAAAAGATATTTTATCGAATACTTACGTTATTTGATGTCCTATCGAAATAATAATTTTTTTTTATTGTTTCAGCGTCTCTGACACTGAGTTTGCTAACATTATACGCATACGTATTCTGCATGTGTATGACTTACCTGCAGCTAACGCCAAGTATCATAGATCTTACTTGAAAAAGGTTTACCACTTGAATACTTTAAATCCATCACAACCAGCTGGCAGACACCGAAACGATGTGAATGATGTAATGACATCAATTTACACATTTCTTGAAAGCAGTGATGAAGAGTGCCAATATTCATCAGCAAAGTTGAAGGTGATATCATACCACATCCCATAAGAGCCCGATTGATTAAAAAAAAGAAATGACATATTTGTATCATGAAGTACCCGCCACGTTGTTTGCTTCAAAAACACTGGCCACAAGATCATTACAGATGCATGGTGCCGGCAAACAAAAGCATTTGAACAAGAAGAAAGATTTCGGATTGTGAAAACCGAGGTGAAAACAGAAGCTGCTACAATTGCAGATATGCGTCAGCAAGTTCACACCACCACTCGGTATCCCTCCCTACCTGATATTTTGGAAGGAGCAAAAGACGTAATTCCAGACTCTCAGCAGTATTTACTGACGCTGTTGTTCTACACAAAAAACGGAGTGATTGTGATAAGTGGTCCAAGAGTGGCCTACTAAACGCAGATATTCTTCACACGATGCGCATTCCATCACTATTTACCACATGATTTATATTAGTTTTAATCAGTGTTCCCTCTCCTTTGCAATCATTTCATCTCTCCATCATTCCTGCTCCAAATGATGATGAACCGCTCACCATTCCAACGAATGAATACTCATCAGAACCAGGACCCTCGACTCAGGCCGATCACCTCCAAGATACAGCTACAGCATCACGCTCTGCCAAACGCGGGTGTTCTGATACACACGGTATGCGTTCCTACACTGTTCTAGCAAATGATATAAATTCGTTTTTATCGGTGTTCCCTTTTTTTGTCAAAATTTCACCTCTACATCGTTCCTTTTCTAGACGATGATGTCTCTGATTGGCGATTGGTCCGGCAACACATTTGGAAAATGCAGCCTGGTTTTAAATATTGAGTAATGTTAATTTTCCCAATAATTTCCTGCTTCACCTAGCAAAAGCACCGAGAGTTGTGCCAGCACTGGATACTTATTTTTAATTTGCTACGAGGATTAACTACTATACAGAGATCATGGGAATCAAATTCAGATTCAACACACCAAAGGATCTATGGAATAGATGAAAACAGCAAAAAAACAGGCCTTTGGTAGGAAATAAAAGAAAAATTCGGTTTTTTTTAGAATTGAAGTTTTCGGCTACTTAGGTCACCTGTAGGGGGTCATGGTGATGATATTCGAATTTAGCGCACCTGAAAACATAAAGTACCACCCAGAATTATATTTAATAAAATTTAGTACGATTTATATAGCGGAAAAAAAAACTAGGAAAAACCTATAAAATTTAAATTGTAAAATTTAGGCATTTCCCGTAATCGTAGAGGGTCGGGGAGCTTATATTGTAACGGAATAAATGCTCATTCCATTACACTTAAATTTATACATTCGATTTCAAATTAATTCTCGATATTTAATGTTTAGATCGCTGTGACATCTATTAACGAATAGATTTACTTTATGTGAATATCGATTTTAGTACCTACTATTCGTGAATTTATTCTATTATAGATTACTATATTTATTATGGAGTACTTTTATAACTTTCTGTTTCGCAGATCATTAATGTTGATCACATGTTATGAACTAGCCAATAAAGCATCGGCAAGAATAATTTTTCCAACGCCTTGACTTTTGAGGACGAGGGTTATCATCTTGTGTTAAGACGCCGATTGGGTGAGTGCAAATCATTTTATAATCTTGAAATATTTTATTTATCTTGCAATATTTTTAGCCAATTCTCTCAATTGCAGATACATAATTAATATTTGTATATGATTTGCTTAGAATTTTTTGAATAAAGCAAGAATCGAGCATTTTTATATCCAATTTTAATAGCTTATATCGTCATTCTTTTTTAATTTATTGTTGTACCCTTTTGGGTAATATTTCCGATTTATTGGTGATTTGTTGCGTTTTTTATTAGTCAAATTCATGTAATTTGAAAAAGGCTCAGGAAAATCGTAATATTTCATCGTTAAGGGTCACGAACATTTTGGTTAACGTATTTCCTTCAAATTTAACAGCATTATTTGGGTTAATTCTCGGGGAAATTCTACATATTCCTGCAAAGGTATTAAATTGAATTTTCATGTGAAATTTCTCCGAATTTTCCTTCATAGTGTGGCTGGTTTTCACTTTTTTCTTTACCGGTTCATTTAATTAAATTATCAACTATCCGCTTTTACCAGTAAATTTTCAATTTGTAGACTGCTTCATCGTAGATTTAACATTGTCACTGATGTTTACATGATATTTCATTGCATACTATATAATTAGCAATATACATTGGTTTAAGACTAGTTTATTTCCCATTTTATCTAATATCATCCTGCGATTGGCTGAAGAAAACATCTTGCTTGTCAAGCAGCAGGTGTTCGTCCACATCAGTTAAGCTGAACTGAACCACTCGGAAAAGAGTCGATACTTTAATTTTAAATTTAATGGATAACAACATATAACAGCAATATAGAACATATTTACAACAAAGGAAATAACATTCTATCAATATCATCCCAAAATAAACTTTTAAATGACATAAAAAATTACAAACATTATAATAGAGATAACGGTAGCAGTTGCAAAAAGCTTTATTGTGTGGTCGACTTATTTTAGCATGTACTCATACTATTTTTCTGCCATCGAAAAAAATTAATAAAATGTTGATATTTTTGAAAGAGACGAAATAACAGTAAGTGGATTACTTTTCCGCCCTATGTCGAAAAAGTAATATTCTCGGACTGTTATTTGCGATAACGTTTCCGCTGTAGACCGAAAAAGTAATATACTAGAATAGCGAGTTTTGCGTCCTGTCAACGGGTCGAGAATGTTTACATTTTCGGACGATCGCGATCGTAAAAAAATATTTTAAATTTTATATATACTTGGATTTCACAATTAAATTATTAAATTAAAAAGGAAATATTCGAAAAACCGATAACTAAAATCTGACTACCTAAATAAAATTATGTTTTTTTTTATATAATAATAAATGTATATGATTACCTTCGCCTACATTTGTTAATTGATTTGCAACATGCTTTTTAAAACGAAAATACAATAATCAATAGGGAACTTGACCATTTTTTTTTTATTTCTTTAATATATTGGCCTACCTATAGAGACAGCACACACCAAATATCAGCCCTCAAATCGCAATATTTAATTTGCAATAAACAGTTAAAGTTGTGACCGCAAGCTACTCATTTTAAACGACACGTGACGTCACACCGCTCGTTCGATCGGAAAGCAGTCATTGACATATTATCTTAAAATGTCAGTGAAGGCAGTATGGCATCGGCAGCCACAAGTATTAAAATATTTACGTTTATTACTGCTTGTCGTTGAATTGCCAGGGTGTTTGTTATAATTCGTGTTGATTTGTACTTTAATCTGTGCTTTAATATTAATAATAATAATGGAAGCTAAGACGTTCCTTGCCCTGCCGTCCGTCAGGCGCGATGACAAACGAGCTACTTGACGTCACAACCGGTCCCAGCCAAAAATGGCGCGTTACAAGAATAATTTGAATTATGCAGTTTTCATTTGCTTATATTTATTATCCAAAATTAAAAAAATAGTTTTTTTGTGAAGTGGGGTTCTTTTAATAGTATTAAATTATGTTTGTGAGTAATATTTTTCAAATTTAATTTTTATGCAAGTTCCCCATTATTAACCGTTAGTTTGAGTTATATTACCTCACCCGATAATAAAATTCTTTTATGCATAAAAATAATATATGGGAATATAGGTAAAAAAATCCATATACAGGGTGTCCCAGGATTCGTAGACAATCTCTCGGATTCATACAGATGAAGTGAAAATAATCATTAATTTTTCTAAGGGGTTCAAATCAGGGTCTTCCTCGACATATCCATTTCTTTCGATACATATTATTTAATTGCTGCCGAACAGCACGGATAAAATGAGGCGGAACACCATCATGCATGAAACACGTTTTCTAGGATGTCTATCGGGACATCTTCTAGATGATTTTGTAAGGAATTTTGAAGAAATTTTAAATAAACAGAGCGTTTTAATTGTTCTGGTAAAATAAATAGACCTACATCTTCTAGAAGATGTAAGGAATTTTGAAGAAATTCTAAATAAAGACCGCCGTTTAATTGTTCTCGTGAAATAAATGAGCCTACCAAATGGTTCCCTAATAGTCCTACAAATGAGAGCTTGCACTTTTCGCAAATGCAAGGGATGCATTAATTGCTCTTGAAGAATTCTTAATATGATAGATTTAGAAACACCTAATTGAGCTTCAAGTTTCCTGATACTAGTCAAGAGATCATGATCAAGGGAATTTAATACATTTTCCTCGATCTGAACTGTGCGCGCAGTTTTTTGGACCCCAACGTTAGCATAAATTTCCAGCGATGCCATTTAGGAGCCCATTCTCCATAGGGCGGGCTTGACCTGATCTTCGCTGATAGCCTAGGTGGTTTTTCTGTTTCGGCTTGCTCTCTTCCACTGCTGGCAATGGATAATTATCATCCTGCCATGGAAGCACCTGTCAAGATTTTGAGAGGCAGCCGCACGGTTGCGGTCTATCAGTTTCTTAGAGCCAGTTACTCCGAACTGAATCAATTTTACGAGGAGATTGACTGGTTCTTCACATCAACTATTGTTGATATTGACGCAATGATTTGTCGCTTCTATAAGGTGATCTTCAAGGGCATCGATCGCTTTGTGCCGAGGAAGTGTGTTAAGACCGAAAAATATCCTAAATGGTTTGATGGAGGGCTTCGCAAATGCAGTTCTAGGAAGAATTGACTTTATAACAAAACATTCAGAAATACTGGTCTTGATAGCGACTATGATGCTTTCTGTGCTGTTCGTCGTGAGGTTAAAATTCAAACTGAAATGTGCTACCTCCTATATCTTACCAATAATACAGAACATCTAATCCCTAAAAACATCAAGTCATTTATCAACAAAGGGAATCTAATCTTCCAGTCCTGATGTCTTACAACAGCCGAGTACTTGCGGGCTCTCAAGAGATAGCTGAGGCGTTTGTCTCACACTTTGTCTTCGTATTCCGGCTACAATGAAGTGGACTTAACACACATCAAGCCCGTTAAGTTTGATACCACTTTGTCCTCGCACAGCTTTGATGTTCAGGAGGTCACTGAGAGAAACAGCTCGATGCTTCTCATCCCATCCGGGTCCGCATGGGATCGCCACAATTTTGTTAAAAAAATGCTCATCATCTCTGGCTCCGCCATTGCGAAGTATCTTTCAGAGGTCAATTCGTTGTGGCAGTTTTCTTGCAATGTGGAAGTTCTCCAATCTTCAACCTGCTTTTAAATCTGGAGACAGACGCGACATTGCCAACTAGCGCGGAATATCAATTCTGTGCTATTCCTAAGCGGATGGAATCCATGCTGCCTGACGAGATTTTTCAGACTTGAAAGAAATACATCGTTTCTGAGCAACATGGTTTTTACAAAGGACGCGCAACTACCACTAACCTCGCAGAAATTTTTAGTTTCCTCGGTCGAGGCAGGATATCAAGTTAACTCCATTTACACCGATCTATCTAAGGCATTTAACAGCGTTTGTCATCCGTTTCTGATTAGGAAACTCTCAGAGATTGGAGTCACGGGTGGCTACTTAGCATGGATCGTTTCCTACCTCTCTGAGCGTCGTCAACGTGTAGTGGTTTGTGGACGTACTTCACGCGAGATTTGCGTAACATCTGGAGTCCCTCAGGGTTCACACATTGGACCGGTGCTCGTCTGTGTTGTTTTGGGTCGTCCCGCGTTCTCTTATATGCGGATGACTTGAAGTTCTACAACACCGTCGCCGTCGGTCCCTGTCATGCCAATGGTTTGCAGTTTGATCTCGATGCATTCGCATCCTGGTGCTTTTCTAACCCTTTTAGAATCATCGTTTCTAAGTGCAAGTCTAGCAGCTTTTACAGATGTACGAATCCAATTGTGAGCACTAACAGCATCAATAATGAATTTATTGAAACCGTGGAATCTGTTAATGATCTGGGTGTGACATTTGATTGTAAACTATCCTTTAATCAGCATATGGAAGGTATTATTGTCAAGGGGTTCAGATTACTTGGGATTTGTGAAGCGTAACACAAAATTTATTAATGACACTAAAACACTAATGTGTCTATATAACTGTCTGGTCCGTAGCATCCTCGAATATTGCTAACTGAGTCTCCTCTTTACGCCGTCCATAGGAAAAGACTTAAGCAAGTGCAAAATAGATTTGTAAAGTACCTATTATACAAACATCGTTTCCCCTGCTCTGGACTCACCTATAACCACAAGCTAATGATGTGCGGAATAAAGAGTCTCGAATGTAGAAGGACTGCTTCTCTTCACATATAAACTTCTGAACAACATGGTCGACTGCAACCAGTTGTTGGACTTGGTTCTTTTACTCGTCCCAGCCACACATACAAGGCAGTGACATGTATTTTATGAACCTTTACCTAGAACCAACTATGGCCTCACTGCCTTCGTTGACAAAATGATGTACAACTACAATAGACTCTATTCCGACGTGATATTTTTAATATTTATTTACCAAAGTTGAAGCGGCTCATCAAATATGGTTCAGTTTAGGGTTACATTCTGTATTTTGTTCGTTTTTTATTTTGTGACTACTGTATTGTTGCGCAATTATTCTCTTTACTGGTTATATCATTTGCACTGCATTGTTTTAGTTGATGTACTTTTTTTATTATACCATTTGGAATTTTTATATTGTTCCGTAGAGTATTGTTTGTTTAATAAATAAATGTATATGAACTTATGTTATTTTCACATCATTGCCATCAATTATGTGACAACCTGCATAAATGTAAAACTAACTATTTAATTTTTTCATATTCAAGGGACAAAGATTATGCAGCTTTGCCAAAAAATTCAGACAAGATTCTTACAGATCTTGATAAATTTCATGCAAGAGAGATAAACTAATAATAAGGTAATATTAAGTTCATCAGTTCAAACATAAATTTAGATCATTAGGAATTGAAACTTACTTTTTCTGGCGTACGAGCAATTATATGCAAATTCAAATTCGGATGATTTTCTGTTAACTGAGCGAGTTCCTCCTCACATACTGAGTCCTCACCATCGAAATCGGCCATGTTCTTTTCAGATTTATTGCTCATCCTAGATGAATAACTCCCATCTGCATCGCCTTTGGAAAATAAACATAAATATCAATTTTTTAACTGCTTAACTCTCCAATATACATATCTCTCAAACCAAAAATATAATTTTTCTTTGAAAATATTGCATATATGTATATACCGGGTGGTGCATCGAGGTTGGAAACATAGGAAATCCCATGCAAATTTTAAACTGGTTAAATATTTGCTCCCCTGTTGACTTTAGAGCAAAGTTGTAAGGAGACTTTTTTAAGGTCTCTGTATGGTAAATACAGATGCGAAATTTGAACAATTTTGGACAAGCCGAATTTAACTTATTTAAATAAAATTGCAGCTAATTTTTTATTAAAATTCAACAGGTAATACTGCAGACACCAGCATTAATTAAACTTGTCAACCTATGATTTGTCACTGTCAAAAGTAATTTGAAAGTAAACTACCGTTTGCAAATTTTATTTGACATTGACAAATAATAGGTTGACAAGTTTAATTAATGCTGGTGTTTACAGTATTACCCGTTGAATTTTAATAAAAAATTAGCTGCAATTTTATTTAATTAGGTTAAGATCGACTTGACCAAAATTGTTCAAATTCCGCATGTGTATTTACAATACAGAGACCTTGAAAAAGCCTCCTTACAACTTTGCTCTAAAGTCAACAGGAGAGCAAATATTTGGGCAGTTTAAAATTTGCATGGGATTTCCTATGTTTCCAATCACGATGCACCACCCGGTAT
>MU182436.1:0-52853 GCA_016904865.1 Pissodes strobi | reverse complement strand
TTTTTTTAATCGAAAACTGTTCGTCGGACAGAAAAAAGTCAAGAGGACAATCTTATTAAGAAATAATAACAGCCTGCGAAAATAAGTTTTATTTTGAAAAACAGCAGTGGCGTGTCATTTTCTCGTTTAAAAATATAAGAGGACATGTTAGAGGAGTTGAAAAAAATCTTTTGCTTAAAAAAATGCATTTTTATACGTAATTTTTTTTTTATGGCTCTGGAAAGAATCCAACTGGCCAGCATCTCACTTTTTATTCGTCTTTGACATAAAGTTTACTAAAATTTACATTACATGTATTTTCCATCTCCCCTATTATCTACATACCATATTCAAACTTATAAACTAATACATACACCTTTTGTTTTTGTATTTATTTTTTTTTGTTTGTTTTTGTCTTTTTTTTTAATTTATTTTTAATATAAGTACCTTTTTTTTTGTATTTATATTTTTTTTTGTTTTTTTTTTCTTTCCTTTTTTTTTTGTTCTTTTTTTTTAATTTAGTTATTTTAGAATTCTTTATGTCTAGAATTCTCCCCAAAATCCAAATATGCAATAACATACCATTAATAAAAAAATATTTTTTCTGTCACTCTAATTTGGAACACCCTGTATATCTACATTTTATGTCAGAATATGCGCGATCGAAAAACAAAATCGACGGGTCCGAGCGATTTTTAAAAAAAATTGTGGTTTACGAGATAATGAATTTATTCCATACTTTACGGACGCACTGTATATATATATATATATATATATGCCAATTGGCAAAAGAAAAGGTTCATCAACCAAACCAACCCTAAAAACAACCCAATGAGCATAGTCCAGTGTAACCTGCAACATAAACGGGCTGCGACGGCAGTACTCTGCCGCCACCTAGACGAAACGCAGAATGCACTGGCCTTGCTCCAGGAACCCTGGGTGGCGACCAACAAGGTAACTGGACTACTGATAAATGACAATATGTGACAAGCGGTGCTTGTATGTGACTTAGCGGACAGGAACGTCAAATTGGTGAGAGCAGTTAGATTACGGGGAATGACGCCCCCGCCCGCCATTCCGATTTGCCACGGGATGTGGCCCATCAAATCCCAACATCCTCCTCCAGGCTGGAGAACACCAAAGTACAAAGTCTGGAGCTGTTAAATGACAGTATGTGACAAGCGATGCCGCATTGTATTAGCAGGCCGGAACGTCAAACTAGTGAGAGCAGTTTATTACGGGGAGTGACGCCCCGCCGCGCCATTCCGAGTTGCCACGGGATGTGGCCCATTAAATCCCATCATCCTCCTCCAGGCTGGAGAACACCAAAGTGCAAAGTCTGAAATTGATCAATGACAGTATCTGACAAGCAGTGTTGCATTGTATTAGCAGGGAGGAACGTTAAACATGGTGAGATCAGATTGATTACGGAAAGTGACGACCCCGCCATTACGAGTTGCCACGGGATGTGGCCCATCAAATCCCATCATCCTCTTCTAGGCTGGAAAACACCGAAGTACAAAGTCTAGAGATGATCAATGACAGTATGTGATAAGCGGTACTGCATTGTATTAGCAGGCAGGAACGTCAAACTGGTGAGAGCAGTTTGATTACGGGGAGTGACGCTCCCGCCATTCCGAGTTGCCACGGGGTGTGGCCCCCCATCAAATCCCATCGTCATGCTCCAGGCTGGAGAACACCAAAGTACAAAGTATGGAGCTGAGCACTGGGGAGTGACTCAAAAAACCCCATTATAACCCCTTTCAGACTAGGGACCACCAGAGGAATAAGTTTGAGGCTGATGCTGAGGTCCTAGGTGGTACATGCATACGACTACTCGCATCGTCCGATGACGGACCACCCCACCAGCGCCAAGTGGTTTTCCGAATCACTGGTGGTTCCAGGCTTCACAGTAGGAATATATGAACATGAGGGCGCTTCCAGGATTAAAACATTCCGGAGGTAAACTCCGCGGCCATTCGGATCTCCGGGCGCCAGGTGGCCGGCCCTTCATGCAACGTTTCACAGACAGCTAGGATAGCGAACGAAAAAGACCACCCATGAAGACTTTAGAGCAAGATCGGACGAAACAACTAACTGTCGACTTGCCAGGGAGCTACTAACCTACCCGAATGAGTCTGTAGCAAAGGCATACCTGGGTGTGTCAAGGAAAAACCTACGACTCATGGGGGATTCTGACTGGACACTGCCAGCCAGCTAAGGAAACATCTCTACCTAATGAGATTATGCGAGACACGTCTATGCAGAGGCTGTGAACAGGAAGAAGAAACAGTGGAGCATCTGATCTACGATTGCGACGCTGTTTCGGAACTAAGGGAATCCATTTTGGGAGAAAGATGGCCAACCACGGCTTTTCTCCGAACAGCCTCCTCGGGCAACATCGCCGCCTGTTTTACAACACTAGGCTGGGCGATGGCCTAGATGGATTGGTTGACCTACGGAGGACGCACATGGGGACCAATGGGGCCGTGGCCTTTCAAGGCCTCTCACCATTTCCAGATGAATTTAATTACCAAATATATTCTCATCTGGGTTAATTTTTTATCTAATTTGAAGATTACTCTAACAGGGACTGAGGTGAGCTTACCTCTTTATTTCACATGAAACCAGACTTGCTACCTTATTGCTTAACCTAGATAATGAACTACTTATAAATTAAATGATCGAATATAACCGTATACAAGATGTCCAGAGACACTCAATCACGCATATTTCCGCATTCTTAGGGTATCATCAGTGCATCTAATAAAAAAAAATAGTTGCTTCCACTCTATTGAAATGTAGTATTGTTAGTAAATAAAGAATGTGTTGTATTAAAATTTTGTTTTTTTTGTTTAAGAAAAAATTAGCACCAATTAATATAATATTTAAATTAGTGCTTTGTATGCCTTATGTGCAGAAGATGTTCTAAGGGTAGCTCACCCCTTCTCCATCCTCTCATGTTTTTATACATTCGTGTTACGATTTTAAAGTTACACCGATTATGTATACATTTTAAAAATGCAATCCCGTCCGTGAGATAAGTTGTAAAAACTCTCAAGGTGACATCTGAGATATGACAATCTATAACTTACATGAAAGTATTGATCAATGCACATCTTTTTAAAGAAAGTTAATTAAGATCCGAAGACGCATAAGTGGGCCATTGACGTTTTAATATTTTAAGCATCAGGAATGCGGAACAATCATTCCATTAAATATTGACGATGAGCTTGATATCACATATTATTGCACTGTTGTCTAGGTCGTGGTAAAATTTTATCTCAATTGACCTCCATTGTAGGCAGAAACGGCATAAAAAATAACCTTGACCTACAGACTGAAATTAAAATAAACCTTATTTTACGCATTCTTAGGGTGAGATCTGAATACTGACCCTGACCTAGATATGTTGCAAACACAAAACAATTAATTAATAACCTATTTTTCCAAAATAAATGAAGGAAAGTGCAATTAACAAAATGTCAAGCACACCATTACTCCTATAAAGTGAATGTTATACAAGGAACCAGAATTAATATCATTTATTGTTTAACCAAGATAATTAACTACTTATACAAGAATTATATGATCAAATATAATTATGTTATGCAATGTCCTTGAAAGTTACGCATTTTTCGCATTCTTAAGATATCATCCGTGTAGATTTCATTATCATAACAATGTTTGACTTTCACAAGCACAAGAAATTAAGATTAATATCCTATTTTTTGTAAATAAACGAGGTAAGTGCAATTAACAAAATATCAAGCACACCATTACTCTCAAAAAATGAATGGCACACAAGGAATCATATTTAGCACCATATTATTTGACCTAGATAATTAACTATTTATACCAGAATTAAATCATCTAATATAAACATGTTATGCAATGACCTTGAAAGTTAGGTATTTCCTGCATTCTTAAGATGCCAACCGCGTATATCGCGTCGGGTTGGCTTGGAGCGCTCAAATTCCCTGCACTGTTATTAAACCCAATCTGATCCAACATAGTGCACTGTTATTATTAATTACAATATGCCATTAATTTTATTTTTAAATGTAAGATGGTGATGGTTTAATGAGTTTCATGATTTTGTTATTCATTTCGATATTCATTCACAATAAATTACGCGATATTGCCAAATTTATTGAAAAATCATATTCATCTGTTTTTTAAGATTTTTTTTTGCTGTTTAAATCGTTGAAAAGCTAAAAAATGCTCTTTTTAAATCAAATAAAACCGAATATGGCAGGCATAAGGAAAAATAAGTTGATGATGGTTTCAGAAAGCTGCAACGTTGCAACTGGAATCAAACTAAATCGACGTATTCCTGGTAAAAATTTGTTTTAGAAATAATTGCGTTGATTTTAAAAATTCTTTTAAATAAAAACTTACAAAGGGTTTCTAGAATACAAAATGTCAAGTTTTTCAAAATAACTCAAAATCCCTAGAACTAGAAGCGCCCTTAAATTACTAATAGAGTTGTCTAAAACTTTCTTTCTATCTCTTCTATACTTTCCGCGATCCCAATACGTACACCACCAAATTGAGACATACTGTATATAAATTATAAATCTGTGGGTCAATAAATTCAGAAATATTTACCAAAGAATTAATTTGAGCGGGTAGCATTATGCTATCTTGCGCCGAATGGGTCTTGAGGTTCTTGATTTCATGATCACTATCCAGTTCAACTTCGCTTAAGGTCTCTACGCCTGCCAATCGATTAATACCTCTTTTATGGTTACCCTTCTGACGTTTCACACGTGCTTTTCTCAAAAATTTTCGCCTGAAATAATATATTCGTATGTTAGTCGGACAACAAGAAACCTCAATCTATTTTTCATAAAAGCCTCCATATTACTTTCAAATGCTTAGTGTATCAGTAACAATTCTACAGGAACAATAAGTTAATAGAAAAAAAACTTTACAGAACAGTGGAGAGCAATCCAAAAAAAAAAAACAATATGTTCAGTCCAGATACAAACAGTAAAAACTAAAAGCGCCAACTTAATTTTTTTTAAGGAAAAATACTGTTCTACTTAAAATTCTCTACACATTTTGTGTAGAATGTCGTGTATTTAACTAAAACGTTTCTGAAATAGTCAAGAGTAAAAATTGGGATATTTTAATTGTTGACTCGCAATAAAATCAAAACCGATTTAGCTTGTACGTCATCTTTGCGTTAAAATAATAAAAGCTTAAATAGAAAAGTTGAAGCGATATGACATAATCTCACTTGACGGCAATAGTATCAAGCGCAGAGATGAGCCGGATTTTCTTTTTCGGTTAAACTTGTTTAAAATTTCTTATGCTGATATAAAACATAATCAACATACAATACATTCAGATTAGAGAGTAAAGACAAATAGGGGTTAATTTGATTATATATCTGCTGCCGAATGTATATTAACTACGATTCACAAAGCGAAACATATATGTAATAAATACCTTTTCCTTATTTTAGTTGGACTATCCTCAGCATCAGCTTCATCTTGGCTACTACTCGTCCCGATAGCTTCGACTCCCTCAGGCATAACGTTCAGACTAGACAAAATCTTTTTACGGACATGTGCTTTCCTGTCACTCTTAGTCTTGACGGAAGCCGGCCATTTCGCTTTTTCCTGGATAGGAGAAGTTTTTATCGGGATACCGTCGATCTCGGTATCTGTGCTACTGTTCGGACCGTCGCAATGTACTCGTTCGATTATTTGTTTTCTAGAAGAAGAAAGTGGATATACCAGACATTCTATGAACAGAAGTTAAAAAATATCTCTAAGTAAGCCGACTAAACTATAAAATTTGTACCTAGCTAATTTGCATGGTGGAGGACCGTTATTATCCACCACAATCTGGCCATGTTCCTCGTCATCGATTTCAACTGCATCAATCTCCTCACTATCCGACTTATGGCTCTCCGAATGTCCTGTGCTTTCTCCATGTTCCTCTTCGGAATTACTTGCATCCAGTGACACACTACGAAAATTTGGAAGTTTTATATTTTACTTTGATGCATCAGAAACTACTCGGAAGCTTCGCTATCGTGCTTTATACATGTGTACAGTTGCTGTCAGATAAATCAGTAAGATATATTTGTGCTTTTGTACATAGGATCATTACACCTTCATCTACATCTGAAGCTGCAGTACAATAGAAGCAAATATCAATTTAGGTCAAATAATGCATCGTGAAAGATTCGGTGTCAATAATTTTATTATTTAAAAAAATGCAAAATAAATAATAACACATTAAGGATATTCACATTTAGCACATATTTCAAATTTCTCAGAAAATTCTTCTCTGACTGCATTAAAAGATCTTAAGATAATGTATAATAGATATTTATGATCAAGTTCATATTGCATAATTTTATTGGACGAGTCTTTGTTTATAAGGAAGGCTAGTCCAATAAATTGCTTTATGTATGAGCACATACGTCGTTTTATGTTCAACTGCACATTTTTACTAGAACTCATATCTTAAGCCCCCCACAGACTACGTTTTTTTGTCCGTTCGTATCGCCACGATTCGGAACGTCGCGATAGAATATGGCAAAAACGGAAGTGTGTGGTGCAAAAGCGTCGTGTCGCATCGTCGATAAAAATTTCTGCTGGAGCTTGATTTTTGGAACGACGGCTTGTCGGTTGGCGGTCCAAACTGATGTGTGTGGGTATTTCGTTAGGAATCGCAGTTTTTTTTACATGCACGGAGCTAAAAAGGGATAGATTTTAGTGATCAGATGTCCTCATACCTTTCCGTATTAAAAAGAGGGTCAAAATTGTACAGGAAAGTCATGTTTCAATTTTTATTTGGTTTGGAACGTGTGTTGTAAACGCTTGTATCATTTACAACCGAGTTACTGTCAGCTACCCAACTCACTAACCCAAACTTCTATCACTGTTGTTTAGAAAAACCTTAGCGGAACAGCTTAAAATCATTCAACAACCACGAATGAACCGCCTCGTGAAAGGGTTCACACTCTCGTAAATCCCTCTGGCCCAGGAAGAAAGAAGCGAAAAATTTCCAAGGGATGCTATCAAGATCTGCGTGTAAATGTTTCCAGTCGCCAGGCAAACAAAAACTCTCAACATTCATGAGTTTCTGCATGGATTTTCCAGGAAAACCTGGCTTGTGCCTTCCTTGTTTAAATAAACTGCACACCTGAATTGCAAATAAATGGTTTTACAACATAATATGTAATACAAATATACTTTTTCTTCTGTTTTTCGATTAAAATCCATTCTTTCAAATTGATCTTCGTTTCTTTTGTTTGCTTTACAATGCAAAAGAAGCACTGTTACCCATGAAATTCAATGCGTTGTAACAAAATGTATATTTCATATATCGTAAGTGGTGTAAAAGCATGAATATTTCAAAAACGATAGAGGACTCTATTTTGGCATATTTTGAAAGCAAATTTAATTCCATCAAAGGTTTTTCTTCATGAACCAATTACTCCGTGTTACGGCCTACTATCAATTTAAATGAGGGAATAGATATAGCTTAATTTCCGACCTTATTTAAAACGAAAATCTGAAGGATACATACCAAAAAAGTCCCATAAGGGGATCTTTTTTTAACTCATGCAGATTAAAAATATCATTTATTAAACAAGGTCATTTTTATAATAGGCGATGCAGATGCCTGCAGGCGGCACGAATTAGTTTCCCTAACTGGATTATACAACTCGCTTTCTAGTTATGCTGTTTGATACAAAGACAAAGAAAACGGGTCTTTCATCATATTGCCTGGAGAAATGGAACATGTAAACTTACTGGAAATAACTCGAAAATACATAAAACTTTGACCAATCGGTTTTTTTATAAATTATGCAAAGGAAAAGTGCACCGTACACCCAGTTGTAGTTCACAAAACTACCGGTGTGGCAAGTGTTGTTTGAACGTACTTCGAACTTGAGAACCCGAAATTATATACTGCCCACTGTTTTAGGCGCACATCGGCTAGTCTTCTAGCAAATTCAGGGGCGAGCATGGAAAGATAAAGCGGCACGGCTACATTGAGGAATCTGAGAGTAGCACAGTAAATGGGGCTACGGGAATAATGGGATCACCAATTTTCTTTCGAATCATCAAAAATGGTACAAGACCAGAACCTGCAGAATACTACCGTAGACGAATCTTGTATTTTATCCACCTCTAGCACAGGCCTCAATATTAGCGGTAATACAAATTGCGTCATAAATATTAATTATGACAAAAATTAATGGCAAATTTTGTAATTTAATGCTATATATATTTTAGTATACTGTTTAAATAATCCATATTTTTATAGTATGTAGGATTTAGTTACACTGTTGAAATAAAAAACAGTTTTTGCATTTTCTTTAAAAAAAATTACGTATTTTCCCTCCTTAGTCCAATAAAGTAAAGTAAATTTGTTAGTATATGTATCCCAAATAATTATTAAATATGGAAATTGTCCATAGGCAACCCACTATACATACATTGTTAATGACGTTAACTGATTTGCTTTAAAAGTGCTTTACTGATGTTTGACAGAGTACGGACGTTTTATTTTTCCCTCCCAGCGCCAGCTCTAACAAAATTATGAACGTCAATCAAATTCATTATCAATGTCATTATGACGCAGTCGTACATAATAGGTTTGTTCTAGCAGGACATTTCGGACGGTTTGAAACCATCCGGAGTTTGCGCATAGCGATATAAGCGTCGCTTTTATTGCTATGCGCAAACTCCGGAGGCTTCAAACCGTCCGAGATTTCATGCTAGAACAGACCTATCAGTACATACATTATTAACGAAGGCATAGAGAGACAACGCGAAGGCCAATATTAGTTGTCTAAACCGTGGTTAATATACAAACAATACAAACAGTAAAAACTAAAAGCACCAACTTAATTTTTTTTAAGGAAAACTACTGTTCTACTTAAAATTCTCTACACATTTTGTGTAGAATGCCGTGTATTTAACTAAAACGTTTCTGAAATAGTCAAGAGTAAAAATTGGGATATTTTAATATTAATTGTTGACTCGCAATAAAATCAAAACCGATTTAGCTTGTACATCCTCTTTGCGTTAAAATGATAAAAGCTTAAATAGAAAAGTTGAAGCGATATGAAATAATCTCACCTGACGGCAATAGTATCAAGCGTAGAGACGAGCCGGATTTTTTTTTCGGTTAAACTTGTTTAAAATTTCTTATGTTGATATAAAACATAATCAGCATACAATACATTCAGATTAGAGAGTAAAGACAAATAGGGGTTAGCTCTAACAAAATTATGAACGTCAATCAAATTCATTATCAATGTCATTATGACGCAGTCGTACATAGTACATACATTATTAACGAAGGCATAGAGAGACAACGCGAAGGCAATATTAGTTGTCTAAACCGTGGTTAATATACATTTTTTCCACTGCTAATACATCTACAAAATATTTATTTAAATAATATATTTCCTCAATTAAAAAGTGATGACACAGTAATTGATGAAAGTAGTCAAAAAGAAACTTATTATACTTAACTAAAACTAGACAAGACATTAACTGACACATAAGAATGTTTCATACACTAAAAAATTCATCCATGGTATATCAATTTTTGTTCAATAATATCTTCTTTAGCCGTTTTTTGAATATATTAATATTAGGAGAACTCTTTACATCCATGTCAAGGAAATTAAAAATCTTGCATCTCTGAAGTAGAACTCGCTGTTCTATGGTGATCAGGAGCCAATAAATTTCTAGCACGGGTATCATGCCCATGCATAACCTGGTTGACCGTAAGTAAATAGAGATCTGTTCTTATAAACAAAGACAGATACTTCCATGATATAAACTCCAACTAATGTAAGAACTTTTAGTTTCTTAAATGAATCACGACATGGCTCTCTAAATTTTAGACGAGCCATTATCCGAATTGCATATTTTTGGATCAAAAAATCTCTCTCAGCATAGACACTTAATCCCCAATACCATATCTTAAATGGCTATGAAAATTAGCATAATAAAGAGATACAAGAGTTGGAGTGCTACAATTACAGGAAAGAAAATTAAGACCATAACAGGCTTTACGTAATTTTGCGCACAATGCATCAACATGAGGTTCCCAGCTAAGTCTATGATCCACAAATATCCCCAACATTTTTGTATTTTCACTGATTTTAACTCCTTCCTGAGAGCCTCGAAAAAGAATTATATTGTCGTCACTATTTCCCCGTAACATATAGTTCATTATTACCGTTTTGTTTTTATTAATATTTAGGAAATTTTTCTCGGACCAGAACACAACTCGCTGATAGACAGCTTCGGCATCAAGAATAAGGTAATTTTTTGACTCATTGAAAATTAAAATATTTGTGTCGTCAGCATAACAAATTGCCTGAACATTATTGGAAAAATTGTTAATGTAATTGATTAGATCATTGGAGTAAATGAGATACAACAATGGTCCGAGAATTGATCCTTGAGGAACACCCTGCTGAATTAGATTAATTTTACTAGATATGTTATTAAGTTGAACAATTTGAGATCTTCCCTCTAAATACGACTTAAATAATTTTAATGGCAAGCCTCTTACCCCGAGGGCCCAACTTGGCAAGCAGTAATCCGTGGTGGACAAAATCGAAGGCGCGAGAAAAATCGATAAAAAGACCTATAACTGCCAGTCTACTATCCAATGCATCGATAATTTTTTTATTAAAAAAGCAGAGCGCTGTTCCTGTACTCTTATTTTTTGTAAAACCATGTTGAGCCTGTGAGAGTATATTATTAACGTTCAAAAAATGTGATAATTGTTCTTTCATGTTGAGTTCAAATATTTTAGAGATGCTAGTTAGAAGACTAATAGGTCGATAATTTGTATAATCATTAGAGTCTCCCTTATTCTTATATAGTGGCACTACAGTAGCTAATTTCAACTTATCAGGAAACGTACCACATTCGATTGACAAGTTCATCAGAAAAGCAAGTACTTCAGATAATTCAGTCTTACATTTTTTTAACAAATTGTTGGACACTTCATCATATCCACTGGCGTTGGAAGTCTTAAGCATGTCTATGAGTTTACAGACATCCGGACCACACAGAGGACGCAAAAACATAGTAGCACCCTGTAAAGGGATATTTGATTCAAGAAAATGTACATCCACAGTCTTATTCAAATGGCCTGACCCAATAAAATGATCATTAAATTCATCGGCCGCTATTCCATCCGGAAGCCTAATACCATCTCTAACCACCTCAACAATACTGTCACCAGTATGCTTTTTCTGAAGTTGGTTAATAGTTTTCCACATAGTCTTGGATTTATTTTGAGAAGTAGCAAGGCGTTCATCATAATGTCTAATTTGTGCTCTCTTTAATTCACCCCTATATAATCTAGTCAGCTGTGAACTTAACTCCCTGTATTTTCTATCATGCCTAGCGAGTTCTGCATAAAGACTAACTCTTTCCTTAAGTTCTCTTAGATCTGCTGATAAGGTAAATTTATGAATTTTATTTTTGGCTATAGGATACCGGTGTTTAGGAAAAGTTATATCAACATAATAAAAAAGTGTGTCCAAAAAGATTCAAATGCATCATTGCAGTTGAAGAGTGAATAAACGCATTGCCAGCTCTCTCTTCTTAGTGAATTCACAAAACGAGATATATTATTCGTGTTAAAATTTCTCCTATAAGTACATATATTATTCAGACACTTCTCAGATTCATTGATTAATTTGATTCTTAAAATTTGCGCGTAATGATCTGAAGCTCCGAAATTCACAACAGACATATCACAATTTAAATCAACAGTACATAGAAAGTTGTCTATGCATGGCCTACTGGTATGAGTCACCCTAGTTGGTGTCACCTCATTAACAATTAAGACGTTAAAACATTGCAATAAATCCGTAAAAAGCGTTAAATTAGAAGAAGGTTTGGAAAAGTCTATGTTAAAATCTCCACCTAGAACAATACTAAAATGATTCTCAAAAATTCTGGTCAGCAAGGCATGAGAATTAGCTAAAAACACATTAATACATCCTGATTGTAATTATTAAAGCCTTAATTATATATATCTTATAAGATTGCTTATTTATTAATTATTTCTATCAAGTTACCTTTGCATGGAAATCTTGCAACATTATTTGTATTTTGTGTGTGCCAAGTAGGCTTGGTAATTGTCAATTTGTGTTATGATTTTTACACGTCAAATCATCTCTCTATTGGTCCATTATTGACCTATATCAATAATGAAGGTAAAAAGGTAACGAACAACTGCTCGTTAAAAATCGGTCCATAATGGTTGATATTAAAGATATTAGCGAAAAAAAATAACACCTAATATAGGCGCCCCAGTAGAAGCCAATACGGTCAGCAGTATTGTTGTCATCGAATAAATTAGAGCTAGTGTATATACCTGGGTTATTTCATTAAAGCTAATTTCTATTCTTTTCCCACAATTCTGGAGCATTTCAAGGTCTAAAATTATATCTATAAATTTATTTCACTGTTGTACCCGAAACGTTTTCTAGGAGATTTAAGCCTGGAAACTCCTAATATTGATTTCTTGCATCCAATTTTTTACAATCGTCGGAACAAGTAAAAATTATTTTCGCCAAAAATTGCATTGGTTGATGGATCCAACCTTAGACCATATGGTCTAAGGATCCAACCCGTTTTCCAAACTATCAATGCATTTTTTGCTGTTTGGTGCTCCACCAGTGTTAGTAGATATACTATACGAGTTCTGGACCAACAATCCTATGTTAAACGCCCATTCCTGACGGTTAGGTTATCGATATTTTGAATTATTAACAAATTAATATCTCTCTCTTTTTTCTTTATTCAGATAAGTGGGATAAGTGCTGAATCTGTTCTAGGTTTTTTTTTAACAGATACAGATTTAATGATCATGATCATTTTGCCTCTCAATCTGTGGAACATGCTTAACACGTTGACTGCCATGTGCATATATAATATGCACACCCAAATGGGCCACCGCGCCATGTGTATATATATTATACACAAGCATCGCTTGATTTCAAGCCACGTACCTATAATAGATCCACATGTACTGTGCATTTCTTATGGGGAATCTGTTGATGCGGCGTGGAATTAACACTACTTAATGTTGGTCTGGTATTATCTTATTATTTACGTTTTTTATTACGCTATTATTTTATTATGCTTAATTTCATTATTACATTATCTGTGGGGCTATTTTACATGGCATTTATTCTATGAACAGCCAACGAAATACAAGAAAATAAAGGTACTACATTATATTTTTAGCTTTTATTTTTAGAATAAAAAATTGTAATAACAAAAAAAAAAATTATCAATAAAAAAATGCTTTTCTACTGAGATTTCTACGAAAATATTATATGGTATTTATTCTATGAACTGCCTGTAAGTGTAACATACACGGCCATCAACGGCGTCGGCGCTGATGACAGGCCCGTACTTTACCTGCACACAAGACGTGAATAGAATATATGCACACGGCGTTGATTTTAAATAATTTAATCAGGCGCCACGTGCATATATTTTCTTCACATACTATATTCCATACTACAGTATAAATATGTATTGACACTTGAAGTATTTTACTCACAAAACGTGAAACAAACTGAATTTTTCAATAAAATTACTTCGGCCCAGCCGACCCGGTCATGAAATTCGCTTCGGCAGTCAAAGTGTTAATTATTGTAATTGGAAAATTTATGCCATTTAATTTTATAACTAGTGAGATGGGGATAAGAGCTAGTTCGATAAGAATTTGCTGTTACGGGATACAAGGCTGATGTTACCGCTCATGCAAAACAGAGACTATCATATTTTTTTACGATTACACATGCATGCTTAGCCTAAATGGGTTGAGGAAGCTCAATGTAAGAAGATACAAGTTGTGGTGTGAATTTGTTTATGTTGATCTGCAGGGTGATTATGGAGGATAGAGCCCAGCCGCTATCCCTATCTTGAAATCCGCTTAAATCAACTTTTATTGGTCCTTTGATATTGTCCATAAACCACTTTTGGAGATCAATATCTTGATAAATTGGCTTATTTTTAGTATTAAAGTATTTCAGTTCCTCAGTAATCTCGCCAGATTTTGAAACTTGAAACAGTCCACAGAAAATACCATTGACTTTAATCATTTCCTCTTGCTTTAGGACATTTCTAATTCGATGTTGGAAAATTGACGAACAATCCATCAAAAACTCATTGACTTGAATCGAGTACTTCAGGTTAATTATTACACCTGTACGGATAAAACGCCCATTTCACACGATCTCGAGCAGTTTTTTTTTAATGCCTCTGTTCTGTTACCTTTAAAGCATTGAACATTTGATTAAAGCTTTTTTACATTGGCAAGTGCAGTGTTGTTAAATGTTGCCTCAATCCTAAATTTTTGGCACCTTCTAGGACACCATTATAGATCTTCGAGCCTTATTACACTTTTTTATTTTTTTTATAACATCCTCTTGACTTAAGTGCGTGGATTTAATTTCTTCAACAGAATTAACTGAAGCCATTATGTTACTACTTTTCAGAACTTGTCAAAAATAATAATATAAACTAGACTCGTGATGCATTACAATCTCCTCGAAACCGTCACACGTGCCGTTTCGAAAAAGTCTCAAAATCACTACGATCCGCACTGATCGAAAACAAAAAACAAAACTAATAAAACTGAATCCGTGATGTGCTTTTATCTTCAATGAGTAAGATAGTGACGGTGAGAAAATAAGATTCCAAAATCGCCCCAAGTGAGGGGTGGGGGTAAGGTGCGTTCAGTAATTCTGTGACAGAAGGATCCTCAAAGGATGCGTTCAGTAATTATCTGAAATAAAATAATTTATTTTATTTCACCTGCCCTAACTACTCCGATCACCTAATAATTTATATGCAGATTATACAACTGGCCGAAAGACTGTTCTTTGATAGCCATCAGGCAACAATTTCCTCTGATCATGTTTTCAAAACATGGAAAACACTGTATACACCAAACTCCTTAATGGTACCAAACTCCTTTCCTTTGTAGAGAGGGATTACGGAACATCAGAATTGATACGTCTCCCCTCGTAAGGGTAGCTCTGACGTGTTTCCATGCGGGAAAAAGTCGACAATCCTTTTATACCCCTAGGAGCCAGTATTTCTGCAATAATTCATTACACTAATTTAAAATCACGAATGACAAAACTAACTGAAAACATTTTAAGCTTTAATTTTCTATTGCCTATACTGCTAGTTAACCTCCAACCACCCCTTCCACCGTAACAAATTAACCTAAGATCAAAAAATCAACAAAAGTATTATTTTTATTCATAAAGTCGCCATATTTACGGTATGCATTTGTACATTCCCTCCTATGTGACAGCGATTGCTTGTATCTACCAGTTAGGAATTGTAACTAAATTGATATTTAATTGATCCTACGCTAGGGCGACCGGGGCGTTTAGCCGCTTGGATTAGTTTTGGTTATTTCGCGTTTTTATTTTTATTTTTTTGGCCATGTCTTGTGTTAGTTTGGGATAGTTTCTGTTGGTTGCGCCCCCGAAGCGGGCGAAGGACCGTGCGTGAAGTTAACACAAGACATTCTTAAATATATTTGTATTTGCCGAGCCGCTGTGGGGGCACAACTAACAGAAACTAACATGACCAAAATCCAAAAAAAATAAAATAAAATAAAAGCGTAAAATAACCAAAACTAATCCAAGCAGCTAAACGCGACCAGATCGCTCTAGCGTAGGAGGATACGTAAATATCAATTTAGTTACAGTTCCTAAAACAGAGTTTTATCCACAATACCGAAACCGAATTTTTGCACTCGACGCGCGTTTCGCTAACCATGTTGGGATGGTGGAGATGGTTAAAAAAACTAAACTTAATACTGTTTGCTTAATCAAGCGGAACCGAAAAGAACTAATTCTCTCAGCAGGGAAATATTTAATAATGAAAATGAGACAATTAAGAATATAGCAGCGAAAGTTAATGGTTTCAATATTAACTTAATAAATAGACTAATTAATGTGTTTAGTTTAGAAAGACCATTCGTGATTCCACTTCTTTCATTAATCATATGTCTCGATAACATATAATCCTCAGTATACTAGAGGACTCTAAAAAGTTTTTAAGGAAGTAGGTTTAAAATTAGTATACCAAAGTCAGTTTAACATTAAGAAATTATTAGGTGGTCCAAAGGACAAAATTGAAATATTAGAAAGAAGTGGAATATATGAAAGTAGAAGCATGGATTGTAACAAAAAATATGTTAATATGATAGCCGAACTAGCAGATCTATACAAACGGGATTCAAAGAACACATAGCTCATTTAAAGTATGGTAAAAACATAAAAATCAAGTGTTGCCGAGCATGCTTTTGATCATAATCATAAATTAACAATTAAAAATTTAAAATCAATTCGTAAATATATTTGATAGATTATTAGACGCATACGAAAGTATGGGAATTATGAAATGTAAGAATGTTTAAATGGAGATAGAGGGCCTATTCCGTATAGTCCATTGTATTGGTTGAACGAGCGTGACTAGTATAATTCCAAGATTAGTTCTTTTTGGTTCCGCTTGATTAAGCAAACAGTATAAAATAGAGTTAGGTAGATTTTAAGTTTAGTTTTTTTAATTCTCCTGATGATGTTAACATGGTTAGCGAAACGCGCGTCGCGTCGAGTGCAAAAATTCTGTTTTGGTATTGTGGATAAAACTCTGTTTTAGTGTATTTTGCCGAAAGTTCCAAACCCCAACATAGTTACAATTCCTAACTGGTAGAGACGAGCAATCGCTGTCACATAGAATGGAATGTAAATATGCTTACGGTATTAAGTTTTGAAGGATAATATAATATAATATTGCATTGATGTTCGAAATTTTTCTAAGTACACAATTTTACTAAGACCCCAAAAGATTGCAAATATCTCAAAAATTATTTTAACCCACTACCCCTATTAATTACTACCTACCCCACGCCTTCATATTATTAATTAAATCACATTTTTCTTAGGTACTTGCCCCTAGAGAACTGTAACCACATGCACTTTACTACACTAAACTGTAAATTTTAAGCTCAAATTTTCTATTACATTTTTAGGACCTCCCACCCCTTCCCCTATATCAAATTAAGCTTAGATCAAAAAATCAAAAAAACTATTATTTTTATTCATAAAGTCGTCATAATTACGTATTATGTTTTGAATGGTAGCATAATATAATAATGCATTGAAGGTCGAAATTTTTCCACATTTTTTCTAAATTGCAAATATCTCAAAAACTAAGCGTCTTAACGCAAAATTAAATCGAAAAATGTTCCTTCTTTGCCACCCTATCCCTAGATTTTCGATGTCCTCTATCAAATGACAATAATTTTAACCCTCTACCCCTATCAATTATTACCTACCCTCTTTATATTATTAATTAAATCATATTTATCTTAGGTACTTGCAACTAGAGAACCGTAACCACAAATAAACTGAGTAAATTTTAAGCTCAAATTTACAGTTATATTTTTAGGACCCCCCCCCCCCCCTCCCACCCCTATATCAAATTAAACTAAGATAAAAAAAATTAACAAAAGCATTATTTTTATTCATAAAGTCGTTATAGTAAATCCCTAAATTACTTTAAACAACTACAGGGCATGGGCGTCGGGAGGGGGAGGGGAGGGCGGGCAGTTGCCCCACCCTAAGCACTAGAAGATGTCTATTATATTAACCTAACAAACGACCTTGGTCTTAGTGTCAAAATTTCGGATTGCTGCCCCTAGCTCACAAGCTGGCGACTCCCTTGCTACAGGGTGCTCTATTAGGAACGGACCAGGAAGTATCATTTAAGATTAAAAGGCTTACCTGTAAGGAAGTTCATTCGTAATTATACGACTGGTCCGTTCCGTATAGAACACCCTGTAGTTGCTGCAAAGCGCTGACAGTACACTAAATTGAAAGAGAGAGAACAACCGACCCACCATATCCACAGCCCACACAGCGTAATCAATGGGTCATTACGCTTCGTATAAAACAGAAAATCGCGCAAAAGGGTGGGTAAAAATAATAATTTTAGAGGAGGGTTTGTTCTATACGGGACGGACCAGCCGTATAATTACGATTGAACTTCCTTACAGGTAAGTCGTTTAATCTTAAATTATACACCCTGTAGCAAGGGCGTCGCAAGCCTGTGAGCTAGGGGTGGGCAATCCGAAATTTTGACACTAAAACCAAGGACGAAAAGACAATTATAAATGTTTGTTAGGTTAATATAATAAATATCTTCTAGTGCTTAGGGTAGGGCAACTGTCACCCCCTCCACCTTCCCCCTCCCGACGCCCATGTCCTGTAGTTGTTTAAAGTAATTTAGCGATTTACGTATTAATTAATTTATTGGTCTTTAGTAACCAAATTTACGTGTATATAATAGTACTTTCTTTTTTAACTGTACTGTACTTTTTAATCGAACCTCTTAAAAACATATTGTTTTATTATGTATTAAATATGATATTAAAAGTAATAAGACCTATTCTAAATGACCGTTCAGTTTAATCCTAATACATTTCTGACCACTGGTCTAGCCTCGGTCTATTGTAGTATTTAAAATATACTATTAGAGACTCTCTAGACCAACCAGTTGTAGCTCTGATAGTTTTAATGCTAGTACCCGCTTTAAAGGCTGCTGAAGTGGAGGCATGGCGGGTACTATGTGCTTATAATAAGTATGTACTTTCTTTTTTAACATTTACTGCCCGTTTTAACCGAACCTCTTAAAAACATGTTGTTTTATTATGCATTAAATATGATAATATTAAAAGTAATAAGACATATTCTAAATGACCGTTTAGTTTAATCCTAATACATTTCTGACCACTGGTCTAAAATCGGTCTATTGTAGTATTTAAAATATACTATTACAGACTCTTAAGACCAACCAGTTGTAGCTCTGATAGTTTTAATGATAGTACCCACTTTAAAGGCTGCTGAAGTGGAGGCATGGCGGGCACTATGTGCTGTAAATCTTTGTATCAACCTCACTTCGTTTTAATGCGGTCTTTATCCATCTTGATAGTGTTTGCACTGAAACCTGTCTATGTGGTATTTTATGTGTGATAAAAAGATAGGATATTTGACCTCTAATTGTTTTAGTTTTTTCTATATAACATAGGAGTGTTGATGCTATACAAAGTTCAGGTTTGTCTGGAAAGAAAGGTAATATTTAATTTAGGTTGCTATTTTATAGGTGTAGAGCTTTTAAATTTTCAAAAAACAAACTTTCAAACCTAGTATCTAGATCTACATTATTATTAATTTTAATTTTTGACAAAGTTTGAAGTCTATGACCAGTACAAAGTGCCATTAATGTCGTTCCTTTAGCACTTAAATATTCTAAAGTTAAAAAGAAAAAAGTTGCTAAATATTTTAATACAATTGACGGATTCCAGGTTGTTTTGTATTCGGGAAACACTGACTGGCCCGAGTTTAAAAATGTCCGTTAAAAATCGATTTACTATTTTTTCTTCTACTTTACTATTTATATTAAAATTAATAGTGGACCTATATGTATTTAAAATTGAATAGCATGCGCCGCTCTTTATTGCTCATTTAAAAATTGCAGATATTTATTTGTGGAAGGCTAGTATAAACAAATTTTATAATTTTTTCAAAAAATCCACCAATTTTTTTATATGCTGTATCATATTGTTTTATGGTGTTTTTATTTAAAGATGATTCCCCTGAGATATTTCGTTGTAAAAATATTCCCTGATATCCTCGCCACCACCAAAGGGACGGCTGCACCTTGACAGATGTTTGTGTCTTACTCCACCCATGCGATTTATATACGAGATTCCTGTGGTATTGCCTACTTTAAGCAGTATTGCGCAATGTACTAATTGCGCAAAACATTTAAGACCAATAAAAAATGCCAACAATTCCAAATAATAATACGGTAATTTCATTCTTCGCTATTCCAAAAACAGTCAGTCTTTTTTCATTGCTATAAAGACCCCAACCAGTAATCGAGGCATCAGAATATGTTTCATATTCATATTTTTTGATTTTTCTATTAAGCGGAATTAGGTGTAACCAATATTGTAATTCTTGACCTATAATGGGGATATGGCGCATCAAATCCCATCGTCCTCCCCCAGGCTGGAGAAAACCAAAGTACAAAGTCTGGAGCTGATCAATGACAGTTTGTGACAAGAGGGGCTGCATTGTATTGGCTGGCAGGAACGTCAAACTGGTGAGAGGAGTTTGATTACGGGGAGTGACGCCCCCGCCATTCCGAGTTGCCATGGGATATGGCCCATCAAATCCCATCGTCCTCCCCCAGGGTGGAGAACACCAAAGTACAAAGTCTGGAGTCGATCAATGACAGTTTGTGACAAGAGGGTCTGCATTGTATTGGCTGGCAGGAACGTCAAACTGGTGAGAGCAGTTTGATTACGGGGAGTGACGCCCCCACCATTCCGAGTTGCCACGGGATGTGGCCCATCAAATCCCATCGTCCTCCTCCAGGCTGGAGAATACCAAAGTACAAAGTCTGGAGCTGATCACTGGGGAGTGATCCAACAAACCTCATTTTTACCCCTGTCAGACTAGGGACCGCCAAAGGAATGAGTCTGAGGCCGATGCTTCGAGTGGAAGCGGCCCTAGGTGGTAGATGCATAAGCCTACTCGCATCGTCCGGTGAAAGACCACCCCACCAGAATTGGGGAGCGCTAAGTGGTTTTCCCAAATCACGTTCCGCTTCCGCGCTGGTGATCTCGGGATTCACAGTAGGAATATATGGACATGATGGTGCTTCCAGGATCAAAATATTCCGGAGGTAAACTCCCCGGCCATTCGGATCTCCGGGCGCTGGGTGGCCCTGGGAGCCCTTCATTCCGCATTTCACAGACAGCAAAGATACCGAACCAATTTAGAATGGATTTCTGCAACATAAGAGGCCTAAATACAAACATAAATTCGGTACACCAACATCTACAAGCAAATAGACCACACATATTAGCCCTTACAGAAACACAAGTATGTTCTACAACAACAACAGTGAACTACCTCTATCCTGGTTACGACTTACATACCCGATTTAGATATAAGTTCGGAATATGCCTTTTTGTCCGAAGCGACCTTTCATGCCACCGCGAGGAAACACTCGAACCGAACAACCTTGACGTCATGTGGCTCAAGTTCACCGCCAAGGGATTAACCAAGTTTATATGTTGTCTCTATCGCCCTCCGAGCGATAGAGCCTACCAAAGCTTTTTCTCAACACTAGCTACCACCTTTGACTCAATACAGGTCGATCACCCCAGTTCAGAAATTATCGTTCTGGGAGACTTCAATGCCCACAACACCAACTGGCTCAAACATCACAACAAGACCGACAACGAAGGTAGAGAGGCTGAAGCATTTGCCATCAGCTGCGGGCTTACTCAACTTGTAGACGAACCAACTCGAATCTCAGAGAGGGGCGAATTCGCCGCCCTCCTGGATCTTTTTCTGACCACCAATCCTGACCAGTACAAGGTTACAGTTGGTCCGCCATTAGGTACCTCCGACCACAAACTTATTACAACGGTTTGTGAATTGCCACTCACACAGAAGGATCCACCATTGCCTCGCAAAATCTGGCATTACAATTCTGCAAACTGGGACGATCTGAGGCAGTTTTACCTAGATTTTCCTTGGCTCGACGTCTGCTTTGCCACTGACGACCCGTCAGACTGCTGCGAAGAGATCATGCAAGTAATCTCCTCAGGAATGGAAGCATACATCCCAAATTCCATCAAGTTACCATCAAGAGGAAAGCCCTGGTTCGACAAAAGATGCGAAAGAGCTGTAGGAAGGAAACAGCAAGCCTATAAGTACTGGCAGCAAAATCAGACCGCTGAAAATCGCAATTATTTTATCGAAGCGAGAAACGACTGCAAGCGTGTGATCGACGAAACTAAGGACAAACACAATCAAAGGATCAGGAATAAACTTTTGCAATGCCCCAGCGGCTCCAGGAAATTCTGGTCGGTAGCAAAGGCAGTAAGTAACAACTTTACAAAAACGTCTCTCCCACCTTTGACGGACGAACGTGGCATCACGGCGACTACAGCCAAAGAAAAAGCAAACATGCTCGCCAAAATGTTTTCATCGCACTCTACCTTAGACGTGCCCCAAAGCAAGACTCTCCCGACTATACCGAACATCAACACCACCATGGCAGAAGTCAAGTTTTCTCATCGTGATATTCGCAAAATCCTTAAAGAACTAGATACGCAAAAGGCATCAGGACCGGACGGAATACCTGCCATCGTGCTAAAGAACTGCGCCAACGAACTAACACCTGTTTTTGCCAGGCTTTTTTCTCTTTCTTACAGAAAAGGGATTTACCCATCCTCTTGGAAAGTCGCTCGAGTGCAACCTGTTCCAAAAAAAGGCAAGAAAACCACGCCCTCAAACTATCGCCCGATTGCCTTGCTTCCAATAATCTCCAAAGTCATGGAACGTGTAGTCAACCAGCTACTACTCAAGTACCTCGAGAGCAACAGAATAATCAGCGATAATCAATACGGCTTTCGCAAAGAGAGATCGACAGGAGATATATTGGCCTATGTCACTCATATATGGAGTAGGGCAATTGAAAACTACGGAGAGTCTCGAGCGATTGCGTTGGATATTTCAAAGGCATTCGACAGAGTTTGGCATGACGGACTGCTCAACAAACTGCCGTCCTTGGGACTGCCCGCCTCTCTCTGCAGCTGGCTGGCTAGTTTCCTTAAGAACCGATCCCTACATGTCGCAGTCGATGGACACATCTCGGACACATTCACCATCAACGCGGGCGTGCCTCAGGGCGCAATACTTTCACCAACTCTGTTCCTCATCTATATTAATGACCTGCTGATCGAAACGAATAATCCTGTTTACAGTTTTGCAGATGACAGTACCCTTGTCTCCCACTTTAGATCAGAAAAACCCTTACCAGCGACTGTTACTAAGAGGGCCAATACAGCGGGCCCTGACATCATTATGGCAGGATCGACCATTCCTTCATCCTCGTCAATCGGGCTGCTGGGTGTCTCGGTCAACAGCAATATGTCATGGCATGACCATGTTGCTAACATCGCAAAATCAGCCTCCCAGAAGCTTGGTGCGCTATTTCGCAACAAAAAACTCTATACACCGCAGCAGTTGCTCTTGCTGTACAAGGCGCAAATAAGACCGTGCTTAGAATATTGCTCACATATCTGGGGTGCCGCACCAAAGCATACCCTAAAGCTGCTGGATTCCATTCAGAAGAGGGCTGTGCGTCTCGTCGGCGATCCGGAGTTGACCCGGAATCTGGATAGTTTGGAACATCGCAGACATGTGGCCGAGATGTCTCTGTTTTACAGATACTTTCACGGCAGATGTTCCCAGGATTTGGCCCACATAATCCCGCCCCTGACAACTCCAGTCAGGCAGTCCCGACAGACGGCAGGAGCGCACCAGTTCGTCGTACAACTGGAAACACCTAGAACATCGCTTTACCAGAACTCCTTTGTCTGGCGCACTGCATCACTGTGGAACTCACTTCCAGGACATCTGTTTCCCACTAATTACAACCTACAAATATTCAAGAACCGTGTCAATCAACATCTTCGCACACACACCGCTCGTCGAGCGCCATAGGATCTACCTTTAGTGTGTGTGCCACTGCCATAAAAAAAAAAAAAAAATTTATGACTGATTTCCGTTCGTAATCACCATTATTTTTTAGTGCAACTATTTTTTAGTGCAACAAATCTTGCCTCTCTAATATCTTGGTATAAAACCAACTATACTTGAAGGCAGGACAAAATGATATTAATTGGCCTGTTAATTTTGCAAAAGTTCTAATTTTCCATGATTTTAATTTTAAAAAAAGAATCAATGGACTCTTAGTTATTTTAGGTAACGTAACTTAATAGTCATTTCCTTACTATCAAATATAAAACCAAAATATTTACAACTTCTAGCAGGGATTAAATTGCATTTTTCATAGTTTAAAATAATTCCTCGTGATTCTAAGAGGGAAATGGTAGTCATTACATCTGCTAGACACTCTTGCCTCATGGACCCTAATAACAAGAAATCGTCGAGATAATTTATTGACATGTCTTTTCGATCTTAATTATTTAATTAAGTGGTTTCACAAGAAAGGGACCGTATTTAAACCAAATGGGAGACAACGAAATTCATATAAATTTTCTTCAAAAATATACCGTAAATATTTGTTGTGCTTTTTATTTATTGGAATAGAAAATAAGCATCTTTATGGTCAATTGAAGCCCTGAATACATTTGGGCACTTGATTTTTTAACAGATCTGTAGTGTAGTCTTCTAATTTAAGATGCGGCGGATTTATTGTAAGCCCAAGTTTATGGTTAGGCTTTGACACTAGAAAATACGGTGAGATAAATAGCCCCATTTTTTTTATTCACATTTTTGCATTTCATTTATTGTAATCAATTGTTGAATACTTTCTTTTGCCATACTAATTTCTATGTTAGTAAATACTTTTGGTTTTGGAAACTTTCTTTGTATGAGAATACGATTGACCGGTATATTCTATCCTTGTACGTATTATAAAATAAATGGATTATTAGTTAGCTTTTCCGACTTCCCAGACAATTTCCTAAGCCTTCCAGCATATCTCCCTTTTATTTTTAGTAGTCGAGGATATTCCTGCCCCCATGATTTTTGGTTTTCTTGTAACCCTGGCCTTTCTTGAACCGACTTTTGGTGAAAACACGCTTCCAGTTTAAACCACTTCTTTTTAATAACACTAGCTGATTTACATTTTTCAACGAAGTCGTTTTCAAATAACATGCTATCTGAGCGACATTCTCTTGCGACTTTTCGCATAGATGTGCTTCATATTGGGTTTCCTGGTGTTTGTGATGCTGGGTTAATAACAAATGTGCTTATGTAATTAATTTTGCAGAATCTTCAGGCCGGGTAACATATTTATTTAATGCTGTGCTCATAGCTGACAAACCTAAGCCCAACTCATTCTGAATTTGAGAAAAAATAGAATATTTTATACTTTCTGTAGCATTAAGAAGGATCTGAATTTCTGCATTTATTTTTGGGGCATTTAAAATAGGAATGTCTACCGTTTGTATTATTTTAAGCTTATGTCATATCGAAAATATATGTAAATCGATAATAACATATTATCGAGCAGTTGAAATTTGATATGTTTACCCTAAGAGGCCCAGGTCCGACGCAACACCGGCTTTAAAGACAGATTTAAGTTACGCATGAAGGGTTTTGCCTAGAATTTTTTACACATTGTGAAAAATAATTAAGTCTTAATATGTAAATTATTGACGGAATTTACGGTATTACTGAGAATTCAAATAACAGCCCATAGGAAATAAATCATGCATGGGGTGATTTAACCCGGCCAATAATTAGCATAATGCATTTTTAGAGGTGATTTATTTTAGACCGGCAGTCTTTTCGGGTTTGAGAGATGATTAAATCTCTTTATGTTATCTTGCGGGCTAAATAACTACCGAATTGTTCTTTCTAAAAGTTTAAATTACTCAGTTACACCTAAAATCGTTCCTAAGTTTGATATCATTTCAGCAATAATTGAAGAAACAACACAAAACTTACCAGAAGAACATCAAGACGAATTTAGAGTTAGAACCAAAATCACACTAAAAACACCATTTAAAATTAAACAAAATTTAACATACACAGAACAAAGAGCATTACAATCATTGAAAAAAGATAACACTATTAAAATTCTTCCAGCCGATAAAGGCAATTCAACCGTAATAATGGATTGCATTACTTACGATGAAAAGGTAATGCCTCCTTTAAATGACGGTAATTACTCAATACTAAATAAAGATCCAACAGAACGTATTGAGAAACAGATATACAATATGTTAAAAAATCTAAAAATCATTACAATGATATAGGAAGATTCAACCTGATACCACACAATAGCAAAACACCTCATTTTTATGGAATACCAAAAATACATAAACTACTGCCATTGAATGTCAAAAAACCAACTATATTGCATTTACAAAAACTGACGTAAACAGACCGACATTTAGTTTTATCGAATGTAATAATATAACAGAAAAAATTCATGAAGTGTCAAATACTAAATACCTAGGTATTGTCATAGACGAGAATTTAAAGTGGGGCTTACATGTAACATACATAATACAAAAAATTAAATACCTGGCACATAAATTTTATAGTTTGAGACAAATGCTTAACAAACAAATGCTTATTACCTTATATAAAACATTGACTGATTCAATTTTGCGCTATGGAGTGTTGGTCTGGGGCAGTTTGTATAATAATTCTTTGAAACCTCCTCAAATATTGCAAAATTGAATATTGAGTATCATTCTTAGGAAAAATATATTATATCCTACATATCTACTGTACGACACATCTATTGTTAATATAAGGACGTTATTATTCCATATAATGTGCTGTTATGTTCATAGCCATGAGAAATTTAAAAACAAAATAATACATGAATATAATACAAGAATAAAAGCAATCGATCATCTTGTTATTTCAATGCGTCATTCCGAATTCTCCAAAAAATCTATCCTGTTCCTGGGCTCAAAACTTTATAATTTGTTACCAACCATATTAAAAACAACATCAATTTTTTTTTCAAAACTAACCAAAATCTACATTGTTGACCACTACTTTCAATTTCAGAATACATTGCAGTGATATGAATGAGTGTACTATAATATTATATAATGTCAATAATTATTGATTAGTTCATATTTTGTGGTACATTGTTGTTGATTATTTATAGTTGATTAGCCTATAGTTTGCCCATACGGATGCTGCAGCATCTAGGGGCTGTAATTGTAATTTATCTCCTGAACAAATATTTATTGTAACTATAGTGTACTGTATTTGTATGAATAAAATAAAAATAAAAATAAATAAACATACCTCTACGTCCAATAGTAAGCTGTATAAATTCACCAACACATCCCATTGCTAAACATCTACTCAACATTCTTAATCCACTTGCAACAACACTAGGTCATATATAAGAAATTCACATTTTTTAGAAAAACTATAACAAATTAATTTAAATCCTAATGACATCCTGGTGATGATACTAACCTTGGTGAACATACAAAACTTAATATTGACACCATACGCGAATTACTTACTTTTTGCGAAAAAATTACATATTTTCAATACAATACCAACTACTATCAGCAAAACAATGGTATGGCTATGGGTTCGCCTCTATCACCTTTATTAAGTAATATTTTTATGGAATATTTTGAATTAAATTTTGTTGAAAATTAGCAACATAAACCTTTAATTTGGTGGTGTTATATAGATGACATTTGTTTCAATTTATCAATATAACGAAAATTTTCTTAACGATTTTTTAAATCATATTAACACCAAAGAACCTACAATCCAATTCACTATAAAAAAAGAAATTAATGAACAACTTTCATTTCTTGACATTCTTATAAAAAAAAGACTTGAATAGTTTCGAAACAAAAATATAAAGAAAACCTACACATACAAACAGATGTTTAAATTCTAAATCAAATCAGCCAATAATGGTTAAAAAGGGGGTCGTTAAAAGTATATATGATCGATTAATATAATCAAAATTTCAACACAGAAAAAGAATTTTTAGGCAATGTTTTGATTAATAATAAATAAACTATCCTATTGATTTCATTCAAAAATGCTTTATTGAGTTTGAACAACCAAATATTAGACCAACTCAAAATAGACCTATTACGAACCTCTTCATTCCTTATATTCCTGGTTTGTCAGACAAAATAACAAAACGTATAAAAGAACATCACTTATATTAAAAATGCACAATTCCACAAATCGTACATTTGTCAACATGCATTTAATAACAATCACAGAATACAATGGAACGCTTCAAGTATTTTGGCAAAGGAACCATAAAAATGTAAAATTAAAGAAAGTGCTTTAATTTTATCAAATAAAGATGTATGTGTTGCTTCAACTTCTATTAGTTTTAACAGCACCTGGTTACCTTTGCTAAAAGCTGAAGTTGATAAGAGACAGTTAAAAATTAACTAAAAATTTTAACAAAAATCATTGAATTCTTCCTAAACGCATAACATCAAATTGTAGATATACAACACCTCACAAACGAATCAATTATTTACCTAATAACATCTCAATATTACACTAACCTAAAAGACCAGTAATCAGTAATTATATTTGACATTATTATTGTCATCTTGTCAAAGTCAATTCAAAACTTTACAATTTTGCACGAGTTTTTTACTGTTATTTGCATTTACTAACCATTTTCATTTTTAGATTTGTTCGTTCTTGACAACGGGGGCAGATTTGTTCCTCGTTCCTCGTTTGATTTCCGCAGTGTGGTTATATTTGCCCAGCTTGATTTTATGTCCTAAGTATATGTAATGTTCTATATTCTCAATGGTAACGTTGTCTATGGTGATGTTACATTCATTTTTGCTCATTATTTTGGCCTTGTTTAGATTCATTTTTAGGCCTATTTTCTTGGATTGCTCGTTTAACGCATTTAGCATGTTGTTCAGTTCTTAAATGTTGGTGTTCATCAAGACTATATCATCTGCAAATCTGAGGTGACTGAGGTATACTACATCGATGTTTAGGCCCTTGTTTTCCAATTCAAGCTTCTTAAAAACATTCTCCAGTGCTAGGGTAAATAGCTTGGGATAGATGGTATCCCCCTGTCGTACTCCTTTGGCAAGTGATATTTTGTCTGTTTTAAGATCGTCGTCTACTTTTACGTGAAAGGTTGCCTTATCATAGATATTCTTAATAAGGGTAGCGTATCTCGAATCGATTCTCGCGTCCTCCATTGCTGTTAGAAAAGACCAGGTTTCAACGCTGGCAACACTAGGCTTTCTGGTAGTCCACAAACGCAAGATGTAGGGGTATGTTGTATTCCGTTGTTTTCTCGATGACTGCTTTAATTGTTTGCAGATGGTCTGTAGTGCTAAAGCCCTTTCGAAGTCCTGCTTGTTCTACCGGTTGGAAGGAGTCTAGTTTCGTAGTCAGTCGATTGTTGATAATTCTAGTGAAAAGTTTATATAGGTGTGATAGCAGGCTTATTGGTCTATAGTTCTCTATATTTGAACGATCCCCCTTTTGTGTAGATTAGCATGACTTCGGCATTTGTCCATGGTTCCGGGATTTTTCCCTCTATCAGACATTTGTTTAACAGAATTCCTATTGTCTCTATTAGTGTTTTTCCACCCATCTTTAGCATTTCCCGTGTTATTCGATCTTCTCCTGGACTCTTGCCGTTTTTCATCTGTTGGAGTGCGTATTTAATTTCTGATGGTGATATGTCCGGCATGTCTTCTGAGCCTACGTTTGTAATGTGTTTAGGTGGTCCATTTGGGCTTCCAGATAAGGCATTCAAATATCGTCGCGAGGAAATTATATTAAATTTACTGGTCAACTGTAGTTCGTCTACAGTTTGAACGACGATGGCCTACAATAGCAGCAGAAAATTGGGTGTTTTAATCTTACATTATTATTTTAAGCAATCGTTAATTATTTAGTGTAAGGATAAGTAATTTTGAAAATTTTGGTGGTTCTGCAGCTCCGCAGTTCTTATCTACCATCTACCCCTGCCTCTATTTCTGGTATTGGAAGGTGATTAAACCTTCCTATAAAAATGGCTGCTTATAGGTAAGGGTGATTTAACTCGCCGTTCTAGTATTAGACGCTGATTAAACTTCTTATTATTATCTTGTCTGTTGTATGGAAACATTGTAACTATTTAAAAACTTTTATATAGGGGTGATTTGACCCGTATTTCTAGTATTGGAGGATGATTAAAACTTATATAAATGGTTGTACATATAGGCAGGAATATTTTACCCCTATTTCTGGTATTGGAAGGTGATTAAAGCCTTCTATATAAATGATTGCTTATAGGTGGGGTTGATTTAACCCACATTTCCAGTATTAAATGCTGATTAAACTTTTTATATATAGGCAAATCAAGGAAAAAACAGAAAGTTGGGCCTACCAGGTATTTTACATACTTGACGAACCAGAAAAACTTAAAGAAAACACTTCTAACCTCTTTTGAAACTTTTCACTTTTGAAATATTAATTTTTAAAATATTCACTGTCGACACTATCAGAATCAGTAACAGGAAGGGTGGCCCCTAGCGGGCCTTGCACTTAGGTCACCAATTGGACCCGTAGTGCCCCCAGCCCACGTTAGAGAACCTCCAGGATGCCGGTCCTCCTTAAGAAAGCCCGCATCTCCTTCAGACTACACGACGCACTGAATCTGGTTCGATCGGCGTCGCGCCTTCCTCCGTGCACCATCTACATTCCCCCTCCTCTACAATTCTCAGCAGCCAGGTACCGTCTAAGCCTACAGTGCCCTGTGTAGAATCCTACTAGGGCCCTGCACTCCTTCCTAGGCCAGCCCCCTGGCGAGACTCTTCGCGGGCCCATGTATCATGAGTCTCGTCTCTCATCCCCGAAGCCGTCCGCCATACTTCTCCGCCCGACTCTACGTCCAGGCCTCCGAGGCTCTTTCGCGAACACTCTGGGCGATCCCCACACAGAGGTCAGGCCCCAAGTATCTGCGTGCGGAGCCTTCTCTGGCTAAGGCATCAGCGGCCTCCTTTCACGGTACACCTGAGTGTCCCGGTACCCAGACCAGCGTAACTTTTTTAAGCTTTGCAAGTTCAATCAGCCAGCTTCTACACTCCCTTACCAACAAGGAGCGCGTGCGAACCGACTTCAGCGCCATGAGTGCGGCCTTGCTGTCGGAACAGAAGAAAATCCTCCCGCCACCGACATTGGGCCTTAACGACTCCCCGAACCCCATCATGATCACAAAAATTTCCGCTTATAAGACCGTAGTGCGCTCGCCCAGTGGGGAGGATAATTCCAGCACCAGGGCCTCACAGTACGCACCAGCTCCGGACAGTGTTCCCATTCTGGACCCGTCTGTGAACCTAGCCCATCCCAGGATACCGCCCTTCCCTCCATCCAATCCTCCTTCGTAGGGAAGATGAAGTTTAGCCCCTCGTGGAAGCCTAGGTCAGAGACAATCGCGTCACCTGGCATACTCCAGACAAGTCCCTCACATTCCCACAATAGCCAATCTCATGGCCGCTCCGGGCTCACCCAGTCCACCGACCAGGGCCCGTGTGGGCGCCGTCCTCATGACCCCGGTGATGCAGAGGCATGCAAGTCGCTGTAATTTGTCCAGCACTAGTCTGGACGCCGTTTTCATGGATCCTGGACACCAAACGACCGCTCCGTGCATGAGAATCGTAGCGATCATCGTCCTATAGATCCACAGCATAGTTTTCGGCCCAAGTCCCCCTAGCGCCCTACGGCAAGCCCACAGGACACTGTATTTTCTAATTTAACATTAAATACACTCTTTATATCTTGTAATTGCATCGATTACTTCCGTTTTTTCCTTTTTTATCAAAGAATGTTTCTACAATAATTATGCTTGTACACATAATATATACACTGTTGTATAAGTGTATCAATATTTCAAAAAAATAGTAGCACACTGTAAAATAATAGTTACAGAGATTTAAAATAACGGAATTTTTATATTTTATTTTAAAATTTAATATTCATATTAGTAGTTGTCTAAACCGTCGGCTTCTCCATATTCAGTTTATAAGTAAAGTAAAAAAAAATAACACTGAAAAAAATTGTTCCATTTGTTGTCTGAGATCAATTTTTCGGGAACATTTTTTTTTCCACTTGTACCTTGACAAATCGTCTGTCTTCAAATATTACGCGTATTCAGTAACTAAACATTAAAACAAAAAAAAAAGGAAGACTGTAAAACATTGCCAATTTTTTTTTCTTTACAAGTTCAACTGCGTCTGCATACAATTCAAACTATTCGAATTCGTCTGCTAATAGTTCTAGATATCATATTTTTCGAAAAAGTTTTTGATTATTTAAGAAGCCGACTGTAAGATATTGTTGCGAGTTATCATAAAAATGTTGTTAATTAACTAGTTCGTCTGAGACATTTATACATCTGCAAAACGTCTGCCTAGTAAAATTGTTATCTTTACTGATAACTGAGTCTAACTTGTGCTTGGCAGAATGTAAAAAAATGTTCTCAGTTAGACCATTTTTTTTTACAAGATTACATGAGCACGCATTACTATTGTGCTCGCGAAAAACGTCTGCCAATAAGCTTATGACGGGTTTGGCAAACTTAATTTGTGTTCAAGTAATTGACAGACTGTAAAAAGTCGTCCCAAGAGACCATTCTTTTGCAAACTAAAATTAATGTTTCAACATGGGCGAGAAATTTTTCATGTATATTTCGATTGTTTACGGCTGTAAGTATGTCCCCTATCAAAGGCGCACTGTACAAAATGGGTCCCTTTTTTCTGCCACGACCTGCCGGGCTAACAGATTACTGGAGAGGACACACCATCTTAGTCTGACCAGAGAAATTTTAAAATTATTTCAAATATTTTGCTTAATATTAACAGGGTTAAACCGATAGATATGTCACATGATTCGCAAACAGATCATAATACTGATAACTTTGAGAATGGAATTTTAAATATTAGTAGTAGCAGTTTATTTAGGCCTAATGATAAACAATTAAATCCGAGCACTACCTTAACAGGGGGAATTCCAAGTGAAACAAATTTAAATAACTATAACTTTATATATCTTTCCTTGAAGGATTATAACTTTGATAAGGATGGGGGCAATAATAAGGCTCCTCAAATTTGGTTTGATCCTGCTGATCCAGTCCATATTGAGAATAATAATAGTTCAAATACGAACTTTAATAATAATCAAACTTGTTATACAATAAGGTGTTTGTCATAAGAGAAATACTTTCAATAATAATAATGATTAAGATAATAATAATTTCTTGGATAAATGGTATAATAAAATGTTAAATAATGTTCAGGATTTACCAGAAAAATTTCCTTTATTCCGTGTACAAGACAATGTCTATCGTCATTTTGAAAATCACTGGAATATTAATATTAATCAAAAATCTTGGAAATTAGTTATACCAAAGGAAAATAGATTTAAAATTTTGAGGGAATGTCATGTCATTTTGGCTTTAGAAAAACTTTTAATAAAAATTTTGAACAGTATTGGTGGCCTGCCATGAGACATGCCATTAAACAATATATTGAAGGTTTCTAGCATATGGTATAATGCTAAATTTCATCCACCGGCAAATAACGTTAAACGAGTATTGGAACTGCAATTCGATCTTATATTAAAAATAATCAACAGCGGAATTGGGATTTGAATGTTCATAAAATATGTAATGCTATAAATTCTGCTACTCATGAAGCAACGGGATACTCTCCTGCATTTTTAGGTCGTAACTTGCCTATTTTTGGGGATTATTGAATTACGCGGCGATTTACCCTCATAAATCTCGGGAAAATGGACGGAAGTGTGAAACCCGGATGTGACATCATAACCATGCGCAGTCTACTTCAGCGCTTCCTTGTAAAACGACTAGCGGATAAAGACAGCTTGCAAAATACATTCCCGACTTGTAGGAAGGCATCGGGTGTTTTCGTTAGATTTTGTTCCTATTTTACCTATGTCTTTACGATGCAATGAATCGCTTTCAAATGATCTGGTTGTTCAGTAGTTAAGATGCTAGACCTCTGGTTCGGCGGCCTGGGTTCGATTCCCGATGGTTTTTTTTTTATTTTCTTGAGGTTATATTTGTAGTTTTTCTTCTTGATTTTGGGCATGCCTTGGGTTAGTTTTGGTTAGCTTTTGTTCGTTGCGCCCCTGTAGCGAGCGAAGCGAGCAGAGGGCTATGCGTGAAGTGTCTCTATTAGACATTCTAATGCAAACTATAACAAATGTAAACATTAAACAACGCACGTGAGGCGGTATCTGTGACGGGAATGTGTTTTGCAAGCTGTCTGTAACCGTTAGCGTGAAACGTGTTCTTTCTAACGCCAGAATATAAGCAATCAATTCCAAATAAGTGGTTGTCTATATTCAGACGTCACGCGGCCTAAGTTGGCATTAGATTTTCCTGTCGATGATGTCGAATAGGATATGTTTACACATCAGTGTCTCGAGTACTAGCAGACTCGCTCAATTATTTATTGTATTTTTTCAAATAAGAACCTTACTCCATATACATTTCAAGATAGAAAAGATTTAGTAAATGAACGAATGCAAAACTTCCTGGCATACACGAATGAGTTGATAAAAATATTAAAAGACGTTGAATTTGACATTGGTGATACAGTTTACAAGAGAAATTTTGTTCTTTCTGAAGCATCTAAATATTTTTCTAGTAAACTGGTTAGAAAGTATGTGAAATGCACGGTATTTAAACAGATATCTCCACTTATATGTGAGCTCTTGGATGAGAATAATAAAAATATCGGTCGACATCATGAAAGCTGAATCTATTGTATAGTTTAGTAATAGGTTGTTAATTATAAGTAGAAATAAGTAAATTATTTAGTTTCCATTAAAGTTGTATAAACATTGCATAGAGTAACATTTTATGCTTTGGAATGTGAGACGGTAGGATTTAAAGTGTGACACATATAAAACCAAAGCCTCATATCTACTAGACATTTGATTTTAGCAGGATCATGATTACCATACACTTGGGTCACAAATAAAAGTCAAGATATAATTTCGTTTGGCAATTGGGCACCCACTTAGTAAAAAAACGTGTGTTTAAATAAAAATAAATAAAAGTAAAAAATAAATTTTTAAAAACAAGCTTTTATTTAAATGCACTAAAAAGAAGAAAATAAATTTTGAAGTAAATCAAACCCATTATTTTGTTACATTAAACATTTTTATATGATATAAAAGCTTGTCGCGAGATTTTCCTGTTTAAATTTCTCATAAGAATAAACAATGGCAACACCATAGTTTTATATTTTCATTTGAACTACAAACGCATCCCAAATTTGAAGCCAATTGGATATGTAGAAGTCAGCTAAAATTGACTTGCAACATTTAACCCAAAATCGGCCATGTTAAATCCGCCATTTTAAAATTTCAAAATCTGTAAAAAATTCAAATTCCTTGTCCCCAAAAACCCCCATATACCAATTTGAAACGAAATCGGACATACTTTAAGTAGTGCCCCCCTACCCTACCCTTGAAAGGGAGGGGGGGTGTAAGCAAGACCATAGTTTTATATTTTCATTTGAACTACAAACGCATACCAAATTTGAAGCCAATTGGATATGTACAAGTCAGCTAAAATTGACTTGCAACATTTAACCCAATATCGGCCATGTTGAATCCGCCATTTTGAATTTTCAAAATCTGATAGAAAATTCATATTCCTTGTCCCCAAAAACCCCCATATACCAATTTTAAACGAAATCGGACATACTTTAAGTAGTGCCCCCCTCTTCCCCCGAAAGGGGGGGAGGTGTAAACTTAACAACATTATAATATTATATTGTCATCGGAACTATAAACGTGTACCAAATTTCAAGTCAATCGGACATTTAGAACTAGTTCTAATTCAGCTTGCAAGATTTGATTACAGACAGACAGACCCACAGGTGAAAGTAAATAAAAGCTTGTAATGTAAAAATAGTTAATATTTTCATCAGCAAACAACGTGAAATAAAAATTTCGATATTGTAATATCCATTACCTATATAGCTATTTTCCTTGAGAGAGTTTAATTAATTTCTCATAAACTATGTCACTTTTAGACGGATCCACTGTTATGTAATCATACATAAGGCCATCACGCAACATCTAAAACAACTTCAGCTAGCTACAGCGATACACCATCATAAACATACAGGAAGCCATACTGAAGACATGCAACATAACCAGAACTTTTCATAAGCAATGAACGATCTAGGCAGACTTGGAACATACCCGTCTGCCTAGAGAGAAACCGGAAAAAACCGGAGAATTGAAATAATAATGATAGTAACACTTCTATATTTCAAGATACACACATTCAAATATGAAAAGAAAAATACTTACTTAAAAATTATAATCTATAAACTCATTTATTTCAATGTCAATTAACATTTATTTTAATATTCTTTTAAGACTTATAACATTAGTGGTATTTTTTTTTACGGGGATAAGAAAATATTATACATTATGTAACATGGATTAATCACTGGGATGGAGACAAAATGTTGCAATTTCTGGTATCTTCCCTATTCTCAAATATAAATGATATATTTTTAAATACAAAAATATACAATGCATAAACTGTCATATTTTATGTTAAATCATTCTTTTTTGCACTACAAAACTCTTTGCTTGGAGAGAATCAAACTACTTTTTAACGACGTTTTACAAAACGTTGGTTCCCAATCCCATTATTTTGTTTTTATTAGAGTAGCTTATTGGGTTATTAATACCCTATTTAATATCCTCATTCAAATTACACTAAAATAAGTCATTCTTTATAAATATATTACCACTTTTAGGATAATTTTAATGGCGTGTTTAATTATTAATTGACTAAATGTTACTAAACTAACCTGTTTTCTGAAGATGTACCTGCACACTTATGTAAAGCGATCCCAGCGCTGGAAGCAGCCACATTTATCATACCAACCTCTGGTGCATTACCACCTAAAACATATATTTTTATTAGATCCAAGTATGATCTCAGAAATTTAAGTACATGAAATAACCTATACTTTAATATTGAACCAAAACCTGGTTAATATGGAAAACTATATTTTTAATACATTAGTCTGGGAAGCAATATGCCAGAATAAAATTTAATTTTAATTTAATTATCGCCCCAGCGTTAAATCTAGTGGCCATTGTGGAAACAACAGTTACCAAATAAATTAAAGCACGTAATTAAATGTCAATTTTAATTAATACGGTTTTTAAGATGTGGTATAAGAATAATATTTTATTAGTCAGGATAGAAAAGTACCTAGGCGCGATATTGTTAGAATTTTGAGTGTCCAAAATATTTCTATTTCGACGCAGTGGCGCGGGCGTAGCTACCGGGTGGGCCTGGAAGTGGCCAAGAGAGATTAGGCGCCGGCGCCGCTCCGAATTTATAAATATGCTAATGTTCATGAGGTTAACTGGACTTTTTAAATTAATTAAATTATTATACAATCAAAGACCAAAATATGTATTAAACTATATACATTTTGAGTCACGGTATTTATTATTTATTGTAGGTGGAATGAAAAAGATATATCCCGGCGCGGCGCGGCGGCATGCGGTACATGCAAATTTGTAAAAAAGCTGCCTAAGGCGGCATGCGACTTCAAAGACAAAAATTCCGATAATTCGGTCGTAAAAAAGTATGTGTTTTTCAGAGTTGCGTATTTAAGAAGTACCATTAGCCAGACAATGCTAAATAGCCTAGCATAGAAAATATATTTGACCAAAAAATTGATTTTGATCAAATAATCGATCAATTTGCGTCGATTAAAAATCGAAGAGACTCTCTAATATTTAATTAAGTTTACAGATTTTTAGTTTACGTTTATATTTAAATATGCATGTACCTGTTGGTTGGTTGCCGTTTATATATTTTATATTCCTGTTAATAAAAAATATACGTTTAATATTATGATGTATTATTTTTTTTACTAATTTGCGTATTACACAAAATATAGCTTTGTTTTAGGTCCCAGCGGATAAGTTTGCCCCCCGGCGCCGTCATTTCTAGCTACACCACTGTTTCGACGATTTAGTAGACAATTACAGGCTTACACTTACACTTCGTTTTCCGATAATTATTATCATTATTGATGATAAAAAATACTTTACATTATCAAATTCCGAGACTAAAGGCAACGACGAATTTTATATCAGCAATGTACAAGACGCTCTCCACAAAGTTAGTTATAAAGCCAAGGTAAAATCTGCCGACAACGTTTTGGTATGAAGTGCCATCTCAGAAGCTGGTGTTTCACAACCGTACTTGTTCACGGTAAAACTATCAGTGCGGACATTTATATAGAAAGAATACATATGTATTTTTCTAAATATTCAAATTTCTCGCCAAATTCTCGAAATGTTTCACATGGCCCAACTGTTTTCGAAATATTGACGACTGAAAACTGAAATTTTGCCCTATAGAATGTAAAAAAAAATTACGTGCCTCAACTTATAAGCACACAACTTAGGTGAAACTTCTGAAAGAGATATTAGGAATTGAGGTTTTTTTTTACTTTTTTTTCTCAGCGTTTGCTCCCGGCTTCGACATTTTTTTTTGCATTTTTTTCAATTTTTTTTTCATTAAGCCTTTTTTTTTCGTTCCATTTTTGCCATCCCCGACCTCCTCAACTCCTTCGCCTTTTTTGTCGAAAACCGCGTTTCTCTAGCGTTTATTTTTATTATTATTTTTTTCTTAGTCGTTTTATCTTTCCGAATTTTTTTTACGTTTTTCAATTTTTCCCAATTTTTCAAAAAAAATTGGGTATCGGGGGGGTGGTGGGTATAATTCCCCCTACTGATGACCCCGTGAACATCGCTTCGCTTGTCAGATTTTCGATCCGAGGCTTCGTTGCAGAGATATCGGCAAAAACGGTTTTTCTCCAAATCCCCCTTAAATTAAACCCCGGTCCCCCCATGTGGTCAAAGATATCTACCATAAAAATTTCGACCCCGTAGCTCTTCTTGTTCTCTCGAAATTAATTATTTTAGTTTTTCCTTCTCCCCCCTCTTCTGGCCGAACGGGGGGGTCCAGTTTTCGTCCAGGATTTTCATTTTACCCCGGCTACATGTCCTGAAAATGTCAGCCCTCTAGCTATACTGGAATATGCTTCATTAAAGTGTTTCGCTTCGATTTCAGTTTCATTTGATTTTCATTTTCTCGGACTTAATCTCGCTAAAAAAGTTTCACTTCAAAAATTTGACTTGAAGCTAAACGGTTCGCCATTTATTTCCGATTTTTAATCGTCTAATTAGTGACACCAAGTTCCCGTTTGATCGGAAAGTCGCAGGATATGCAATGTTTACAATTTTACGAGGAATTCTAATATTTAAAAATGGCATATTCCACAAAAAAAACAACAAAGCTGTCACATGGCCCCAGGGCCGTATTACCCACTAGGCTATAGTCTAGGGGCGCCAGGGTAGTGGGGGCACCGCGGGCCCGGCGGCGCCGGCGGTCTGGCGCGACGCCCGAGACCCTAAAATATTCCAATGTTCAAATTTCTCGCCTTGTTAAGAAGGTGAGAATATTTTGAGTTTACTATATAACTTTTGCTATGTCGATGTGGTAGGCAATTGATGCAAAAAATGCAGTAGAAATATTTGTCGGCGTGACGCTCTGAGTTCCGAACGCTAAAAAACTTTAGTGCTTCTACTTTTAAAACAAAAATCGGAATATCCTTTGAAATTAATCAAATCACCGCAAAGGAAGCCGACAATGGCATTGAAAGCGGCCCCTGCACGCGTCCACTTTACTTTATAAAAAAACAAATTATTTTCCAACAAAAAAACGCCGCACGCCGCTAGCTCCTACCGAACCCTCGAGCTAGACAGTCAGGACTTGAGGAATAATTTTACGCTGTTATCAAATTTATATAGATATAATATTTATATTTAAAAATTTTATTAGATGTACCATGCAGTCATGAGAACGATATCACAAAACAAGTGTCTTCATAAATCTTCGAAAAAAAAGTTCCAAGGAAGCAACAGCAACAACAGCGTAAAAACACTAAATAGAGTGAAAACTATATGAGAAGCACTTTACGTCAACAAAAGGTGACAGACCTATCCATTCTAGCCATTGAATCCGAACTGGTCCAAACATTAGACTTTTGTCACATAATTAATGAATTTGCTTCAATCAAATGTCGGAAAATTAAGGTAGTAAATTTTTTTCCAATAAATTTGATTTAAGTTTTATTAAGGCCGATTTTTATTAGTGCAGTAAAAGTAAACTATCAAAAACATAAACAAAAAGGGGGCGCCGAGGACCGACTAGCCTAGGGCGCCTTGTACCATTAATCCGGCCCTGCAAGCCTCTAATTTTTAAGACACCCTGAATAGTTGAAACTATTTTTATGCAATCTGGGGTCTAAAGTAGCGGTTTTAATCCCTGATATCGGGGACTAAAGTAGCACTTTTAATCCCTAGAGATTAAAAGCGATATTTTAATCCCTAGGGATTAAAAGTAAAATTATTGAATTATGAAGCAAAATTATGTATTTATTAATTTAGTACAGTGCCTATATTAGAGAATAATCTTTCAAATAAAGCACTGAAATATAAAACAAACAAGCTTACAAATTTATTTTTCAAAAACGTGTCACAAGCATACAGTTATTTTTACTAAGCAAAACCTAATTTTTAGTATCATTATTAATATTAATGTTTATTCTAACGCCACTAGTTATTTAAGTTAAAAAGGGCTTGAAAATTGGAGTCTGCAATATTTTTAATTAACGTATTCTGTGGAAAAGTCGCCGTGGAAGATGCAATTGTATTTTGCACTACGGAACTGGACGCAACGGAAACTTCTGAGGAAGAAGCGACAAAAATTTGGCAAGCCAAGTTTTTCTTCTGGTTTAGGTAAATTTCGACATAGCCCTCGGCAACGGCGCTACTTTTCCTACTGCCATGTTTAAGTTGATCCAGGTTTGCTCCCGAATCTGCAAGTAAATACGCCGACGTTCTTCTAAAGCAGTGCCCGGTATGCATTTATACATTTCGTACATGTATACGATACGTAGCACTACCCCATTGGTTGGATTTAAAATTTCAACCAATCAAACTTCGAGTGCTATATGCGTGTACGGAATGTAAATCGGTGCCATATGCACTTACGGAATGTAATAACAGTTTATTGAGCAGCATTTCTTTGCGGTCCAGTGGATCATTTTTAGCACGCCTGGTGGCGGCAGTAGTTAGATGCTGTGCTTCTGATACGATGCTTCGGTTTCCCTCCGAGTTCGATTCCCGTCAGTGGCAAGCGTTTTTTTAATTTTTTTTAAGGTTATGTTTCTTTTTTTTTTATTTGGGGTAGTTTGGGTTAGTTTTGTTTGATTGCACCCCGGAGCGAGCGAAGGGCCATGCGTGAAGTTAACAGTACTAACTACAAACGGCTTTTTGAAGACGCTTGTCTTTAAAAGACACCTCTCATCCTTTCCGAACTTTTACCATACTCTTTGAAGCTTTCGGAAAATACTTATACTGCAAAAGTATTTATTACATTCCGTACCTGAATTTGGCACCGAATTACATTCCGTACACGATTATCGCACCCGCGCGTTAATTGGATAGAAGTTCAAATTTTGAATGGTTTGACCAATAACAACACCGAGGTTCCATATGGATGTACGGAATGTATTAATACGCCCGGTATACAGCTTTGCATTTGGTAGTTTCAGATATTCGGCAATTATTGTTGGCAGCTGTCCAAATGTACCGACAAGCTGTGATGTGCATCGTCCGTTTCTGTACCCGACAAAAAATCTCGTATGCTGTGTAGTTGGTCTTAGAGCAATATATGTTTTCATGAATTCTATGGTAGGGACCTTATTCATTAAAAAGTCTTCATTTGAAGCTTTTTGTAGAAATTCTTTGATGTTATGTAAGTCTAGGATCATTGACTTCTTTGGTATATAACCATCATTTTTCCTTCTTAAAAATACGGTAAGTTTGCTGTACTTGCTAATATCGACATTGGTCTCTTGAATCCTCGTGGGTTTTACATGGAATACTGGCTCCACAACGACGAGGCCTCGAGTTTCTTGGAATTTTCAAAAAAATATGCCAATAGCGCCTTTTCTTCTGTGAAACTATTCACGCTTCGTTCTTCACACCATTTTGTAGTCTGTATATTGTTTCTCATATAGATCCCGAGATTTTGGGGGTAGCAGCTGACTTATAACCTCTTCGGCAGCTTTTTTAATATTCACTTTTAAATTTTTCAGCAATGTCATATTTTTGACAAATAAATTTGTTAGCGTCAAAGGTTTTTTAAACAGGTCATAGCCAGCGTGTTGGTGTGTCAACAATATAAAAACCAGACAACAACGTTTACGATATTTTTTACATAAAGTATGTACCAATGGTGTTTTCTTTCTTTCCTGTAATTATTTTTCCAAATTGCATAAAATAGCGTATACACCACAGGACTAAAGCGTTTTTTTTTATCGCTCAGCGAATTGTAGCCCACAATTCGCTCACAAACTTTTCGCCTCGGGATAAAAAAAATACCACGTTAGTCACTAGGTATATAATATACTATTAAAAAACGACAATATTTCAAATAAAATGACGCTTTTTGCAGAAATTCTCCATTTTCGGTGTTTCCAGTCTCGTATATTTTCAATTTTCTACAGTTAAGAGTGGCCACAGGAAAGTGAATAATTTCAAAGAGCCTAAATTTTACCACGAAGAGTAAACTGAACTTCTACCTCATGTTTGCATTCTGGTAATTTGTAAATTGAGCCACCAAAATTTTAAAGCCACTTTATTATCTTATTAAAAAAATAATGGGAGAAACGTATGCTTACATTGAACAAAAATGACAAGCACTCTAAAATGAAGATATAAAACATTCGAATAAGTAGTCATTTAAAACTTTTAATAAAAATTACGTCTCCGGCGATTTGAAAACTAAGTCACGAGTTGTTACTAAAAAAGTAAGATTTTAGTTGATATTTAAGGCATCAAGGGAAAACGATTTTAGCGAGCACTGCATTATTTCTTTTATTTTCCTAAAGGTTAAGAAGTTAAGAAAATAAAGCTATATTTAAGAAATTTGAAATCATTTACTTTTATACACCAACCAGTGACGGAGCTAAGCCTAAGGTTACACTAAAACTGTTTCGTTGTCACTTTTTTAATATAAAACCTAAAATGACCACTAAAAGTCGCTATTCAAAACAAAACATCATACCTCTAGACCAAACCGCCTTTATAAGTGCACTAGCCAAATACAACGTCTGCTCCGTATGTTCTTTCGGTTCTAGCTTCGTAAGCAAGTTGTAGAGGTGTAAAGTGGGAGCAGCAGCCAGATGCTTTACAAGACCAGGAAGGAGATCGTGCACAGGCTTCGCGCAGTGCTTCAATTGTGCGGCGGCCCAGATCGTGTCCATGTGCTCACAGGTGATGCGTCCTTCCATAGCAAGAAAGTTTAAAATGATGTGGCTCTGTTTTATTACCTATTAAAAACAAACTAACATGTAAAATATGCAATTTATAGTATCAAAAAACAATGAAACAATTTTAAGCAGATGTCCAGAACCATTTCTAGCAAAACCTTTAAGAGTGCAGCCCGCCCCTGCCCTTCTAAAATATGCAAAGGGGCCCACACACGATGAGATCGGTATCGCCACATGTTGCAATATATGTATATGAGATCTGTATCAAGTATCAACGTCCCCATACACAGTGAGACGAAAGCGTAAAACATTAGTGCATCAGTATAATTATCGTGCTACGTAGAACTAGATGTTTTGAAAATGCTACCACCCAACCTGTAACAAATGCAGTTGCAGTGGTTTTGTCGCAATCTTTCGAGGAAAAAAAAAGGAAACGAAGTGACTTTACTTTCTTTAACTTCCTTCCAAATGCACAACGAAAACTATGCATTTTTTTGGTAACCCGGCCTACATTGGGGGAACCCTTCTTTGCATTTCACAACTAAATCGCCAATTGCTGACGCTTTTATTTCCTTATTTGCATAATCTTTAAATTCCCACAAACATTGAAATACCTTGTACATATTAAGGAATTCTTCCCAAAATTCTCTATCTAACGCTGACATATTTAAAAAACCCATCAAGCACTACACAGTCTACGTCGAATTGTTTACAATTTGGTATCGCGTATTACGATATACACATAAACGTTGAAACTTGTATCAGTCGCACGCGCTCGGTATCTCGGTTTCATGACAGCGATACAGACAACGATACAAGCTAATACTGAAACCGCGATACTGATTCAACCACATACACGTTGACATTTGTATCGCTACGCTGGACATGAAACATATGGTGATACCGATCTCATCGTATGTGGGCCCCTTAAGTCAACTGCTAAGGAGGTAACAATTGAATGCGTCACTACGGTTTCGCATTAGATAGTAGTTTTTACTTGTCAACAGATAAAATTGTGATTTGCAATTTGTTCCTTGAGAAATAGTAAACTACGACAAAGAAAGACTCGAGTCGTTTTATTATTGAACAAAGAGTTTCCTCAGCAATGGATTGCTCCTGACTAGAACTGGATTCAGATTAAAGTTTAGAGCCAAAACCATATGCCAATAGGGGCGATGCTCCTGTACATCGAAGTAACAAATCCTATAGTAATATGAAGGAATTTTATTTTCTAATTAATTATATTTATAATAGGCTCCATTTTCTTTACACCCTTCACTTGAAACTCAATAGACCATTTATTAAAATACTTGCTCATCTCCTAGAACACATGTTTCATCTCTAGTTGGTGTCAATTCACTGACAACATTGACCTAACTATTTCTGTTTTGGTCTTTTTGGTACCAATCCAAGGTTACTTTTTTAAATAATCGTATCATGGTTGTTATTAGGTACCACCTATTTTATATTCAAAATCTTTATTTCCCAGAAATACTGCAGATTATCATATCATACCTTATATAAACTGTTAAAATTAAAACAAATGCGAAGATTAAATCACTACTCTCAAAAATATTTATTAACCTATTTTATAAAAATATTAAGAAAATAACTACAATTATTTCGGTAGAAAATAAATTTTTATCATTTATTCTGAATTTAGAATACAGAAAATTTTTGTGTGGCTTTATGATTATGTTTCTATTTTTTTTTAAATTAAGGTTAGTTTTCTTTAAATTACGAATTGTGGAATAATATAAGTAAATAATCTTGCGTCACAAATTTCCGAACATGTTCAGCTTATAAATTATTGAACTAATAAATATCTAAAATTTTCTTAGTAGTTGAACTTAAACAGTTTATCATATTACATTTTTTAACATATATTAGTCAAACAATACTAATGTTTAAATAATATTCGATATTAACGTAAAGAAACAGTGTATCATATCTTATTTTTAACGTATATGCATAAAAAGAATAGATCAATTTTTAAACAACATAAGATACAAGTATTATATTTATGATATTTAATGGTTTTTCATAAACGGTAATTATAATATATTATAATAAAACATTTAAATGTAAATTTCTTATTAATTTACAAACGAATTTTACTTAGGTTTATTAACCGTGTTTCACAAACGTTTAAAATTATTATATCATTATAATATATATCAGCTTATATCAGGAGAACATTTTAATATATTTGTTTGGTCGATGTATATTCGACTATTTTGTGTTGCTTGGGTAAATTATTTAGATTTACATAGATGCGCAACTGATCTAAAGCTAGTAAGTTACATGTATATTTTATTATATAACAAATATAAAACATGAAGTACTCCACACCGACTTTGAATATATGACTGCAAAATATGTATTTCTTAAACATTTTAATGAAATATAAAAACGAATTACAAATAAAATGCAAATTATTGGAGAAATATATTTTATATAATCTATGCGTGTTTTCCTTACTAAAACGGAGTTTTATCCACAATACCGAAACAGAATTATTGCACTCGACGCGCGTTTCGGTATTGAGGATAAAACTCAGTTTTAGTGCATGTTGCCGAAGGTTCCAAACCCCAACATAGACGTGTTTTCCTTCTTAAATTATACGATATATTTCGAGTTCAATTGATTTTAACTTGTTTCATTATACTTATTTTTATTGGATCTATACTGGTATATCATATTGCATTGATTTTTCTGTCGGCTATCGTACTGTATAAAGACATTCAGTAACGCTAAAGTTGCTTTGATATCACACTTGCGCATTTAGTTGGAATATCTTAATTTTCTGCGAAAATCTGTTCGGTATAATTGCCATGAATATTTTGAACATTTGGAAAATCAAGTCAACTGAACGAGTGTTTTTGAGGTCTGTTGGGTTATCTTTTTTATATATTAATCTAGCATCTACATTTTTTCATACCTTCAGAATAATTCCTTATGACAGACATTTAATAAATTAAGTGCACAAGTTCGTCATGGGTCTCTTTAGTGTCGCATATTTTAAGTGATTCAAGCAAAACGTTGCCTTCTGCTGTCATTATTCATTTCTCTAAACGCTATCTTCAACTAATCTACTTCGATCTCATTTAGTTCCTCAGAGCTGACATTCATCATTATTTGATATTTATGCTAGTTTTCTTAGGTCACTGTTGTAGTAAGACCTTATGTATCATGGAAATAATGTCAAGTGATTCTCCTTGTTAAAATGAGAAAAAAAATAATACCGTTTTCAAAAATTATTCAATTTCGTTATGCAGGATAATAAAGTTGGAGACATGTATACTATTGTATGCTCATCTAATAAATGTTAATGTTAAAAGAAATATTTGAAATTATACAGGAAGTGTCAATTAATACAGGCGACACGGTTTTTTATTTAAATAAGACACCCGACAGTAAGGCCGAAAACTATTCATGTTACGATTTTGAGGCAAAAAATGTACTACTAAAATTTGATTAAAATATTTTTAACTTCCTAACTTCACCGTAGCATCTGCTATGGTGTTACACAAAATTGCTTCTCTAAATTCAATACAAGGTAGGTCGAAATACACTTTTTAGAATATCTGTCCAGTTTTTTGCAAATTTTGTTTAAAAACTTTTTCTGTAATTACCATGGAAACGGCCGTGTGAATTAAAACCATTTAAAACAGTCTAAATATTTGTAATATGGATTTGCCTTAACCGATTTTGAAAAACAAAAGCTCATTTTAAAAGACTTTTAATCTTATTTAAGTTAATCTGCATGGTACACGATACGAGGTGCTATTCAAAAACAAGGCACACTCGATCCGATTCCTTAAAAAAATTAAATACAACGCTATAGCTTTTTTACTGTTTGATACACCATTAGGCAAAAACAAATTGATCTGAACACCGGACGATCTCTTTTCGATAACTTGCTGTAAATATCCTAAATGAATAATAAATGTTAAAACTACAAAATTTATTTAAAACTGAATTATTTCTGTTTGAAAGTGGTAAGCAATGTAAAATTTCCAGTAAAAGAAATATATTGGACTTATATTGCCTTTATTTTTTAATTACAACGTTTCGACTTGTATCTTCAATCGTTATCAAGTGAATACTGACAAAACTTCTTAGACTACGAGCTTATATACTAATGTAATATGTGGTGAACTGTGAAAAGCACTCGACCCTTAACTGGATGTTAACCTGGATTAGTTTAAGCCCTTTTATGGTATTTAGAAGAGGGTTTCAAATCATATTGATTTCTACTAATGGGTCACTAAATACTCCTCCATGTATGCTGCTTCCTTGAATTTCAGTTTGTACAGGGTTATCCAACGAGGACTAGACAAGGCGATTTTTTGACTTTCCCTGTACTTTTATAAAAAAAAAAAAACTGAAATAGCCATCTTATGTAATTTTCTCCCGCGAATTCGGATATGTTCAGCAAAAAACAATTGAACATCAAATAAAAGTGCTAGGGGTCACTTTGATATATTTTTAAATGGGATGCCATATTTTTAATGTGCTTATCCAATTTCTCACATAAATTTTGATCTAAAATGATGGATTTTTAATTCAAAAACGCCTTTTTTCTTCAGTTTTATATTCGGAAAATGTTCGTCTACCGTACGATTAATACCTGATAGATGGATACCCGTTTCACCTGTTCAACCTTTAACCTGCATTAAAGCGGCTGTCAGTCAGACCAAATAATCAACTTTCAAATTTCTATACTATATTTTTCACAAATTAGTTACAAATAATGACATATTCTTTAGAAGAACGGCTAATGCCAGGTTTCTCAACATTACGAGTTATTGAATTGATAACTATTTGATAGATAAAATTGTAGAACCGACAACTTTATGTGGGTTTCTGAACGTAAGTTAAATGTAAAAATAACTCCAAATAACAATCAAATGGATATCTTAGTTCTAAGCTATACTATAGGTGGAAATAGCAGCAACAAACATATTTAAAGATTTCGTAAACCAAAGAAGTGTTAATTCACAAAATTATATATAGATGTAGCACTAGTGAAAACAGCATCGTAAGCAGAATTTGAAACCGGCTATCCGTTCACTGAATCACTGTCGTTTCCTTTGTATTTTTTCTGGGCTGAGATAATGTTTAAATTATGTACTTTTAATAGCAATTTGATGAATTTTCCGTTTTATTAGTTTATATTTATTATCGGCCATCTAAAATAATCTCAATAAAAATAATATAATATTTATAACAATTCTTTAAAAATGGATTCCTTTCGGTACATTGATTAGATGAACAGGTAGTCAGGACTGAAGTATTATTAAAATTTACATTTTCATTTTTTAATTTTTGATATGGGTTAGGTAACTGAATTTCCCAGGTGCGTGTGTTTATTGATGTATTGTTTAAAGTAATGATTTGTCTAGTTTACTTGCTATGGATAAAATTGAGATAAAAGCTAAAGACAAACGTGCACGCAACTTTACAGATTTTGACAAGAACATGTTTGATGTTTGAAATCATGCAAATTTTTTTCATCCTATTGTCGGGAATAAAAAAAAACAGATTGAACAAATGCAAAATTAAAGACTGAAGCTTGGGAATCAATTGCCAGAGAATTCAATGCTAGTTGCTGCAAGGCAGCTGCGTGCTTTGCTGTCTCGGAAATTCTTTATCATCATATTTTGCATATTTATCTTCTCTTTCACGATAAAGTCTTGAGCGTTCTATATATACTTAACTATATCCATATATTCCTCATCAGAATATGTCGACGAACTAGAATATTCCATTTTGCTAGTACTATCGGTATTGTTTTTAGAATAAAAATAATTAATATTTTAATTAACAGTATCAGCACAAAAGTTTGGTTAGATAATCCAATAGAAACTAATAAACCATACTCTACTAGACGCTTGCGTTGCTTTTATCGGACAGATATCTGCCAATTTTCCTTAATAGGAAATCCCTTAGATAACTTATGGAATAGATAAGCTTTGTTGAATGGTTTAGAAACCCAATTTTGGGATTATGTACAGTTTATAGGCTTGATAACTGTATTTACGAGATATCTGATACTTCAGAAACCGGGCATTAGTGTAATAAAATTATATTACAAAAGTGGAGAGAATGCTTGACAAACACAAAGAACATTTTTTGAGAGTTTCCAGAAACACATTTCAGTAGATACAATTCTCAGAATTAAGACCCTATTTGAAGAAAGCAAGACATTGAAAGATAAGCCAAGAAAGATGAAAAGACAGAATAGAAGGAATCGAGCCATTGTTCATTATTTTACTATAAATCCGAAGAGTTCTATTCCGCAAGCGGTACGAGAAGTAAGGTATGGTCCAGGACTCCGGAGAGTAAGCTATGGAACAGTTCAAAGGACTCTGAGAATTTGTTCTAAAACCATATTGCATCCTTCCCGTTCAATACTTAACACAACATCAAAAAGAACTTCGATTTCGATTTGTTGCTTCAATGCTGATGAGAGAGCAAGACGAAGATTATAATTTATATAATGAAATTCTATGGATTGACGAAGCGTCATTTGCAACATCGGGGGTATTCAATCGGGAAATTACAAGATACTGGGCAGCAGTTAACCCTCGTAGATATGAAATGATAAAGTTTCAAGGTAGGAGCTCACTTAATGTTTGGTGTGGGATGTTAGAAAATCGAATCATTGGATCACTATTTTATCGTGGCTCTTTAACAGGCCAAAGATACCTCCAGTTTCTTCAAAACGATATCGATGATTTCTTGGAAGGATTGCCATTGCAAGTCTACAACAATATCATTTGACAGCAGGATGGTGTTCCGCCTCATGCAGTTCGAGAAGTGGTAACATACTTAAATGAGCATTACAATCAGTGGATTGGCCGTAACGGAACAATTCACTGGCCACCAAATAGCCCCGATATCACGCCAATGGATAAATTTTTATGGGGTCATTTAAAAAATGTAGTTTATCAACGACCGAACAGAAGTCTCGAGGATATGCAGCAAAAAATTATAAATGAAATTAATACTTAACCAGGACCAAAATATTGTAAGAGATTCCTTAGAGAGACTGAAAAGGGGGCATCGGTCGTATTTTGAAAATAATGGAGGACACATCGAACAATTATATTATTGAGATTAAAGTGATTAAGTTAGTTTATAGTTTTTTCTAATATGTCATACTGTTTTTATACGTAAACAACAATAGATTTGCAAAAAAACTACAATTATTTGTAACTAATTCGTGAAAAATATAGTATAGAAATTTGAAAGTTGATTATTTGGTCTGACTGACGGCCGCTTTAAAGCAGGTTAAAGGTTGAATAGGTGAAACGGGTATCCATCTATCAGGTATTAATCGTACGGTAGACGAACATTTTCCGAATTTAAAACTGAAGAAAAAAGGCGTTTTTCTACAGCCGCGCGCAAAATAACTAAATACTAAATTCAAATGAAATCGCAAAATCAACGAATGCCGTGGATCCTTATTTTGCGCTCTAGCGCGAACATGGAAAAGGAAATTCTCAATTTTTCCGTCTAGTGTGCTGAATGGTCATGGAAACCGAAGATAAATAAATGACAGTCGTGCGTTTGTTACGGTTTGTTGCTGGCACTCCTGTTCTAAATATGCCCGAAGCCCGAACATAATTTGTCAAAACTGACAGTCATTTGCAAATTTCAGAATAAGTATAGAGAAAAAATGTGCATTTAATTTTAAAAAATGCGGCTGTAGAAAAAGTTCTGTGTGTTTTTCGAGCGCAAAGTAAGATTGCCGTTTTCGAAAGATTACTGCGCTCCGCTACGCGTCGCGCAGTAACATTCTTTCTCAATCGGCAATCCTTTACTTTGCGCTCTAAATACACAAATAACTATTTTGAATTAAAAATCCATCATTTTAGATCAAAATTTATATGAGAAATCAGATAAACACATTAAAAATATGGCATCCCATTTAAAAAAATATCAAAGTGACCCCTAGCATTTTTATTTGATGTTCAATTGTTTTTTGCTGAACATATCCGAATTCGCGGGAGAAAATTACATAAGATGGCCATATCAGTTTTTTTTTATATATAAAAGTACAGGGAAAGTCAAAAAATCGCCTTGTCTAGTTCTCGTTGGATAACCCTTACCAGTGTTGTTATTTATGAACGACTGAATCATATGTTCGCAAGGCACCCGATATATAGAGTTTTTGGAAGTTCACTTGAATAGAGATCTTACATTGTATTTGCGTCCTATTCATTGTATTCTCTATGAAAGTCCTTCGACATATGAAATGCTGAGATGGTCTCGTCTCTTCTTGTTGTTCGATTGGTGGTCGCGTGTTGTCAATATCTCTTTACACTTTAGCTCTGTTTCGTAAGGATTAAGGATCTAACGACTCCTTGCTTGGTGGCTTGAAAGTAATTAGAAGCCAAGTTTAGATATTGATCTGTATAAGTTGATTTCCTATAAACTGTTTGCCCTTTTAAAAAAAATTAGGAAATTGCAGTTTTATAACTCCTAACTCCTTCTCCCTTGTAAATTTGATGGTTGGTCTTACTGGTCTAGATGCCCTTTTTCATGGTTCCAGATGATGAATATATCGTCGTCATACCCTAACCACAATTTCGGCTTATGCTTGGAGGGTTTAATTGCCTTACTATCAAACCAGTTCATGTAGATATTGGCAAGTGCAGGTAAAAGTGGCGATCTCATCGGTACTCCATCTTCCTGAAAGTAGAAATTATTCTAATAATTACATTATGTCATTGATCGGTAGTGTTGTTCTCTCGTTTAATGCGTTGTCCTCTTCCAACTTGGTCCTAATTAACTTTAATAGAATACCAAGGAAAAACACACATAGAGTTTCTTTGCAGAACCAGAGACCATAACATCATTCCCAAAGAATTAAAATTAAAATCTCCCATGTCAGGCCAAAGAGTTCAAGTAATTTGACAAAGAAACAGCATGGATCTAATACGATCAACTTCCTTCCATAGATGTAAGCAATCAAGTCTGCCACGGGATATTCAATAAAGGTTTAACGATATCAAAGAACATACGCTTGGTCAGTGGCGACTCGTGAGTTTATAAAATGGGAGTGCGCAGGGTGAAAAGGAGGTTCTGGGGGGGGGGGGCGTGGAAAAAGGTCCGGCGCAAGGCGGAAAATATAGGGGGTGCCACGCCCAATTTTTACCCAAAAGGCGTTAAAATCGCTTAAAAAACAAGAATTCGGGGCCCCCTTGAATGGCAAAATAATAGAGCAAACCCCATATTTTTTGCTTGTAAACTAACATGGGTTTACGACGTAATTAATTCTGACCACCAATTTCATCGACTCTCAGTGTATCTTTCTCTTCGCCTTCAAGCTTAGCATAGCTTTGTTTCTCTCTACGGCTGATGTAACACAATATTTACCTAATAACACCTCAATATCACACCAACCTAAAAACCAGTAACCAATAATTATACGATACCTACGACATTATTATTGTCATCTTGTCAAAGTCAATTCAAAACTTGACAATTTTGCCAAGAGCTTTTTACTGCATTTACTAACCATTTTCATTTTTAGATTTGTTCGTTCTTGACAACGGGGGCAGATTTGTTCCTCGTCGACCGTTTTTCCAGTTTTCTTTAAGTTTTTCAGCTTCGTTAACTAAACTAGCACTTATGCTGTTTACACCCTGGAGCCAGAGCAAGGGGCTCTATTTTAAGAAGATTTGTAAATATATGTGGAGAAAAAGGCAAACATTTGTAAGGTAAACATGAATCGGTAATTATTTAGAAAACGGGTTTTCGCTATTATAAGAGATTTTTGA
>MU182435.1:501049-538573 GCA_016904865.1 Pissodes strobi | reverse complement strand
GAATGAAAATTTATGCAATTTAAAGCTCTGGCAGGACCCAAACCAATGCTTCACTTACCAAGGAAGGAAATAAACGTAAACACTTTTGTTAGTAGACTCCCTCTTGAAATTCGCTTGTCGCTGGTAGCAAATCCAGGAAACAAAACGCTGCTACTCGTACGCCGGCACTCACAGCACTCCGTTTTCCAATACTTCATAGCTAACAGCTCTGTAGTGAAGAACTCTATTAACCTATAATGCTGCTACGGTGCATTTTTAGCTCTAATGTTACAAAAAACATATTTGTCAAATAAAAAAATAAGAAGATATCTACAGTCGGGCAACAACGCCTAGCCACGCCAAAGCAAGATCAACATGCATCATTCCCTCCAGTCCCGTTTCGAGTTGAATGATTTTGATTTCGAAAAGGTGGCTGACTAGAAACAAGTTTAGGAACCACTGTGCTAGGGCGACGTTTAGGCTACCGATGAATCAGAGACTTAAACATTACTTCTGTTGCTTGATATAAGTTTTCATTGTTTCCTTGTGTCTCTCTTCCACTTTTGACTTTAGAAAGCTTCAGTGTCTCTACTTAGATATTTGCCCGACTAAATAATTGCGAAAATTTTGTAACTTAAAATTCGTTCCTGCGAAAAGGGTTATAGCCGCATCTTCTAGACAAACAGTCCCTGCAACTACGAAAGGCGCTAGCCAATATGGCCACCCCCGTTGGAACAGAAGCTAATTGCTGTAAACTGAAAAGGATATATTTTGAGTTCCTAATATAAAATAAGTCTAAAGTTGTGAATTTTGTGCATTTGCAGTTAAGAGTTTATACAAAGCAGGTAATTCATCGTGTTAATGGCAAGGACATTGCCCTATGTTTGTGAAAATAGAATCTTAACCCTACTACACAACACTATACATCCTAATTATTCTATATTATGCAATTAAATACTTATAGTTTATAGTCAGAGATTGATTGCTCTGGTACAAGGCGTGTTTTCACAAGTACCAATTATAATATTATAATACCAAAAATAAATAAAATTTTAATATTCACATACTCTCTGCCTGAAGTAAACAAAAAAAAAACTTAAAGCTTTTATCTTGAGGCTTTGTAATAATAACGCCTACTTACCTATTTGCTTTGACTGCCTTTTGACTTTACACATAATAAGTTTGAGGTAACCACAGATATTATTTAGTGTACAGTCAAACATCAGAGGATTGATTTGAATACGCCAGTTTTACTCAGGATATCTAAGCACATTATTTGAAGCATTAATCCAAGCATTAATCAATGTTGATTAAGAGTTGTCGGATGTTTTTAGGTACGTGTTTTAATAATTTAAGTATGTTTAAGCTTTGGTTTAAGTTCAGTCGCTTAATTAAAAACACTGACTTGTAAATAATGGTTTATAATACTGTTGAGTGAATTGAAAACATGGTGGTAACCTGTTGGGTACCCAAATGTAGAGGAAGTTGTAAAAATAGATCCAAAATGGAAATTTTTTCATTTCCAAAAGAAGGTGTACTCAGGCAGCAGAGGGTAAATTTAATTAAGAGAGAAAAATCAATCGTTCTAACCGAGAATGCAAGGGCGAGTTTTGTTTTTTATTTTTATAAGCAGTGACTAGTCATACACATAATTAGTTGTGTGATTTTTCTATTTTTATCTAAAAATTTTATCACTGAATAGTACAAAGTCAACCATTTCAAAAATTTATTTACAAAGTCGAGTCAAGCCTAAGCGTCTCTATTTTTTTCTCTCTGTTTGTTATTGGGATAAAAAAAAATGTGCGGCAAAAAGAGCTTTTTAAAATCGATTTTGATATCTAGGAATAGAAGTGATATGACCAACTATCGTGCGGTTTGTAACCAATCAGAGTTACCACAATTACTGGATTGTCTTGTTGGTAGGAAATTAACATGGAACTTTAGAACTGCTTTTAATCTGGAACAAATTTGGATTTGTGAAGCGAAGATCAGCTGATGTCAATTTGGTTTTATATGTTAATCACATATACAATAGTTTGGAGAGGGGATCTCAGGTCTCGATTTATACAGATTTCTCTAAAGCTTTTGATCGAGTCAATCATGGGGTCCTCTTAGAAAAACTAAAGGCTCTAGGTATTGTTAACACCCTCTTCTTCAATGGATATCGGAGTGTGTTGGAGGAAGAACTCAGGTGGTCAATCTTGGAGGCTCATTATTGGAAGAAATATGTGTGCCGTCACAGGGTTCCCATTGTGGCCCTGTTTTTTTTTGCATTTTCTTAATTGATTTGGTGGACTATCTAAAAAAATGCAGTGTTTTGATGTTTGCAGATGATGTAAAACTCTTTAGAAGCATTGAGTCTTTGAATGATGCTGTTCTTCTGCATGAGGATCTTCAATCGTTTTTTGATTGGCGTACTTTAAACAAAATGTCACTTAATATTAACAAATGCCATAAGATTACTTTTTCAAGGCAAAGAAAAACTAAAAATTTTATTTATTCAATAAGTAACTCTCCAATTAACTCTAAAGCAGAAGTCTCTGACTTGGGAATCTGGATGGACTCAAAATTATCATTTGAGAGCCACATCAATCAAGTAACAAATAGGGCAATGAAGGTGCTTGGTTTTGTTCAGCGTTCAACTGTTGACTTGTCCTTGCTTACTTTTAGAATGCTTTATTGCTCCCGTGCTAGGCCAATTTTGGAGTATGGGTCAGTCGTTTGGTCCCCGTCTTACAATTGTTACATTAAACAGCTTGAAAGGGTTCAGAATAAATTATTGAGAATTGCTGCATTTAGGAGTGGATACCATAGGGATGGATATAACTATCAATGGGTAAGGGATAGTCTAAATTTGCCAACACTAGAATCAAGAAGAATTCTACTAGATCTATGTTTTTTACATAAGGTAATAAATGCTGCTATAGACTGTCCTCAATTGTTGTCACATTTTAAACTTAGAGTTCCTTCTCGCAATAACAGACAGTCAGAAAATTTTATAGTACCATTTCACCACACAAACTATGGCATAAATGAACCAAGTACACGACTGGTTCGCAGGGCTAATGGCCTGCTGGGACAAATAAATTTGTTTGACTCTAAATTTGGTAGCTTTAAGAACAAATTGAAACAAATTTTGTAATATATTCTATCCTCAACCCAATTGTTCCCTTGTAATGGCTGTATTAATAGATTTAGTGTAGTTACTGTGATTTTGTTTTGTGATATGTGATACTTCTTACGTAATTTGATTGTAATTTATTATATTTTGTATGTATAATTTAATAACTACAATGTAAATGGATTCCGTTAATAATTAAATAAATAAATAAAACAAGGCAAAAAAGGTAAAGAAACCTAATGATGCCAGTCCTTTTCTATTGCACAGACTTAAACTAAAAAAAATAGGTATCATTTTCAAAATTCAATTTTCTTCCAAATTTAAAGTTTATTTTTTGCACAAAACTGAAACAATTGTTTCAAATAAAAAAAAAGCATCGAATGCAAATATTAAGTTCCATTACATTATCTTATTTAAACAGCATTTAAAAAGTTTCTAAGTAACTATCAATTTTTGTGTTTGTTTATATACATTTCGAGATATATTTATAAAATAATAGCAACATATTACACCATACCATATTATAATAATTGTTAAACTACTTACTATAATGAGTCTTATATTCCTTTTCGTGATGGGTATACCTCCTAAACGATCTTTTGTTGTTATTTTGGTAAATGACATATAATTAACTATTACAAATAATTTGCGTAGGTATGTATTTCTTTGAAGTCAAACATTAACAAAAGCAGTTTATATATGAATTAATACGTTTTCCATTGTCAGAGCCTGCTCTCTAGCGCGACGCCATCTGAACTCATTAGGAATTAATTTATCAAGCCCACCTTAGATTTAGATATCAGACCTTCTTGTTTAGAAGGTGTTGCTTATAGTTTTTAAATCTCACCTAAATTTCTACATCCTATTTTTCAAGTATTTGGAACTCGATTAAATTAAAGTTTCATAAAAAATCTACAAGGAATAAGAAAATAATGTTTAGTGATCAATGTGCAATTTCTGCTAGACTCTATATAGTACAGTTACCTATATTTTTTTGTTAGCAACGTCATTATTACGTAAAAACGATGAAAATTTTTTTCATTTTGAACTTACGCATATTCATTAGAGATTAATCTAACAAAAATGCAAACATTTTCAAAAATTCGAATATAAGTCAAAAAAATTGTGTTTAATTATTTAGCCAAAAAATAACCTAAAGTGAACAAAATTAAACTAAAACCAAAATTACAAACCTCAAAGAATTTAATATTTTAGAGAATTTAAAATTTTAACTTGCATATCCAGGCATTTGAAAAACGGAGTACGTCAGCAGCTGATACTGGAAATTTTACAGCTAATTAACGTGTAAACCGCATTTAGCAAAGTTTTCTTTTTCGTTTTCTGGATACTAAATTCAAAATTAAATCAGATTTTTTTTGTATCTAATTGATTTAATGTTTATTTTTCCATACAACTGTATGAAATTCAGTTATTTTCAAAATTTATTTTGCGTTTAAAATGAATTATGCTAGTTTTTATCGCTGTAAACTTTTGAATCGTAAAATAATTTACTTTCAATAAAAGAGTTGTAGTCCTTTAATGATATCTGAATAGTAAAGAAGAAACGGTGTGTGCATAAGACCACACGACAGAAGTGAAAATTTCAACAAAACCATATTAAAAACTACATAAGAAAAGTTCCTTAGAGGCGCCGGCGCCGCGCCGGACATTGATTACGATGCACATGCTAAAGCGAGCCCTCTCACATCTGAGCTAATGGAAAATTAAATAGATGATTATTCGAATTAATATATTGCATAGATTAAAAGTTGTCCCGGGTGGTCAACTAAGAATGGCACTCGGCTATATCTCGAAAACTAATTGTCGTAAAGACCTACGCCAAGAGAAAATGTGGAAATTATTTTTAAGTATCCAAAATGGCCGCCAGGGGCGTAATAGCCATCTTAAATTTTAAAACTTGTTTTTTGGAAAATTTTCTTAAATTAAAGATAGTAGAGTGCATCGGAATTTTAGGGCCGAGGTAAATTCGATTATTTTTTGTTAAACACTTATTTCTTTATCGCTTATAGTAGAGTGCCAGTTTTATTTTATTATTACTTCTATGGGCGTCGCGAGGTTAGAAGTTGAATTGTTCATAAAAGTGCAACTTACACTTTAGCGAATCTGAATCCGGTGGTACTAAAAAATACTGGGGGCAGAAAAGCACTAAAGCAAAAAACGAGTTTTTAGCATCGACGGATGGATGCAGTACACAAGCTATAACTACATATAAAAATTTATTTATGACTTTTATCGAATGCATTTTTGATCGATTTTTGAAAATCGTCTTACGGGAAAATAACTTTTCAAACGCGAATGTCTCGGTTCTAACACATCGAAAATATGGATAATATTTTACATGTTTTCTGTTTGCGCGCCATTTACTCGATAATGAAGACTAATCGAAAAATCTGACTCTTGCAAAAACTTTCTGTTATTAATTTGGAACACAACAGGGTCTAACTCAAAGTTTTTGTTTCAATAATAGACGAGATATTATTAAAATACTAAATAAAAGAACTGTTTTCTAATGGCCGCCGCGCCGCGCAACACCACTGATTTCTTCGCCTCCCCCCTTTGCCACTTTCGCATCTGTCTCACAAATCTCCATAGCAGATGCGAAACCTCCCGCCTAACGCATGAAACAAGAATTCGTTTAAAGCTCCGCCTCCTTGGGATGGCCAGCCATCCCTACAATTATTTAAATTACCCCGAGATCCTTAAAGGCAGGCATAAATGTTGTTTAATGCACACTGCCGGACACTTATTTCCAAAAGTATTGCATATTCTAAAATTGAATAAGCATGAAATTCAATTAAATCTGAAAACTGGCAGATACAATGTTTATAGTTAAATATTTTTTCAATCCAACTAATGTTATACAGTGAATGCAAGAATATTGGCCACATATGGGAATTTGTTTTATGATTATGATATCGGAACTTTTGTTTTGACCAATCAACTCTGCATGTCTGACAATCTGCAGTGCATGCTACATTTGTCACATTCATGACTTCATACGCGTGAGAGGTCGTGCTAGGGTGTTTATTTAAACCTTAATTTGATTACAACGTATCGGAATCGGTTTAAATGACTAAAATAAAACTAACTGAAACTAACCGAAAGTTTATTGAACGACTAACCAAAACTAACCAAATGCATCAAAACGGGCTAAAACGTACCGAAACAGGTTACAAAAATTTGGTTACAAAGTAAGTTAAAACTAATGAAAAGAAACCGAATTTTGGCGACTAATCAAAATTAAGTAACCGAACACATTACATTTAATTATAAGGTACCGGAACTGGTTTAAATAACTAAAATAAATTGGAACTAACTGAAACTATCCGTTAGTTGATTGGACCACTAACCAAAACTAACCATAAGTGCCAAAACGGTCTAAAACCAGTCGGAATAGGTTACAAAAATTAAAGTAAGTGAAAATTAACCAAAACGAACCGAATTTTGGCGGCCAACGAAAACAAACCACAAACATTAAATTTGATTATAACGCATCGGAACCGGTTCAAGTGACTAAAATAATTTGCAACTAACTGAAAGTAACAGAACGTTGATTGAATGACTAACCAAAACTAACCAAACGTAACTAAAAACACCAAAACGAACTAAAACTTATCAGAACAGATTACAAATGTTAAGGTAAGTTAAAACTAATACAAATTAAGCGAATTTTGGTAACTAATAAAAAAATAAAATTGGGTATATCGTATTAGAACTGGTTCAAATAACTAAAATAAATTAAAACTAAATGAAATTAGCCGAAAGTTGAATGAATGTATTAAGGTAAGTTGAAACGATTTTTGGCGACCAACTAAAATTAAGCACAAACGTTAAAATTTGTTATAACGTGTCGGAATCGATTAAAATTACTAAAATAAATTAAAAGTAACTAACACTAATCGAAAGCTGATTGAATGACTAACCAAAAACCGGTTCCGATACGTTATAACCAATATGAATGTTTTTGGTTAATTTTAGTAAGCCACCAAAATTCGGCTAATTTAAGTTAATTTCAACTTGCTTTAATGCTTTTAATCTGTTTTGATATGCTTTAACTTTTTTGGTGCTTTTGGTTAGCCGATCAACCAAGTTTCGGTTAATTTCAGTTAGTTTTAATTTATTTTAGTCATTTGAACCAGTTCCTATAACCTATTACCAATTTTACTATTTTTGATTAATTTTGGTTAGTCATTCAATCAACTTTCTGTTACTTTAGTTCCAATTTATTTCAGTCATTTGAACCGGTTTCGATACATCATAACCAGTTTAAATGTTTCTGGTCAATTTAAGTTAGTCGCCAAACCTCGGTTAATTTCAATTTACTGTAATATTTTTAAATACGTTTTAGCCCTTTTTGGAGCTGTTGTCGTGGTTTTATTTTCCTTTGGTTAGTTTTGGTTAGTTATTCAATAAACTTTCGGTTACTTTTAGCTAGTTCCAATTTATTTTAGTCGTTTCAATCGCTTCCGATATCTTATAATCAAATTTAATGTTTTTGGTTAGTTTTGGATAGTCCTAAAACTTTGGCTCGTTATGGTTAGTTTTAACTTATTTTAATGTTTGTGACCTGATCCGATACGTTTTAGCCCGTTTTGGTGCTTTTGGTTACTTTTGGTTAGTCATTCAATCAACTTTCGGTTAATTTCAGTTAGTTCCAATTTATTTTAGTCATTTGAACCGATTCCGATACCTTATGATCAAATTTAAATTTAAATAACCAAAGTAACACGATCTCTCATGCGTATGATGTCATGTGACAAATGTAGCATGCACTTTTTCACGATTTGAGGCCCTATATTAGGATAACAGAGACATTTTCATTGTTAAAATAACCTTAAATCGGCATACATTAATGCGTATTAGGGGAATTTCTGGTAAAAAAGTCAGTGCAGCCATAATAAAACAAGATTTCCAGGACCGCCTGTTGAGAAAAAAAGAAAGTGAATGGCTATTGCAAATTTTAATTTTTCCAGAACCCGTCCACCAGAAAAACAGGTTTTCATTTAATTGGTGCAGACTAACTATTTTAATTTTGAAGAATTCTATAATCATATCCAGATTATTTGGTGCAGGTCTCGTATAACCGCCACGTCAAGGTTAAAGTTGGCTGGCGAGGAATTTGCAGACCTTTTGCATCTGGTGTGGATTTATCTGTGCTATTGGTTCATACACAGCATTTTGGGGAAGTTATAGTTCGAAGTTTTCTGATATGTTTCGTAGTAAAATACCCTTGTGTTTGACTATGCGAATTCAACACTCCATAGTACTTACTAAATTTTTGTTGCTTATACTTTAAAAAAGTTTAAAAAATTTTAAGTAATTGTAACTAGAGAGTTGGGAGATACTTTAATGTCTATATCTACAAGAGAGCTGTATAAAAAAGAAACAGAATCATTTCGCATGATGGCACAGGAGAAGAGAGAGGTGAAAATGCATTAAGAGATTTTGTTGAGGTTATGAATATAACCCATTTTTACAATCCAATAAAAAAATTGAACAAATCCGGGGACGACATTTCCTATGTCCTTAACTGTGAATGGACGTTTGGGTACTCTCGCAAATAAAAGTGCTCTGGGAAGTATAATCGAATGTTATGGAACATCCTACAAAACATTCCCGAATATCACAGATAATGAATGGTAAACTTTGTCATATTTTTGATAGAATGGCGACTGATCGGGATAAACAATTGATTTCCACTAATACCCAACAAGCTGCACAAAGTGATGATCATATGCCAGCCCCTATTAAATAAGCCTTATCTCTCTTGGAGGAATATGAAAAGCAAGAAAAATCTTTTTCTGATCCTATTCAACCAGAAATGGCTTCACGTTGGGTTAGAATTTTACAGTCTGGGTTATCATCAGAATCAAAGAGTGATTTGATTAAAAAATACCTCCCTCCGGAAAATTGTGTTGAACTGAATCCCCCAAAAATCAATATGGAAGTTAAAAAAGCACTTCCAGAAAATACAATTCGTCGTGACAATCGCCTGTCAAATCTTCAGTGCCAGACAGGGGCCGCAACCTCAGGTGTCGCTAGGCTTATTACAGATATGTTAAAAGAAGGGGAGGGGGTAAATATGACGTATATCGAGTGTTTAAATGATATTGGTCGTTTACTTTGCGACGTTCATCACATGGAATCTGTTTCTCGTAGAGAATTAATATCTTTAAACATAAATAAAGATCTTTAGGACACCTTAACAGATACACCCATAACTGAATGGCTTTTTGGTAAAGACCTAGATAGCACTATTAAGATGGCCAAAGACCTCGACAAAGCTAGTGAACACCTAAAAATTCAGAAAAAGGGTACTGGAAATCAACCTTCAACATCAAGACAGGAAAACTTCAGACGTCCATCTTCAATAAAGAGGGGAACCTATCAGGGTGGACGGGTCTACCGTGTTCCCAGCAACAGAAGCAGGAAGCCTCTAGTTCAACGGTACAAAGCACAACAGTCGGAAAAACCATATCGCCATCAATCGCAGGGGGAGAACCGCAGACATCATTATTAGAGGTTAGTGAAACCTGTGGTCGATTAAAGCATTATGCTCAAATTTGGAAAAAATTTGCCATTAATGACCGAATTATATCTTATATTAAAGGCTTTAGCATACCCTTTTTTAAGGTTCCTACACAACATTTCGTCCCCTCAGAACATAAGCTATCACATAGTGAAAAGTTAATTATAGGTGATATAATTCAAAAACTGTTAAAAGAGGGCGCAATTTCAAGTGTTGAGTCAAGTGAGGGCCAATTCATTTCTTCTATCTTTACTGTTCCAAAACCAGATAAATCTTATCGTTTAATAATAAATTTAAAATCACTCAATAAGTTTATAAATGTTTCACACTTTAAGATTGAGGACCATAGAACGGTCTCTCGTCTACTTATACCTAACGATTTTATGGCTAGTATTGATATAAAAGATGCCTACTATCATATACCTATCAAGAAATCCCATAGAAAATTTTTAAGATTTAGATTTAATGGATCCTTGTTTGAATACAATGTTCTACCTTTCGGCCTAAACTGCGCTCCATTTATCTTTACAAAAATCTTAAAACCAATTCTTGCTATGCTTAGAAAGAAGGGTTATTTATCTGTGGCGTTTTTAGATGACTTACTACTTTTAGGAAAATCACAGGTAGAATGTTAAGATAATATAAAAGAAACTATAAGCCTTTTAGAACAGATGGGTTTTTTGATAAACTATAATAAGAGTAATCTTATTCCAGGTCATATTTGTCAATATTTGGGTTTTGTTTATAATACAACTGATATGCGGTTATATTTGCCAGATAAAAAAACGTTTTAAAATAATTGCGATGTTAACAAGGTTTCAGGCATTAAAACAATGTAAAATTCGAGAATTCTCAAAATTTATTGGCACCTTAGTTTCTGCTGCGCCAGCAATTAAATATGGTTTTTTGTACTTAAAGCTCTTCGAAAGAGAAAAATATCTTGCACTGTTAAATTCTAGAAATAATTATGATGCAAGCATGTATATATCCCCCACTTTATACTCCGATATTACCTGGTGGTTAGACAAAATACCAAACGGTTTTAATACAATCCGAACAGACAGTTTTGAAGTTGAAATTTATACCGATGCCTCGGGAACCGGATGGGGGGCTGTTTGTGATAATAGAACTACTTTTGGTTTTTGGTCTGAAGACGAGAAAAAATACCACATCTATATTCTAGAGTTATTAGCTGTATATTTCGGCCTAAAATGTTTGGCAACAAAGAATTCGAATTGTAATATTATTTGCATGGTAGACAATACGACTGCCATATCAGTTATAAACCGGATGGGAAGTGTTAGATTTCAAAAGCTTAATAACATAGCTCGAAAAATATGGTGTTGGTGCCAGAAAAGAAATATTTACATTTTTGCCTCATACATTAATACCAAAGACAATGTTTATGCTGATCAAGCGTCTAGGCAAATTCATAAAGAAACTGAATGGACCCTTGCTGATTATGCATTTGATGATATTATACATAAATTTGGAAACCCAAATATTGATTTATTTGCAAGTCGCTTAAATAATAAATGTTCGAAATTTGTTTCATGGTTGAAAGACCCAGAGGCTTTTAAGGTCGATGCTTTTACCCTAAATTGGACTGATCTTGATTTCTATGCTTTCCCTCCTTTTTCAGTAATCCTAAGAGTCTTACAAAAGATTATTAAGGACAAAGCAGAGGGAATTGTAGTGGTGCCTTTTTGGGTCTCTCAACCATGGTACCCATTGTTCAAATCATTATTAATAACAGAACCATTAATTTTTGAACCCACGAACATGTTACTTTCTTTTAGCGGAATACCTCATCCACTTTCCAAAAGCCTTTCCCTGGTTGTAGGGAAGTTATCCGGAAAGCGCTCTTACGAGGAAAGGTTCCTCAAGATTCTGTAGACATATGTATTTCTTCTATAACAGAATCTACTCTAAAACAATATTCGGTAGGTCTCAAAAATTGGTGGCAGTTTTGCATTTCTATAACCAATTTAATCCCTTCGAGGTAACAGTGACAAGAGTTATGAGTTTTTTAACTAGCCAATTTAATAAGGGCGCCTCCTATGGCACACTTAACTCTTACAGAGCTGCTATTGGCCAAATAGCAGGCCCCGAAATAGGTTCGGATTTCCGTATTAAAAGGTTCTTTAAAGGTATATTTTCTAAAAAACCACCGCTGCCGAGATATGAAAATATTTGAGACCCTAGTATTGTTCTAACCTATGTAAAATCTCTCGAAAATAATACAGTTTCTCTTGAAATGTTAACCAAAAAACTGGTTGTTTTACTGCCCCTATCTACTGGTCAACGAATTCAGACATTAAGTTTAATAAAAATTAATAATATTTTAATTCGTTGTGATAAAATAGAAATTAAAATTGTTAATAGATTAAAAACTTCGACTTTAAATAAGCCCCAACCATTTCTTATTCTTCCATTCTTTAATACGGATCCCCAAATATGTGTAGCTAGGGCTCTAATTAAATATTTAGAAAAGACCAAAGAATTACGAAATTCATGTAAAACCCTTTTTATTACCTACAAAAGACCCCATCATCAAGCTACCACCCAAACGATTAGTAGGTGGATAAAAAATATCTTACAGGCAAGCGGGCTGGATACAAACCTGTTTAAGCCTCAAAGTACAAGGCACGCCTCAACCTCTTCAGCAGCTCGCGCGGGAGTAAATTTTGATGCCATTCGATTGGCAGCGGGCTGGTCAAAAAACTCAGAAACTTTTGCTAGGTTTTATAACAGACCAGTGATAGATAATAAGGAATTTGCCCAATCTGTATTACGTTCTGTTTAAAAATTATACTATTGGTAGGGACCTATACCTGTTAACTAGTTTTTTTTTCTTCTTTTTTTGGAAGTTTTGTTGTTACAATAACAATAAGTTCTAATAATATTATAGATAATATCTTTTTTTTCCTATATGTTGAAATTTGTAATTACATTATCACACTTACTAAAAGTAATATAAAAATTATTATATGTCTGGCTTTTATCTAGACTAAAATATAAAATGCTGCAACATGAGCTTTAAACATCTACACTGTTTATTTATGAGACGAAGCCGAGTATAATTATAAGATCAAACGAACTTACCTTAAGTGATGTTCGATCTTAATTATATGAAGGCTTCGTCGAAATAAATAAAGTCCCAGCCCCTCCCTAATAAAAATAAAATAAATATTAATACCCATGAACACATGTTGCAACATTTTTATATGGCTTTAAAAAGACTGATTAGTAATATAGGCAGGCGACGTGTGTGAGGGATGTGCATCAGCGTTTTTAGGTTTGCTTTAAAATTTGTGGCCAATATGCATGGAATGCGGGATACTACACTGTTTATTTATTTCGACGAAGCCTTCATATAATTAAGATCGAACATCACTTAAGGTAAGTTCGTTTGATCTTATAATAGTATGTTAATGTTAATGTTATTTTTATATAAACTGAAGTCTGCATTAGGCATAATTAAGTTCATTCTTAATACATTTAAAAAATGTTGATTATGCAACAAATACTTAACAAAGAGAATTTAATTTCCGCCTTGTTTCCACGATCAGTAAATAAAAACAGATGTTTTTCAATTTCATAAAATTAAGGTTGTATAATTACAGGACAGAAGATAGAGTAGTAGGGGTAGATTTGAGGCCAGTACCAAATAATGCCCCAATTTTTTTCCTCTTTGCAAAAGAGATGTATGGAATAACAAAACATAAAAAAAGAGTTAAATTGTAGATATTAGGTTATTTATTTTACTTGTTAACCGTCTACAATTGTTATGTACCTGCCCAAATAAATGTCCCCAAAATGTGAATGAATTATTGTCACCTAAAAACTATACTAATCAACTTACCTCTAAACTAATCCAAAACATGAATTTACCTTCTCTCAAATAACAACGTGACATAATCAAATCTTTAAAATAATAATACTAGCGATTATTATGGAATAAATGTTCAATCGGTTAAACACATTGTAAATATCCATAGACATATAACTAATATATGCCTACGTAAATATCACTGTTTAGCCTTAAGTAAAAAAATATAATTTTTGTTTACAAGATTCAGTTTTTCCCAGTGCACTAAAGATTTCTAGAGCAGCATCTATTTATAAAAAGGGCTCACAGAAGGACCTAACAAATTATCGGCGAATATCAATTGCTTCTTTTTTTTTAAATATTTAAAAGAGCATTAAAATCTAGAGTTACCAACTGTTTTGAATCGCATAATCTTTTTAGTAGTAAACAATTCGGTTTCAGAAATGCAAAACCAACAAAAATGGCTGTTAACTAGTTCATTCAACTAGTTAATGAAGATCTTAAGAGGGAAGAATATACAGCTGCCAAATTCTGTGATCTGAGCAAGATGTTCGATTGTGTGTCTTTCACCACTCTTGCAATGAAGTTAAAACTATAATTTTACACTTTGATAAAACTGATAAAATCTTATCTTGTGGGTAGATCTCAAGTAGTTGATATAAATGGCCTTCAATCTGGATTCTATGAATACAGTCGGGTGTCCTTCAAGGGTCAGTGCTGGGACAGCTGCCCTCTCTGGTCTATATTAATGACCTAGAATGCAGTTATCCCAGTGATGATTTTACTATTTTTGCAGATGATTCAGCTGTTGTTGAAAGAAATTTAGTTGTGGATAACTTACAGGTAGCGGTAACGGAAACACAGTCGAATGTTGCAATTTGGTTTACGGCAAATCAGTTAACTATGAATGTATCAAAACTTTGCATCTCGAAATATAGATTATACTATTGTCTTAATGAGCCAGTAACCTTTTTGGGGCTGGAATTATTCAAAGCTTTTATAGAGTGCCCACATAGCGTGTATATGAGCTAAAATTGCTACTGGAGTTTTTGCACTTTCCTGTTTAACTGTAAATGTTTCTTCAGTGGTCGCTCGATCAGTGTATTTTGCGTGTCTCCATTCTAAGATATCTTATGGTATCTTAATCTGGGAGCATGCCGCTTAAGGGAGCCGTGTTTTTTCCCTTCAAAAAAGGGCCATAAGAACCCTTCAAAATCTGCACTATACATCTGATTGTAGAATGTGTGTTTTCAGACTATAGTATATTAAGTATCAAGAACAGTAAGGACAATTTACCGATCGACGACAATGTTTGGCGACTGAGCGAAGCGAAGTCGCCAATATTGGAGGAGATCGGTAAACTCCTTACTGTTCGAGATGCTTATACTATTTTTTGCACGCCCATTATGAACACAAAGACATTGACTAAGCAATTATCTCGAAAATGGTAAAAATTGTGTTTTGGATAATTATTTCTGCCCTGTAGATCCACTAAACCTTAAGTGGGTTCTGTTGTTACTATGGATACGTTTGTAATTTTACTTTTTAATGTCACGATATTTGACAAACGCCTGACTATTATTATATCAGTAGTGTTTTAGAAGTATGAGTGAGCCTGAGAACGATAATTCTGATATTGAAGAGGCATGGGAAATAGGGTGCTCTTCAATAATTCCGTAGAAATAAAAAAATCGGTATGAAAAGACGTATAAAGTTTTCAAAAAGTGGTTTGAAGACAATCATGGAAAGAGCTTAAACGAAAAACTCCTGTTGGCATACTTTGTTCAATTTTAGGTATTTTTTAAGAGCATATTTAGAAAAAAACGAAACGTTTTTTAAAAATAGTCTAGTTTTTACAAAATACTGATGTTTCAAGAAAGGATCATCTAAAGATGATGCATTTTTTCGACAAATTATATATATTTTACTTACCGTTCAGCTGAACGGTAAGTAAATTACTTACCGTCGCGTTTTTGCTTAGTAACCAATAAACTTAACCTACCGTTCTAAAACCAAGCACGGTAAACAATCCGAAATGGCATGGGCGTACAAAAAATATCTTAACAGTTCCTTGCCTATATATTTTTTGCAGTTTATTGCATCTAAAAGGAAATCTTGGAGATTATGAAACTTTTGAAAATGTTCATTCCCATCTAACTAGGAATAATAACAATATTTACACTGATTTTCATTGAATAAATCATATGCAAACATGGATATCTATCGATCCCTGTTTTATAACAAATTTTCCTTCCACATAAGGTCCTTACCTATTAAATCCTTCGAAGTAAGAATCACAGAGTATCTTATTTCAAGACGTTTCTATAGCATTCATGAATAATTACACAAGAATTTTAGTGATATTTCGTAATTACTATTTCTGTAAATTTTTTGACTTGTTTAAAACTTCTGTTATGGCACTAATAAATATTTTGTATTTGTATTGTTATACATAAATAGAATTATTTTATAGAAAAGTGTCTCTTTTATTCCATGTTGTGATGTTTCCCTTTATTGTTAACAAAAATGGTTTACATTTTTTTTATTTAACTTCTGTAATAATGTGTAATTTGAAACCTATTTTTGTGCTTCATCATACTTGGTGGTTCTTTCTAACTGTTTTTTTAACCTACACAAGTAACAAATAGAATTTGATATGAAGTTTTTACTTTCAATCGCGATATTTACTAGTATTTTATAGCTAACCTATTGAAGTTAATTTACCTACATAGATATATTTGATATGAGTATATGAAATCTACTTATTTAACAACTCTTGGTTTATCGATAGTTTAAGAAATGTGAAGTGAGTACAGAGTTGTTTTTTCTATTTTGCACCTTCCCTGGAGGCTTTATTTCAAGAGCAAGAAAGTTTAAATATAAAAATTAAAGAGTGTTTTATTTATTATCTCTCAGATGTATCAGGAAAAATAAACGCGCATCGCAAAGTCAAAGCAGGTAAAAAAATAGATGTTTTTCTCCGTGGTGCGCATTTATTTTTTATAACTACATCTCAGAGATAGTACGGTTAAAACTTTTTAACTTTTGTATTGAAACTTTTCTTGTGTTTTAAAGCCCGTTTTTCGTTGACCACTCCACCTCCCCCCCCCCCCCTAGGAGGGCGACATCTAGTAGTAAAGTGATCGTTTGTATTGTTCATAACATCATATGGAAGCCGTATGTTAGAGATATCTTTGGCGCGAACGACGCTCAATTTTGTGGCAACAAGTCTAAGTACAGGAGAGTCCATTCTATTCCCCCTTAATATTTATCTATGGTTTAGTTCTACTTGAAGCTTCTTAGTGCGGGTATGTCAAAAAGTGAGCATAGTGCTCACCTCAGAGTATCGGCATCATTCGATTTTGTCATAGCCCGGTAAGTGTAAACTAGTTATATTTTGTGTTTTTATGGTAAAGTAATGCCGTTTTACTTGTAAAAGCAAGCAATACTTGTTTTCTATATTGTTTTGTAGGTGGGTGACTTAATAATGGATCTCAAAGAAGAAGCAAGACTTTTGAAAATATTTGGAGAGCCAGAACAAGAAGAGCTACTTACTTGGTAAAGTGGAGTTCTAGAAGAAAAACTAGAGGATGAAGAAAGTGATGGAGACTGTGTTGAGAATATTTTGAACTTTAATATCCGCCGACGATTCTGATGCTTATGTGGTTTCTACGCGTAGCTCAGAAGATGGTCCAAATTTTATAGACAGGTTCAAGATTTGAATTTGGTAAGTTCATAGGAAACCTAAAAGCGGTCGTGCCAAATGCCATAATATAATTACCCATTTACTGGGAGTAAAAACCGAAGCAAAAACTGCGCAAACTGCGTTTGAATCTTTCAACTTATTTATGACGGCCAAATTATTGAAGAAATTGTGCGATGTACCAATGTTTATTTGTCAAGTATCCGTGTGAACTTGTCCCGTACGAGGGACGCCGTGAATGTAAATGCTGAATAGATCAAAGCTATTTTTGGTATCCTGTATTATGGCAGCTATTTTAAAATCAAGACACACTGTAATGAAGGCCCATTTACCTTATTCCTTTACTTACTGTGTATTCGGCCTTTTCTTTACCTCCTGTTCATTATCTTTAACCGGGTCCGCAGTAACAGTGTGTTGACACCCTATTTCGTCGTAAAATTGTTTACCTATCTATACACTTGGACAACCGCCCATATTTCGCTAATTAGTTGAAAACCACTTTATGCCTCTTATCAGTACTTAACACTTTCGCTGCTGACAGTTCCAGCTGTGGTATTACCTGTGTGCTAAACTTTTTTTTTTCTCATTTTGCTTGTATAAACTCTCTATATACATAAATATATTATTTTAAGTAATATATACTGGGTGTTGGAGAATTTTGAACACCTGACACGGATCCGTGTCATGCGCATATAGCAACAATTTTTATGTCATATGCTGACAGACTTGGATTCGTGTCGGGAGTTTTTTTATTTTGAAAACGTATAAAACGAATAAAAACTAAATTAGCATAAATTTTAACATTTATTATACAAGAGCATATCAAAATACGTAAAAACATACCAAATTTGGCAAATATACATAACATGTTAAAATGTAAAATAGTCATTCTGGAATGCTCCGATAATTTAAACGATAAAATATGGGCCCCCTTTTAGCTCTTCATTAGTCTATTTCTTCGAATTTTTGCAAGTAAATATTGTTGTTTTAGGTTCCTAAGGTCTTGGTATATTATCCGCCATTTTGTCTTAAAATCAGCAGCAACAAAAACCTGACCCAAAAACGGCACGTAAAACAAGAATTCCCTATGATTTAGCTATATGCTCTCAACCGTACATTTACCTCCACCTGCTGCTCGTGGCGTAATTAGAGCTTAATTTTTATATTACGCGCGACACGGATCCGGGTCGCGCGCACATAGCAACATGTACGTGGTGACACGGATCCGTGTCATCAGCAGTCAAAGTGTTAATTCTATTCTCAGGTATATAATAGTATATTATTTTATATGGAGGAAAAGTGATACTTTTCATGGCGCGCTCGTGTTTAACAGCCGAACGGAGTGAGGCTGGTAATAGAGAGCAAGCCATGAAAAGTAACTTTTCCTCCACATAAAATATGCTGTTTTTTCTTCAAATGTCGACAAATTAATGCAAAAACATCTCTTTTTAATAGTAATAATATCTAATTATTATTAAAGGTAAATGGGTTCGCAAGGCGGCTTAGACCACGGTCGTAGGTGGCCTTGCTTAGACCGGTGTCGGTGAATATAATGTAACATCAAGCTGTCAGCGGACACTGTCAACAATAATTATTTTTTAAGCTTGCGTCTCCGATTGCGTTTTAATTCCGTATTTATAAGCAGTTATTGAGTAAGTTTGATTAAATAATAACCAATTTGTTCCTAAATTAGAGATTTTTAGAAATGCAGTCACAAATTGAGCGATAAATACAAATTGTAGTTTAATAAATCTTGAGTTGTTGACGCTTATTTTGTTGTCTGTTTGTATTGTATCTATGTTGCTATGACAACACTTTTACCTCCGCCGGCGGAAAAGTGAAAAGTAAAGCTCCGGCGGAGGAAAAACGAAACTTCACGGCCGCCTACACAGTCGAGTAATGACGGATTTACTGACGTTTGAAGAAAAAATATAATTAAATGAATGTGTGGCTTACATCAGTTTCGTTTTGAAATGAATAAAGCAATATTTGAAATAACGAATTTTAAGAGAGCACACAATTGAAAAGGAGCATTTTCTTATTTAATAGTGGTTAAATTTATTCACTTATTTTCTAATATGACCTCGTATCTACAGGCCGCCAGCCAATCAGTTTTTCCACCGTAAAAGAAAAATTACAATGGTATTATTATTTAGTCGCTGTGAATTTTTTCCAGTTTATAAACTTTCCTAGAATATTATATTTTATCTGAGAGCATGATAGTTAAACGAGCCAGTCAAGCAATTATGGATTAGTAAGAAAATAAATCATTTAGCAATATTCTCTCCGCAGTGAATTAACTAAATAAAATACGGAGTATGCTAGCACTAATAATTTTAATGGGATACTCATTTAATTATCGAATACGTGCACCAATAAATGTTTCCCAATATACAGGCACTCTATGCCTTATGATTTAAAACTAAACTTACTGTCTAACGCTAGCACTGAACTGCTGATACTCATGAAATTCTTGCAGACAGGCAACAATAAATATTTCCAAATATACCAGTACTCTACACATTATGATTTAAAACTAAACTCACTATCTAACGCTAGGACTGAATTGTTTTACTGAAGCACTCATGGAATTATTGCAGACAGGCAACAATAAATGTTTCCAAATATACTAGCACTCTACACATTATGATTTAAAATTAAACTTACTGTCTAACGCTTAATGTTAACCCGGAACCTGCCAGCCTAGCCTCCATTGTTTCTCTTTGACCACTTTCTCCATCGACGGATGACGAGTTTCAACAACGTTTCTTTACATTACTTTTTAAATCGACGACATGAATTTACTTAATTACTTGGTTATTTCCGCGAGCCTTTAAACTGTGAAGCACTAAATTTGGTTTGGTCACAACTAAGACCATAATACAGACTAGAAAATTAAGGTTTTATTACAAATTTCTCGTACCCCATTCGGCCATTACGGGCCCCGACAAATGATATTTCAGTTAAGACTAATTTTTCTCCGATAATTTCACGCTTTTATAGCAGCTTTTTGACGCATTTGTGCCCCAGAAAAATCCGGAATCTGTACACCTGCACCAAGAAAACACGTGCCGGGTTACGCAAACGCCACCATTTTCGACGAGAACAACTACTCGAGTTTTAACTAGTTTTACATTCCAATCTAAGTATTCAAATTTTCCATACCAAGCATAGGTACAGAAATTTTAGCTCATACATGTGTTTCAAAGTCCAAGCGGTTACTTGAAACTTTTAAGATCATGATTTTTTTGTCTTTCATTTTAATTAGCTGGGACTGGAAATTAGAACCACCCCTGACAAATGGCTTTCTTTTTGGAGCAAAGTTTGGGGGATCTGGGTTTTGAGGCTTGCGTTTAATATTAGCTAGTTCTTGAAGACCGAAACAGATATTTTGCACTCGACGCGCGTTTCGCTAACCATGTTAGCATCATCAGAAGATGATTAAAACTTAAATATATTAATCATCTCCTGATGATGCTAACATGGTTAGCGAAACGCCCGTCGAGTGCAAAAATTCTGTTTCGGTGTAGTGGATAAGCTCTGTTTCAGTGCATAACCCAAACTAACCTCAACATAGATAACTGATTATAACAGAAATAAATCAGGAGTTGATACGGTAGATCAGTTAAAAAGTAGGTACTTATTCGGTATCGAGAATCACTTGCATGTGGCCAATAACAGTATTTTTTTCAGTGATTAATATCGCAGGAATAAACGCCTATGTCATATTTAGATCCAATCGTATGGACGCAGGCCCGTTCCTGGCGGGTATGCAGTGAATGCATCGCACGCAGGCGGCAAAAGTTAGGGGCGCCAAAACTTTACGAGCTTAATAATGAATTTTTTTTTAAATTAGTTGAAATGTTATCAAAGTTCTATTTAGTTATATTAGAACATATAAATAATATTAAAACATCTAAACAACTAACCAAAATATGCCTCATTATTTGGGAAATACTTTTCAAAATGAATTAATTAGTTTATTATCAAAAAATGTTCAACGTGAAATTTTAAACAGCCTAAAAACAGCAACATATTACTCTATAATTTTAGATGAAACTCCCGATGCTAGCCATGGTGAGCAGCTTACTTTTGTTATATGATTTGTTCATTGTTCATCCCATGAAGTCGAAATTAGGGAACATTTTTTAGGATTTTTTCAAGTAGCAAATACAACAAGCGCAAGACTTTTAAAATTTTTAACAGAACAAATATTTCCAAAATTTGATATAGATTTTCAGGATATGAGGGGCCAGGGCTACGATAACGGTGCAAATATGTCTGGTAAACATAATATAGGGCTTCAAGCTCAAATTCGAAATGTTAATGCCAGAGCAATGTTTGTGCCTTGTTCAGCTCACACATTAAATTTAACTTAATGGTGCCCCTAAAATTGCACATGAACTGTTGTTTTTTTTTTCTATCATTCAAGAGTTGTTAATTAATATGATTAGCAAGATGCTCCAAAATCCAAATTTAAATGAATGCTATAAAGGAATAAAAAATGTTATTAGCTATTTTACTGAAAAACGGTCACATAATGATTTCGATGTTTTTATTAGTGAAGCTGTAGCAGAAGCATACAAGAATGAGATAGAGCCAGTATTTCCTTTAGTGCGACAAAGAAAAGGCAAGAATCAATTTTCATATGAAAGTACTGATGAAACTGTTTTCGATCCCAAACAACAATTTAAAATACATTTTTATTTTCAAATTTTGGATGCCACAATTTAATCGTTACAAAGACGTTTTGAAGGGATTAGTAAACTTAATGATTTATTTGGCTATTTATGCAATTTCCAAAATTTAGATTCAGAAGTAATTAGACTATTATGCATGGATTTAGACATAGCTTTGCAAATTCAAATAGAAGATAATATATATAAAGATATTGATGGAGTCGATTTCCATAATGAAATCGTGGCTTAAAGAACTCTAAACCCTAAATTTAAAACAGATGCACACCCGCCTATAAACGTTTTAACTTATATTACCAAAAATAATTTAATATCTTTGTTTCCTAATTTATTTATAGCCCTTAGGATATTTTTGTGTTTACCCATATCGGTGGCGTCAGGAGAAAGAAGTTTCTCAAAATTAAAAATTATAAAAAATTATTTAAGAACTATGTCCCAAGAACGATTATCCGATTTAGCAAATTTTTCTATTGAAAATCAGATTTGTGAAGCCAATAATCACAATGAAATGGTAAACGAGTTTGCATCTTTAAAAGCCAGACATATTTTATTATAATGTATAATGTGTATTTGTTTCCCTTATTCTTGTTTTATATAAAAGTTAATTAATAGCAATGTATGTACATATATACTTTTGCTTAGAATTCGAGTGCTTTTGTTTTTATTGTCTGATCACCTCCTGTTTAGTTTACTTGTTTCCTCATATTTAACCTCAATAAAAATACGTCCTTAAATACCTATATGCATAAATACTACTTTTAATTAATATTTTAAAATTACATATAAGGGGCGGCAGAATACATCAGGCACGCAGGCGCTCGACACCCCAGGAACGGGCCTGTATGGACGCAATGGATCCAAGGCGTTTATATCTAAAAGGTTTGGCAGAACAGCTTGTGAAACCGCACATGATGCGAGGTGTAACCATAACATTGCCGTTTCTTCTAAGCTTACAAATTAGACAAAATTTGAACCTACCTTTAACAGAAACACCATCAGATGTAGAACAGGAGACACCTAAAATTACGCAGAAATATTCTTCCTGCCCAAGGAAGAAAAACCGCAAGCTCAAAATGTGCTAAGTATCTTGGGGGAATTTTTAAAGAACATTCTATTACTTATAGTGCTGAATGTGTAAAATCAGACTCCCACTAAGTACCTTCATGTTTGTGGCATGTAAGATTTAAATTTATGTTTTTCTTTTGTTATAGTTTTATATTTTAAAAGTTTGATTAGCCTTAAAATGTTCCCACGCTCGCTTAGGAAAAATGTTAATTGTTAAGTTAACTCTTTTTGTTTACCGAATAAAATGTTGTCTTAGTAACTATACATAACTTTTCACCGAAAGGTAATTTTTTCATGCGAATATGGCGATACGGCACAACTGAACGGGCGCGAGTAACGCAGGGTTAAGCAAAGTAATGCAACATGAGTGGTGACATTTTCTCAGTTTACTGATAAGTTTTTTGCATTATTATACAAGTTTTCTAAGTTCTAGTATTGTTAGTAATTGCCAGCGGCGGATCTAGGGACGCGTGGACCTCAGGGCAAAAGATATGTATGGGCCCCTACCCCTTGCATATTTTAAAACTAAGTCAAGGCATCATGGGGCCCTTCTGACTCTTGGGCCCCAGGGCGGCACACTGAACTGCCCGGTGATATGTCCGCCACTGGTAATTAGACAGATTTTCTTCTAAAATATCCCGTGAACTGTTGGACGTCTCGGTTTTTTCGACACTCGCGACTTTTTCGGCGCTAAAACGACTCAAATGACCACTTTTTTTAGATATACTTGAAACATGTATATTTATTGTATGGTATTCAAAACACCCTGTAGATTGCTATGGCGCTAAAAGCAAATTCATTTTAAAATCGCTTTGTAACCTGATCTTTTCCCAACTTTTAAATGATTCATTTTTGTGTCATCATTTTTGGAAGAGATACTTACAGATTGTTTTATTTTTTTTATTTATACATTACTAATATTCACATAAGGAATTTATTACTTAAAAGTAAACAAATTACTATAACTACCAGTACTGGCTATTTCCTTGTCTAGTACTAATCAGAGTTTCTAAGCATCTTGGGATGCTTCTTATTAGGTTGGCAATATTTTCTTTAGGAGTATTTTTCATTTCAATTCATTTTAATTCGATAAGATTTTCCGAAGCACCATTGCGTACGCGTTTACCTAATAAATCCCATATATGCTCAATTGGATTTATATTTGGACTTAAGGCTGGTCATGGCAAGGGTTCTATGCCACACTCAGATATTGGAATACAATTCGAGCAGTATGGGATCGTGCATTGTCTTGTATTAAAAAAAAAACCTAATCATTAAATGGATCAAATAGAACAACGTGTTCCTGCAAGACTTGAATATATCCCATCTAAAGAATTTCTTTGCAGCACGTAAATTTCGATCTGAGAGTGAGATACCCGCCTATACTACAACAGAGTGCGATGTTGCGCCAGACCTTCTCCAAACTATTTGACGCTTAGTGGATTATTGCATCCAGATTCATCGACCACTGCTGCAATTTCAAGCAAAGTAATCTTAGTATGGTTGGCCTTTCTGCGTGCAAATTAGCTTAATTTAACACCGTCAACGGACTGTTATATTACCATCATTAACTTGTCTTACGTGTCATAGATGATTGCCTGTTGCTACAACAGTTTGACATCCGTTTCTTGAGGCTTATACAACAACCCAATTCGATTATTCTTGTGACTATGCGCCCTACAGTTTGCCTCTGATTTATTTGTATTACGAGCTGCATATATCTTACTTCTTCCATATTTAGATAAAGCAATTATTCCTTCAACTTTTTTTCGGAGTAATATGCCTGGTAATTACAAAAGAAGTTCTGTCAATTAAGTTTTAGTATGACACTATCATGCCTAAAACTTAATGTGAAAATATCTAAAAACGTGTATAGATTGAAGATGGCAAACAAGTTTAATCATTTTAAATTGTGAATCTTCTTCAAAAATGACGATAAGAAAAATTAAAAGTGTAACAAACAAATTTTGGAGAGGCGACGTGCGACGTTCAAATAGGCGAGGACGTGACAACCCTGGAAAACGAATGGCGCAGCAGTAGAATCGAATCGGTGTTATATAATACGGAGTATATAGATAGATTAGAAATAAGGCGTAGATATAGTTATTGTACGATAGCAGAGTCGACTCATGGCGTTATGCAATTGTGGTAACTGTACTGGCGAAGGTGTATTGGCGAAATAAAACGTGTTACTAAAAACTAATCGTTTACAGATCAGAAGTAGGGATAACCTACGTATTGTGTTATTTGTTGTGGAGAACGGTCAAATACGCGATTTCGGCGAGTTAAATCGCAGTGGCAACTTCTTCTTTTTTTGTGAGTGGCGATATTACAAAAACTCATAACAAAAGGAGGGCGTTTGTTGCTATCCTTGACAGTGGAATGTGGATTGACATTTGGCGATTTTTCAGATATTCACGATAATAATAAACAAGTGTGTGCTAATTAATTAGTGATTATTGTAAAAATTTTGGCGTATTTTAACTGTGTTTATTGGCATTGGTGTTTAAAAGGCGTTTTCCAAGTGATTTCCTATGGTGGAAGGCAGGAGTGACGAGTTAGAGCTCGATTACGAGTTGGAATTGAGCGACGGTGACCACGGCGAAGGCGATTCGGCGATGGAAGACAAATGGTACATAAGCTGTTGAAAGGCGGTTTCGCAACTAGTAAGTATCCAGCAGATTGTGGCGGCCGAAATGGCAAGGGCGACGAAGCAAAAGGCGGCCGAAATGGTAAAGGCGACGAAACAAAGGGCGGCCGTTGGAACTGGCGGTACCAAGGGCAACAAGAAGGGCGAACAATCAGGTGAGAGCGTTCCTCAGGCGGTAGTAGAGCATGCTTGTAGCGATAGGGCGGACTCCGCTTGCAGTTCGGGCTGTATGGGGTCAAGGGCAGGCGGCAACATTATTGACCCTTTCGATCCTGATAGCAGGGACTATAACGTAGTCAGGTGAATGGTCGAACTATGAGAGAGTGTATTTTATGCAGGCGAAATTGCAAGGCGCAGCAAGGTGGTGGTTTAATCGGCTCTATGAATATGACCTCTCATGGGAAGACTTGCAGGTGGCTCTCAGGAAGGCGTTTCCTAGAGTGCATGGCTTTGCTCAGCTGCTCAAGGAGATGATAGCAAGGGTTAAATTGGACGGCGAAACCATAACCCATTATTATCATGACAAAATGGCGCTGATCGAAAGGTGTGAGCTTTCGGGCACAAAGGCGCTTTCGTGTCTGATTGACGGTCTACCTCTCGATCTACAGGCGAATGCGAGGGCATTTGGTTGCTCTTTCCCTGGCGACTTGTATACTGGCTTTCTTTCCTCTTTTGACAGATATCGGCGTCCATCAACCGATATTGTGGAATCGAAGGGACGAGGAAGACCAGGATCATGCGCAGGCGAAGGCGACAAAGACTTTGCGGTCTTCTGAGGCGATTCTCAAATTGAGAGAGACGTTTGGCGAACTTTGGGTACCCATGGCGTATTATTTCCAACTGCTGGCGCGGGCTGCGTTTACGAGCAAGGCGTTTGCTGACTTTTTGGCGAGGCGAGGTGTAAAACACCGAGGGCGAAAGGTTAGGTTGAAAGGTGCATGCAAGTGAGTCTGACTGGAGAGGTGCAAAGGGCGAATGGTCAGGTTGAAAGGTGCATGCAAGTGAGTTTAACTGGCGAGGTTCAAATTGCGAATGCTCTGTTGGCGAAAGACTAGAGCTATGGCGATTTAAGGTCCAAACTTCTTATTGAGACAGCAAAAGGCGAGTGAGAACCTGACAAAGGCGTAATATAAAAGTGATATTCGATAAAAGGCGTAAGGTTGCAACCGCAGGCGAAACCCTTAGGGTAGGCGATTTGGTGTTATGGCGAATGCACAGATCGATAAGATCTGGTTGATTTACTGGCGAGTTAAATTAATGAGGGCAGTAATTGTTGCAGGATGGCCGAATGTAACAAGCAAATATTGGAGAGGCGACGTGCCAATAGGCGAGGACGTGACAACCCTGGAAAACGAATGGCGCAGCAGTAGAATCGAATCGGTGTTATATAATACGGAGTATATAGATAGATTAGCAATAAGGCGTAGATATAGTTATTGTACGATAGCAGAGTCGACTCATGGCGTTATGTAATTGTGATAACTGTACTGGCGAAGGTGTATTGGCGAAATAAAACGTGTTACTAAAAACTAATCGTTTACAAAAGCTTAAATGCTGTGAAATCAGGTCACAAGATGATTTTAAATGAATTTGTTGCTAGCACCATAGCAAGGTGATTTGGAAGCGCAAATGTGACCTTGCATGTTATTTATGGTAGGCCTGTCCACCTATAAAGTACTATTTTGCTTAAAATCCTTTGTCTCAATCTAATAAAAATAGACGAAAACACTAAAGAGCAAAAAACAGAAAAGTTCACTTTATTCGATAATGGCAGCTCTAGAAAAATTTCCACATATCAACATGCCGTTTTAAAATTAATACGAAAATTCGCATTTTATTTTGACTAAAAAAGTTATAACTATTAAATTATCGATACTTCACTTATGATCTGAAATGCTAAAGGATAGACCTACAGAAGAAAAATAAAATAACTCAATCGATCAACTGATTCAAGAGTTATGAAGCCTTGCAGGCTCTTGCAACTGGATCAGGTATGTCACTCTTTGGCACGTCAGTGTAGTTATAAAATTCGATGTCATTCTTTTCTTAAAAATACATATTGCATCTATGGCGTACGTAAATGGTGCAAGGTTTAAAATAAATAACGACCTATTGAAGAGATATCAATCTATTAGATATCTGATAGTAAAATTATTATAGAGGCTCAACAATTTACTGTCAGTCATTTGCGTTTCGAGTAATAAATAAAAAATAATTTCGCTTCTCGTAACGAAAACACTATAGAGAAAGCCTATAAAATATTAATGGTAATTAAAAAATTAAACACATAAATTCGTCAGAATTAACAATACTTTATATTTACAAAAATAACAACAACATACCAAATAAAAATTCGCGATTGTTAATGTCAGCTCACTTTTACAGATCGTCCAACCAATCACTTATTTTTTACAGAATCACTGAGAAATATGTACAAAGATTTATTGGTGTAATTGACAACAACTTAACAAAAAATAGTTTACACTTTAGGTAAATATGCATTAAGTATGATTTACAATATCTCCAGTAATGCTATTCAAATGTTCAGATTCGTAACCCTGCAAATATGCTTAGCGGCAAGATCAAATGAAGTGGTGCCTGAAAGCTTATAAAAAAATTCCATACAATGCAAAAATGTCACTAATTAAGCTATTATTTATTGTAACAATATATATTATCTTAGCGCAAATATGTAGTATTACAACACAGCATATGGAAAATAGTATTGCAAATAATTATTGCTTTTTTGACTGGCGCAATAAATTGTTTTTTACTTCTATGAGAAGGAATAGGACGGGAGTAAATATATGCACAATTTGATCAGTAGAAGCTCAATATCATATGACGTTTGTTCTTAATTAATTAATAATGTGTCGGTTACTACAATCCAATACAACTTTCCCAAGAACAATACACCTATTTACGCATATTATAGATATAGTTTTTTCATATTTGGATTACTTGGCAACAAGTTATTGCCCGAGACTTTTAACGTTGATATTAGTTCCAGATTTTGGCTATACCCAGGATATATTAAATTTTCCAAGAGCTTTCAGAGATAAAGAAATTGGGGGCATACAGTGGACCCATGAGTTGCTTCTTGACAAACATCGGAAGCTATAGCTTAATTTAAATTTTGAACACGAGTATTTGTCAAAAATATGAATTTTTTGACTAGCGAAAGGATTTTTAAAATATTTGGGTATACACAAAAACGTATTATTTATAAAAAGTTCTACTTAGTAAGAAACATCAAAATGGTTTAAAGTATATACCTAAATTTTAAATTAAAATAACTTGTCCTTTTATGTTTTTGAGAAACCCTGTAATCAGGACCTAAATTTATTTATATCTTTCGAGGTTTCTCAAGAAGCAGAACTTTCAAAAGAATATGCTTTTAGCGTAAATTAAAAAAAAATCTAATTTTCAACCCAACCGTGGACGCACTATATATTATGCTTACTATGCTAGAGCTCTGTTAAGTTTTTTGAATTTGTTTTGTTGAAATATTACACTCATGGGACTTGAATTTAGGAAAGTTCTTAATTCTTCAAGGTGTTTCATACTAGATACACGTCAAAAAGTAGCCCCAATAATTCACAAGACCTTTACTGTTACTTGTCTGTTAACACTGATAATTTAAAATTAAAAATAAGAAAACAATTATTGAAAATTATATTTCAAATTTTGCCGCAGCTGCAGATTGGGTATTGTTCTACTGTAATTGAGATATCTGTGATATTAATAATTTAAACACACTTTTTACATAAATAATCATGGTTCGACGGTTCTTATAATTTAATAAGTGGTAACAGTCAATTTTGCGACCTATCTCGCTTGAATCATAAATAAATAGGTCACTCTGTTCAACTTAATGACCCTTACTAAGCTCGAACCCCTAAAATAGTTATCTATACAACAATTGTGTAAAGTGACCCTTTTTTATGAATGGGAATATAAATAAAAAAAGGGTACATATGAGTAACATGCAAAATTTTTTCTACTACCGAAAAATATATGAAAAAACAAAAATAATATTAGATTACGTTACTCACTAGTGCGTAAAATAATTTATTTTACACACTGCCCTAAACGTCAAAAAATATGTCGACGCCGTCACGACAAAGAGGCGTAAGCGCCAAAAAATCCAAAACGAGATTTTAATAGAAACGGATTTCAGTTAAGACGTCCCATCTATTGGCATGTTCAACTTAAGCGACAAATACTCCCATTCGTGTGAAATCGCGTTTAAAGAATTGTAAGCGCCACGTCGCGCCCGAACTGTCGTTAGTAACCGCCATACTTCCATAGTCCAAGGTGCTCTTGCGCCCGGTATCAGTTTCCCACAAGGTAAGCTTCTTTATAAGTAATTTATGGCTTTCATCGATTAATTACAACATCAGGTTTTAATTCGCTGCATTATTTGTATATTTGACTTTAATTTAATGCAAAAAGCCCACAATCTTATGTTTGTCGGTTACGCCTTTTAAAACTGAATTTTTTAAAAGGTTCAACCACTGTTATTCCATAAGCAAGTAACGCATTCTTTAGACAATGTCTTAGTTGCCACGACAAATTATTATTTGTGTAGACATTGTTGTCTGTATTAAAAATACAAGTACTCTTAAAAAGACGTAAACGCCAATGGTTTTTAACGAAAAGGCGTAAGCGACAAAACTATGAATAAATTGATGAATTATGATGTTTTTAGCATTTTTTAAATTTAAAATCTGCTTTCCAAATATTAAGAATAATTCTGTAAATTAGTGAACCATTTGTGACACTAATTTCAGACGCTATTGGTTTTTCGGTCCTCCTGTAAAATTCACGTTTTGGCACTTACGCCTATTTGTCATGACGGCGTCGATGTGAAATTTACTTTACGCACTAGTGCGTCAAATAATTTACTTTACGCACTGCACATTAAAAAGGCCTATTTTACGAATCTTAGAGAGTGCGTAAAGTGAGTATTTTACGCACGATAGTAGAAATTTTTTTTTTTTAAGTTTTCTGCTTTGTTAGGATCAATAAATTGTATCAATTTATACCTTTAGATCTAGTGCCAGCATTTACATCATTTGTGAGTATTTTTCTTTTGTACAAGGCGGCCAAAAACAAAAGGCGTAAAGGTTTTTGTAAATTTAACGCCTGAATATTATTGAATTTTTTGTGACATGCAAAATATTTTTAGACTAATTTATATATCATACCTTACGCTAGGTTCAATAATAGTTTCTAAAGTAATGAATTGCAAAATTAAATTTTGCTCATATTTAGAGGCTTTAGGATCCAATGATGAACAAAATACTTATTGAAAAACCCTGTAATCAGGACTTTAATATATTTATATTTTTCGAGGTTTCTCACGAAGCAGAACTTTCAAAAGAATATGCTTTTAGCGTAAACAAAAAATAATCTCATGTGCAAGCCAAGTCGTGAACGCAATGTGTATTATGCTTAGTAACGTTAGAGCTCTGTTTAGTTTTTATAATTAATTCACCTCGTTAATATATTGAACTCAAGGAACTTTAATATACGAAGGTTCCTAATTTTTCAAGGTGTTTTATGCGATTGAATATTATACACGTCAAAAGGTAATCCCAATAATTCACAAGCTACTTGTCGATTAACACCGGTAATTTAAAATTAAAAATAGGGAAACAATTATTGAAAATTATATTTTGAGGACGTTAATTTTAAAAGTTGCAGATAAGGTCATATTCTACGGGAATTGAAATGTGTATGATATTAATACATAATTTAAACATACTTTCTACACAAATAATCAGGGTTCGACAGTTCCTATAATTTAATAAGTAGCTGTTAAGTGGTAGCAGTAAATTTTGCGACCTGTCCCAGTCGAATCATTAATAAACAACGCATAGATGATCCAAATCCCAGGATGAAAATGGAGACCCACCCTGTTCAATTTAGTGACCCTATCTAAGCTCAAACCCCTAATAGGCAAATATTTTTTAAAGTTTTCAGCTTGGTTAGACTCAATAAATTGTAATAATTTATACCTTGGGACCAAGACCGAAGCGGTCATATGTATTAGGTCTAAATGGCTTAAAAGGAAAGCATTTACATAATTTGTGAGTATTTTTAATTGTACGAGGTGGCGGAAAACAAAAGGCGAAAAGGTTTTTGTAATTTTACCGCCTGAATATTATTGAATTTTTTGAGCCATGCAAAATATTTAAAGACTGTAGGATCCTAATGAAATTAGAATAAAATAGATTGTTGCATGAAAACGGCAACAAACGTTCACATAATTAATAAATATGTTTTTTCTACAACCGCGCGCAAAATAACTAATTGCTAAATTCAAATGAAATCGCAAAATCGTCGAATGCCGTGGATCCTTATTTTGCGCTCTAGCGCGAACATGGAAAAGAAAAATCTCACTTTTTCCGTCGAGTGTGCTATGAATGGTCATGGAAACCGAAGATAAATAAATGACAGTCGTGCGTTTGTTACAGTTTGTTGCTGGAAATCCTGTTCATGCCCGAAGCCCGAATATAATATGTCAAAACTGACAGTCATTTGCAAATTTCAGAATAAGTATAAAGAAAAATGTGGATTTAATTTTAAAAAATGCAGCTGTAGAAAAAGTTCTGTGTGTTTTTCGAGCGCAAAGTAAGATTGCCGTTTTCGAAAGATTACTGCGCTCCGCTACGCGTCGCGCAGTAACATTCTTTCTCAAGCGGCAATCCGTTACTATGCGCTCTAAATACACAAATAACTATTAAATGTAAAAAGTGCTTGCGAAAAGATTTTTTTAATCAATACCTATTATTGAATTTTTGGAAATCTGCAGGCAATTTTGTTTAGCATACGTTACGTTAGTTCCAGTAATAACTGTTTTTGAAAACTGATTTTGGAAAATTTAATGTTTACACATATTTTGAAGTTCCAGGACCTAAAAGCATTGGATTCAAACAAAATAGATAACTGCATGAAAACCGAATTAAGGAAATAAAAAATTAATTCAGCCTCTAGGGTATACACATTTCAAAACCGACATTACGAGGATATGGGAAAAGTATTCTGATGGCGTTTTATATACTAATTTCAATTTGCTATTTTTGAAATAACGTTTTGTTATATTTTTAACATTATTTGAAGAAAAGTTGTAATATTTAATTCTTGCATTAGAAATATAGAATAAGGAGCATTTGATTTTACAAAAGAACAATTCAGCCGAGTAATTTTTGGTGATGTTGAGAGTCGTAAATGTCTAGGACACAGATTTCATACGGAATGGAAAATGACAGACACATATTTCGCTGATTGAGAGTAAATAGTATATTATTTTATATGGAGGAAAAGTGACACTTTTCATTGCGCGCTCGTGTTTAACAGCCGAACGGAGTGAGGCTGGTAATAGAGAGCAAGCCATGAAAAGTAACTTTTCCTCCAAATAAAATATGCTGTTTTTTCTTCAAATGTCGACAAATTAATGCAAAAACATCTTTTTTTAATAGTAATAGTATCTAATTATTATTAAAGATAAGTTGATTCGCAAGGCGGCTTAGACCGGTGTCGGTGAATAGGCACAGGTCGTTGCTATAGTAATGTAACATAAAGCTGTCAGTGGACACTGTCAACAATAATTATTTTTTCAAGATTGCGTCTCCGATTGCGTTTTAATTCCGTATTGATAAGCAGTTATTGAGTAAGTTCGATTAAATAATAACCAATTTGTTCCTAAATTAGTGATTTTTAGAAATGCAGTCACAAATTTAGTGATAAATACAAATTGTAGTTTAATAAATCTTGAGTTGTTGACGCTTATTTTGTTGTTTGTTTGTATTGTATCTATGTTGCTATGACAACACTTTTACCTCCGCCGGCGGAAAAGTGAAAAGTAAAGCTCCGGTGGAGGAAAAACGAAACTTCACGGCCGGCCGCCTACACAGTCGAGTAATGACGGATTTACTGACGTTTGAAGAAAAAAGAGTTTTGATGCACTTTGTGGATTATATAAAAATATTTTTTAAACCGCATCCAATTTATAAAACTTAGACGAAACTGGTATTTTAACTGTTGCTATAACGAATCTAAAATAGTAGCTCCTAAAGGAAAACCCATGATACTAAAATTTTCGTCTGCAGAAAGAAGCTCGAATATTACAGAAGTTTGGGTATTTTTCCCCATGGTTAAGCTGCAATCAGGTTCTATGAATAACATACCTTCTTGGTTGATTTATTCAGTATGTAAGGCCTAACGAATGTGATCGTATCTTGCTATTAAATGAGAGACATGCAAGCCACTTCAACTTATAGCGAATAACTTATGTGGACATATTATCATTCTACTTGGATTTCCGCCGCACGCAAATCTAGCAATGCAGCCGCTTGCTGTGTTTGGTCTCTTAAAAACTACCAGAGGGACAATTCTCGAGCCATTGGAACAGCACTCACGTGGCAATAGAAGGTCTAGTAGAGATGTATTGTATTTTTCAAATATGCGATTGTTTCCATCGCATAAGAATCGATAAGTTTACAGTCCTATTACACCTTCTTTTCCCATGTGAGAACCGTTGCCATGACTCGAGAATTCACGTCCAACAAAAATCTTGCTCTACGTGACCGTTATAACAGCAAACACAATGAGTGGATTTAGAGTTATTTGATTCATAAATACTCACAGGTGTTAATTTTGAAGCTGCGACAGTCAAAAACAGAGATACTGTTACATCAACACTAGTGTCAAATATCAATGAACCGAATTTATGAAATATATAAGCAGAGAAAGGTTGCTAAAGATACTGATCAATCAGTTTCTTCAACTTTCAAAGTTTTGCCAGATGATTTTCAGTCAGCGCCAACGGTCAAGGCTAAGGGGGAATTGTTGAGAAACGCCATGAATGGCAAATAAAACAAAATCAAATGAATTTTGTTTTACCTCAAACGAAACCAAGAGTCCCGAGAAAAATAAGTTCTATTAGGTAAATTGGAACCAATATAGTTTTGAAAAGGAAAATAAAATACGTATGAAGGGATTACAGCAGATAAAAAGAGCTTCTGTCAGCCCCACGAAACAGTTTATATTGACTCTGATGCATGAAAATTTTAAGAAGATGACAAAGCTTTGGTTTGAATATTTTGCATATACAAAGTGTACATAACTAAATTTGAAAAGAGCTAAGATCAAAATGTTTCTTTTTAAATTACGATTAATTATATGCTACTGATCGTTTATGTCATTTTGTTCGTATTTTGAATGATTTTTTTTGTAATAAATTGCATTATTTTAATTCAACGTTTTTACTTATTTTCTTATTATATAACTCGTCAAAGTGCCCACCTAACTTCACTAATATGGTGACTATTTTCGATAAAATATTTATTATATATGAAAACAAACATCATATTAAATCAGTTAAAGTAAAGTACATAGCAATCAAATCATTCTGCAGTTCAATAATTAGTCTTGTACTGAAAATTTGCAAAAGTTATGACTTAAACCCAAAGCTCGCCAAACTCTTCTACATGATGATTTAAAACGCTGTATCAGTGTTACGCCAAGTCCTAGGTGAGCGATTTACAGGCGACGCGAACGCGAAGCGCTGGCGATGCCGTACGAAAAGTTAATATAGTCGCACGGCATCGCCACTGATTCGCGTTCGCGTTCGCTGCAAATCGCTCACGTAGGACCGGGCGTTAGCCTTGTCGATGATTGTATATTGATTTGGGATTACAGGAAAGATAAATATATATTTTAATAGAAACTAGCACATAAAAGTCCAAACCGATTCGATCCAACTTATGCCACGTGGATCCTTGTAAAAAGTGTACATTTTTAAACGTCAATATTTCGAAAACGGCTGAACTTAGGCATAGGACATATAACATGAAAAATTTCTAAGATCGCAACAAGAATTTAAATATTGAAAAATATATGCTCTAATAATGTCATTGAAATGGAACTTATTTCAATGGAATAATAGTTTTGAGGCCTCCTATACATTAAAACAAATTGATCTACCCAGGTATTTCTTTTTAAAGTATCTAGAAAGGTAAATATTTTGAGCAGTCCATACTTTTTCTCAGACTAGGAATATAGGCACACCGAATTATGGCTAAATTAGTTGTTTAGCTACAAATTAACCTAACTGAATCGTTAGTTCACCCTGTAATTCCGATGACAAACACTGAATTCGCGAAAAATTCAAGAACTTTTTGCAAACATCTTCTTATTTGCTTAATTACTGCATTTTGTTTAATATTGTATGAATTAACGCCTTATACTATTAAATGTTATATCTTGAAATATAGAAAAGTGGTGCTATTTTCAAATTTTTCAAACCCCAAATTTTTGTGTGAACGCAGAGTTTAAATTTAGTTCCTTCGTTAAAAAACAACTGATAAAAAAGTTTTGGTATATTACTTTGTGTGCTAAAATAAAGTCATGTAAATCTCTGTCAAAATGAGATTTGACATACACAAAAACGCTTTCTACAAATTTGAAGAGCAATTCAAAATCGATGATACCATTTTTAAGATACATACTGCTAAATATAAATCGTTTTCAAATTAATATGATATTTGCGAAGTTACATATCTGAACACTTTCATTTCACAAAAACACATTGCCTGGATATTTAAAAATTTGCTTCTCACAATTAATTGCTTTCATATTGAGACAGGTCTGATTGGTTACAGAACCAAAGAGTTTTTTTATCACTAGAAAACCGATATGCTGGGAAGACCGAACCAAAAATGCCAATCAGTGGAAATGCTTCTATTTTATTGCACGTCCTGACAGCGCCCGGCTAGCACGGACTAACTGAAAAGAAAGAAAACACACGGTTAATTTGAGAAACATAAATATAAATATATCACAAAATAAAAACACAAAGGCCAAGAAATGTGGCAGCTCAACAACTTCCAACACAAATATAGAAAAAAAGAACAAATTAAAAATATGAATTTCCGAAATCTATTGTTATAGGTAAATAGTTATACCTATAAAGAATTATTGCAAATTGTACAAGTATCACTGATAAGCTTTTATAAGTAACAGCTACAAGTGGCTTTCGTTCAGATGTGTGGTACAGTTTGCTCCCACCTTTAAATTGGTGTTCAAAGAAGAAACTATTTTCTACATGCATATCATTTAAATCGAGGTTGTTTTGGATTATTAAACATCTGAAAATTTAACTCGCCCTTTATTGGTTGGTGTCGAATTTATAATATATTAAATAAGACAATAATTGGTTATATTATTACCAAAAATGTTTATCGGAACTTTATGTTCATATATGTATTGAATTATTTCTTCTCCGACATCGGTTCATTATATGATGAGGTTACAGAGAACTAATAAAGAAGTAAAAGTAAGGCACCGAGATATTTGATTAATTTTTCAATCACCATAACTTTTAAAATTTTTAATGAAACTTAATAAATCTATAAGTACGGTATGGGACATTAAAATCTGTGTGCAAAATTTGAAAAACTTAAAGTTGCACCATTTTGACAAAAACTAATTTGTGATAATTTTTCATATTAACTTATAATTATTACGTAGAAATTTCTGGATAATGACTATAAAAGAACATATGTTATACAGGGTGCTACAAATTCGAGTGCATGCAGGGGGATCTCGGGAACGGTAAGAGATACGAAGTCGGTTAAATTAAGGCAAAGTTGCGCAATTTGATGCCCAACAAGATGCAGTTTTGAAATTTGAAAAATTCCAAATAGTTCCGGAGATATTCGTAAAACACCGAAAAGCAGCTATTTTATTTTAATTTTTTCCTGACTTTATTTGAAGAGATAATGTAAAATAATTTTAACATTATTATTGCCACTTTTTCCCCTTTATAAAATGGCAGTGTCAAATTTTAAATCTGACGTTTCGTGTCCGGGACCCCATCATCAACTTCATTTTTTTAAATACGGACCTGGATTTTTTAT
>MU182435.1:469313-501039 GCA_016904865.1 Pissodes strobi | reverse complement strand
ATAAAAAATCCAGGTCCGTATTTAAAAAAATGAAGTTGATGATGGGGGCCCGGACACGAAACGTCAGATTTAAAATTTGACACTGCCATTTTATAAAGGGGAATAAGTGGCAATAATAATGTTATTTTTTTTTATATTATCTCTTCAAATAAAGTCAGGAAAAAATAAAAATAAAACAGCTCCTTTTCGGTTTTTTACGAATATCACCGGAACTATTCGGAATTTTTCAAATTTCAAAACTGCATCTTGTCGGGCATCAAATTGCGCAACTTCGCCTTAATTTAACCGACTTCGTATCTCTTACGGTTCCCGAGATCCCCATGCATGCACTCGAATTGGTAGCACCCTGTATAATACGTCGCAATCAAGTATTAAACTAATTTCAGTTAGTAAATTATTATAAGCTTTCTTCAATTCAACAGTGGGTTGAATTGCAATAGGAGTAAGTAAATAACAGTACCTTTTAGATTTTGTGCATGATTACTAACCAATAAATACATGCAAACGTACATGTATTAGATACATTATTCATATTATCTATCTATACCTATAAAATATAGACAGACACCTTGATATACGTATTTAAAATAATCTCAATAATTGGCAGTACCACTGGTCCCAACACCCGCCAATTATCGGGAGTCTACTGTACTTTACTTATAAAGCCGGCAACAGCGCAAACAAAACAATCGATTAGTTTGGGTTAGTAACGGTGATTGGTGTTATTTTCTTGCATTTCTCTAATATCGGAACCTTCTATGCGCTTTTAAGTGCGTCAAACTTGTGCCTACTATTTTGTAGTATATTTAGGTATACAATTTATATTTTTGGACGTATTTTTAAATACTTAAAACTATATATTTCGGACTTAAAGACCTATTGCATTTGTGGCGGCCGGCTGTTGGTGTTCAGCATAGTTTATAAATTTTGTTCCTGTTTATTTTTTTGTGTTGCCCAATCTCTCGTTTTCGGCTAGTTTTTTGATAACTGATACTTAGTCTAGTTATACACCATAAGTGTTGTAGTCCTGGCTGTATTTGAAACTATAAAAATGGGCTTAAAGTTCATGTTTTCGGTTTTCTAAAGGACGTAGGTTCAAACACTGGTAATTTTTTTACAAAAGATTTATCAGAACCACGGCTAAAAGAAGACTGTATAGCATCTATTTTTTAAATTGCCATAGTTATTTAATAATAATGTCAAAATACGTAAAGTAAAGTAAAGTAAGTAAAGTAAAGACGAAATCTCAAAAATATTAATGAATTAAATTTGTCAAAAGACCTCAAAATTAGCAAAATTGAGTTTGAAGAGCACGGAAAAACAAACATTTTGATAATTTTGGGGAGCTTCTTGTCAAACTTTCGACATTTAAACTACTAAAAATTCGTTTTCTGTACCTAAGAAGGTGAAAATTAACTACTTTTAAAATTGAATATATCTGGCCCATGCTTCAAGATTTAATTGCCCAATTAAGGGCGATTGAATCTTGAAACATTTCTATATAGCGAGTCAGTTTGTATTTCAACATCAAAATTTAAAGCACTGTTTATTTCACATAGTTTGGACGATATACAGTCAATATTTGAAGCCATAGACGAGACTTTTATTATCCTGAAGCGGAAATTATTACGGATAATGACAACCCCGATTGTGACTTTAATAGCAATATCTTGCCTGATCCTGTCAAACCATCAAATGACATAAATAATGGTCGATTTGATGTTAAATTTACTAAGAAGTTTTCGAAATCTTGGCGATAGCAAAATCGTACATGCTTTAGATTTTAGTTCTGAACGATTAGCATTGCTTACAAGGATTATAAGATCCTTTAGACAAATAGTGCACTATATAAAAATCGTCCTTTCCTATTGGTCGTTCCGCATGGCCCTCCGCTCGCTTCGCTCGCTACGGGGGCTCAAGAAAAGGAAACTAACCAGGTGTTAACCCAAACTAACCCAAGACATACCCAAAATGAAGAAAAAAACTGTTTAGAAACATAATCTTAAAAGAAAAATAAAAAAAGCAACGGGGTTCGAACTCAGGCCGTCCAGGCGAGAGCCAGCTGTATAAACCTCTACACTACGAGAGCTCTTGACAGAAATCGATTGCATTACGCAGACATATCGTAATACGAGATGAATCGACCAAAAGGAGAGGTCGATTTTTACATATTGCACTATTTGTGTAAAGGATCTTAAAACGCTGCTTACAACTGCGAAGAAAAGACATAGGTACTCAAGTAATATTAAATCAATCAATCATTTTATGTTCTACTCACATGCATATAAATGTTTAAGAGATTACGGGTCAGTTATTTTACCACATCCTCAAACTATAATTGGTGTTTGTAATAAACACATTACATGAAAAAATATCTTTTTAACCTATGCTCGAAATGTATTTGGTTTGCTAAAGGATTATGAGAGATTTGCGACACTGCTTTCCGATGAATTTGACATCGACCCTCTTATGTATTATAAGGGACGCAATATAGCTGGTACAGCAGTCAATAACAATAACTCTCTGGTTTCTTCGGCATTCACTTTCATAATTATAAGTGTGTGTTCTAGCTTTAAAAAGGTAGTTCACATAGTTCCCGTGTCAAAAATTAATTACGAAATACTCTAGAATTTTATTAATACCACTATTGAAAATTTCGAGGAAATTGGGTGTGTAGCTTTTTGTGCAATAAATTATAATATGGTTATGAACGGAAAAGCAATGAGACATTTTTCAACGACACAAACTAACTTAGTATTGTTTATCCTCACCCGGTAGACAATAAACACAGTTCACTTACTCAAATGTATTTTTAATAATTGGCTTAACTCCAAACCTGATCAAATGTTTTATTTTCCTGATTTTGACACTTGAAAGCTTAAAAATTGCGCTTCTCCTTCTACGATTAAAAAATTTCATGGACTGGAGTTTGATAAGCTTTTATAGTTCCGCTATTCTTTAAACCAAAAGGATTGCTTCCTTCATCTTCAGAGCGACAAAATGGAAAACTTTTAACTATTTCATAGTACAGGTTTTAAGACTTGTTGTTAGCCGTATACCACACTCTCAAGATACTGCTGATTTTGTAAACATCATAACAATATGGTGGAAAATAGTAAATGAAAAAGCATGATTCAAAGGGAAACATAATTCATAAACGTGTGATATCTCAGGAATCCATCGCAAAGAAACAACTGACAAATATTGAATTAGATCCTAGATTGAGTTCTTAGAAAAAATGACAAGTTGGCTTGCATCCTAGCAGCATTAAGTCATACCCTTCATGAACTGTTTGAAATTACCAAATATTGTTTTAATGAACTTGATGTCAATTATGTTTTCTTAGGGAAATTTCAAACAGACCCTCTTGAAGATAGATTTGGTAAATACAGGCAAATGGCAGGTGGTCACTATCATATTTCTGTACGGCAGTTATACGAGACAGAGAAGAGCATTAGAATTCAATCTATATTAACACTTCAGACTCGCAGTTCTAGCCCTATTAATGTTAGTAAGTTCTATGAGCTACCTGATTATGACCCAGATTAAAATTGCTCTTAACACGACTTTTCCCTAATTAAAACTTTATTGTCTCAGTTTTAAACAAATGATGATCACTTTCAGGATATCAAAGATGTATTGCCGATAATTACATATTTAGGGGGTTATTGTTGCTATATTACGTTAAAAAACATACATAACCTAAATTAATAATAAATATAATTTTTTTTTAAATCAACGAAAATCTGATTAAATCTGACTCACAACTACTCTACCTATTTTCTTTTCATTGGTTTCTAGTCTCTCATCAATCTTGATGTGCACTGCTTTATTTTCATCTGATAAGTAAAGACTGTACAAGAGCATATGCTATGCTCATACTTTTTAGTAGAGAGCCCGGCCCTACCTTAAGGTATCAGTATGTAAAGTACGTCATAACATATGCCATAATTCTTATTTATATAAAGAATTTTGTGAAACCATTATCACAGTGTGTTATTTAATGGATTTATTTCAATATCAGCTCACACACCTACCTACGCCATAGCCATTTGGAGAATAACGAATTGCACTAGAAACCTAATGCTTTTACTGCTGCATTAGTCTTAAAAGCTTCTTTTAGTTCCAAAAAAGGATCAACACTAATGTAAAGTGTAAGTACTATGACTAAGTGTTAAGGCGACGCTACCCTAAGTAATCTAAAGTTTCTTTAGGGGAAATAATGGCTTTTTAGGATTAATTTTAAAACAATGATACATGCTACTAATTTAGTGCTATGCTGATTCTTTATTGGCGTTTAAGTGATATGTATTTTATAAATTGTCCCGTTATAATATTATGTATATCTCTATACCTGATTTAAAAAATTATATGCTCATTTTAAAATATCTGCATCTAGCTACGAAGCTATATGGACTGAAAATTCGTGAAGAGGCTATCCAGAATGATACTCGGTTACCTATAGAAATATTAAATGAAAGATTTGTAAAAGTCGAATATAACTTTTTTTAAAATATTGTATATGAGTTTCTGCACATTCGCCATTGTAAAAACTAATTGTGAATGTTAAGAAAGGGCGAAGAATATTACAAAATAAATCGTAAACCGCGTTTCTGGAAAAAATAACAGATCCACTCTGTCTGGCAAAAGGTTATATTTTCTATTCATATAAAATTCGATTTTTTTTAAAGAAAATATAATACATTCTTATCGTCATATTATTGTGATGTAAATTGCATAACACTGCCAACTTAAATATAATGATGAAAACAGTTTTTACATCCTATTAAGGGCGATTGAATCTTGAAACGTTTCTATATAGCGAGTCAGTTTGTATTTCAACATTAAAATTTAAAGCACTGTTTATTTCACAAAATAATTCATATTGGTTCTTTTCAAAACTGTGTCCACCCAAGCAACCACAACAACTTGCTCCTGTAGTGCTATATATGAAGAAATGAGCGAGTCTGCTAGTACTCGAGACAATGATGTGGAAGCATATCCTATATCGACATCATCGAAATGAAAATCTAATGCCACCTTAGGCCGCGTGACGCCTGAATATAGGCAACCACTTATTTGGAAGTGGTTGCCTATATTCTGCCGTTAGAAAGAACAAATTTCACAAGGAAGCGCTGAAGTAGGCTGCGCATTTTTATGATGTCACATCCGTTTTCACACTCCCTCCCATCCATTTTCCCGAGATTTACCCTCATACCGCCGCGCCGCGCAACAACGTCAACACATGAAAAACTTATTATCAAGTACATTCAAATCTTATAATTACTGTTTAATATGGTTGCAGCTGTTTTATTTCCAAATGAAGCAAACCCTACTAATAAACCTTCTCGTTCCGTACAAGTGTAATTAGTTAAACCGATTCTCAAATTTAATATCGAAGTTCCCTTTAGTGTCTTAAAATATTAATAACGTCAAAAGTGTGTATTAAGTTTACGGACATAAACGAAGTGAAATTTTAATGGAAAAAGTAAATTTTCTCGGAGGATAATTTCATTACGAAGACGAGAAACAAAGTTTATAATCTGCGCCGAGGCTCATCAATATGCTTTTTAATGTAATTTGCCTGGTTTCTCGAGCAATTAATACTTTATGGCATTAAACTTGTAACATAAAACAATACTTTAAACGCGTTTAAATATGAAAATGCTGGCGGGCATTTTGTGGTACTTATAGTTTCAATTTCAGCAGCATTATTTCTTTACAAATCTGCATTTTTTAATGAGTTTTATTATCTATTGTCCTAATTGATCTTCTTTTAAAACTGTTGCCTAGATATGAATGTGGCAATAAAAATATGGATAAGCCACAGTATTGCAGTTACTCTCATAATTTAGACAATATGCTCCTTATTATGTTATAACTGCATGTCTCTGTATCTGTCCTGTCTCTCATTGTTCTTCTATATTGTTTAGATTAGATAAAATATTATGTAAAACTTTGTTAGCAACCACAACAACGATATTTTTTGTATATGGAGTAACTAGATTGAACATCGCCACCCTCATCGAGCATTGACTTATGTTTGTAATTTCTGATTCAACATAGGAAGAAGCAATCAACCTATCTCCCACTTTGTTTACTCACTATTTTGGTAGACATTTTTGAAAGCTTTAGCTGAAAGTTTGGATATATTTTGGGAAAATGTCCTGCAAATGATACAGTCCTGAATTTGGATTTGATCATGAGCCTGAACATATGATCGAAGGGATATTTGCAGAACAAACAAAAAAAATCGTAATTATCCGATTGAAAATACGGAAGTGGTGAATTTTAAATTTAAAAAATCTAATTTAAACATACGCATAGTTATTTTCAAGAAATCGATCTCAAATTTGTAAATCTCATTAGTTAGGACGAAAACTCCTTAGTCAGAAGTTTGAACGCAAATCTCTCAGTTTCGCTTAACTCTCAATTCCTCATCAACGGTGAGATAAATATATAAACTAATAAATAATTTCAACAGAGGTGTTAAGAATTACAGAAGATGCCATAAATTAAAAATAAAATTACTCTCTATATGATAACAAAACAGACAGCAATTAAACTGATTTATTTAGAGAATAGACTGATTCCCTATTAAATACTCTGTGTTCAACAGTAAAAAATGATGCAAAAAAGTGAAGAAAAAAGGCCAAGGAAGTGACGCAGTTTCAACAAACCTGAGAATTCGCTATGTGCAAGATTCGTTAAAGACATGGGCGAGCCCAGTATTACTAAGTAAGGAGTCACATTGGGTCAGTCTAGCGCCGAAAAACTTTCTGGGAGTAAAAGTCTTTAAAAACTTCTTTGTTTCGAAAATGTCGGAAAACTGGATTTTCCAAGACATCGATTTCTAGGTCAAAAAAATTAAGGTTTGTATTTTTGTCTCGAAAAGCTATTTTTTTTGGGAAAGTGGATTAGTTTACGAGAATCTCCGTCAAAAAATTTATTAGAAGACATTTCGGAAATGATAATGCTTTTTATACAGGGTGAGCTAAACATTTCAAGTTCTGACACGACAGAACTAAATATTTTGTTATTGGAAAAACCGAATAATCTGAAGCAACCAAGTTCTCGTAAATGATGAGCAGAACATACCAGAAAATCCCATGGAAAAGAAGGAATTGGCGATTTTTTTATTCGCAGTTCGAAAAATTTGCTCTAAACGTACGTGCCAACCAATACACAGCTATTTTCAAGAAATCAATCTTAGAAATCGTGAAATATGAGGAAATCGAGGTTAAATTGAAATATGCAGAAAACACCGAAAAAAAAACCAATATTTCGACATTTTTACTAGTGAATAGATAACTTCGCTTTTGATGCATTTACATCTAATAACTATCCATATGATGTTTGTAAAGTGTATTAAATAAATAAATGAATAAAAAAATATGGGAAATATGAAGAAAGACGTCTTCCAATATGTTGACATGACGTTTTGGTTAAAATATATAGATTTATATATTTAAATGTCTTAAATCTCATTAAAAATGGTTTGAAGTAGGATAAATGAGTCAGGATCGGAAAATATCCACATATTTTGCTAACGATAGGCAGCTTCTGGCGGATTTTATAGCAGATTTCGTTACAATTTTACTTGTAGTATATTAATGGGTATAAATTTTGTGTTAAGTGTGTAGATTTATTTGCCTGCAATTCAAAACCATTTGAAGATGAGAGAATAGGCCATCAGAAAATTTGCAAATTTTTCAAGCGACAAGCACGAGTATCTCTGTCTTTGGAATGATAATAAATGCTTTATAACTGCGTAATAGTTTGGAATACCATCACATGGGGAGCTTAAAATTTAAAAGCTCATTTCATGTCAACCTTTTATATTCCCAAAGCTGGTGCACATTGCTTAAGTATTAGAGAGGGAAGTCTACACTCTAGTTGCTGTGGACAAAGACGTGTTCTATTATGTTCCGTAATTTTAGGTCGATATTATATTCCTCCATACTTACAATATCACGGTTTCCCTAAATATATTCACGGTTTTGCTTTTGGACGTGTATCATTCGACTTATTAAAAAAAGTCCTTTAATTAATCATTATGAGGTAAAAAAATATTTAGCATTGAAATGCTCAATTTAAAAATGCAATCAATAATAGTGAAAAATTACACACAAGTTCAAACATTTTCTAGGCAGATAATGCAGTCAGAATCTGAGAGTCGTAGATTGAGTAATTTAATGACTCACATCACGTCGAATGTGAGGTATTGAACAAACTATGATTTTGAAAAATTTTAATAATTGAGAATATAATACAAATAATATAAGCGATTTGGTGCTTTTATGCAGAGCAAATGTATCAATGGAAAAAGTAAAACGGCATAACCTAAGTTAAAAGTTGGAATCGGTTAGGCTTAAATCATATGGGGAATCTAACGAAAATATCTTCAAATATAATGTTAAATCTATTGAAAATTTATAATTTATTTCTTGAATTATTATTTAGTTTTCCCATTTGCAGTTTGAATTATTTACAAATTGAATATCAAACTCGCAAGAAAATGTAATAATTGACCTCTTAAATGGTATGCGTCGCTAATTAAAGAGTGCCACATCTACAGAGATCAAAAGTTAATAACTCGTTAACTCTCATTTTATTTCCGAACATCATTCTTTAATTTTGCGTTTATACAGCTATAAGTTAAATGCGAAATTCCTCTTGCATTCTCATTTAATTGCAGTGAAGCATCTCGCTCGCAAACCACCAACTGAGTAATTATTTTCTCTTACAACTTTAATCATTATTAAGTTATTTTAATTACACTCAAACTCACAATTTATTTTGTTTGATTCTAGTTGCCGGAGATAGCGTTGAAAGCCATTAACAATGACGGTTTAATGTTCTTTTATTTTATTCCGATTTGACAATAAATCTTTCTACTTGTTTATAAAATCTCCAACGAGGTATTTTTATTTCTTGTTGCATACAGATTTTTCAATGATTGATTGAATATATACATTACTATAAACTAATTCCTTCTCAGTGTGTTGTTTAAGTGATGGGTTTATTAATTCCGCAGCCAAAGGATCGGGCATGAGTTAATAATACCTGAAAAGTCTAAATATTTAGTGCGTCTGACAGAAACACCTTTGAAATATAGTAAAATTAAACTAAATTGATTTGAACCATATCGAAAGAACTAATGCTGTGGAATGTCAGCAACTATCTGTAAAAGGCAGCAACTTTGTGCAAGCCTTCAACAAGTTGGAAGATAATAATATGTGCCGACGAGTACTTATTAGATATGTATTTATGATGTCGATAGTATTTCATTAGTCCTTCGGTATAGAGTTAGAATAGACGCATAGAATTTACAATTGATTTTCTGCAGATAAACTACCCAACGACAGAAATTGTCGTAGTAGGAGATTTAAACGTACATTACGTCGACTGGTTTAAACACTCCAATAAAAACGACGATGAAGGATGAGAAGCAGATATCTTTGCTGACTTATGTCACGAACTGACTCAGCTGGTTGATGAACCTACAAGTATCCTTGAGGGTCACAAAGTCTTTGCTAGCCGCCTGGATCTATTCTTAATAACTAATCCTTGACCTCAGCCCGGTCATTGTCCTACCTCCGGTAGGCTCTTTAGATCACAATCTTTTCTCCGCAACCTGTGAACTTGCTATCAATACAGGAGCCACACGAACCCCGAAAGTTTGGCACTACAAATCTGCAAAGTGGCGCGATCTACGCGAGCTTAATCTTTCTTCTCTTTGGAAAGGTGTCTGCTTTAGGCATCAAAACACCTCTGAATTTGGTGATGAGATAACTCAAGTTATCTTAGCTGATATGAAAGCTTTCATCACCCCTTCCATGAAACGTACATCAAACAGTAAATTATGATTTGGCAAATACTGCTCAGAAGCGGCCAATGGCGCCGAGATCCGACAGCCAAAATAGAAATATATTCATCACAGAAACCAGTGTAAGCGGAGCATTAACGAGAGCAAGGAAAGATATAATGAACAGATCAAGAACAAGCTTATTATTATCCTAGTGAATCAAGATCCTTTTGGTCAGTTGCCAAAGCTATCAATTAGGTTTCTCAAAGACGTCAATCCCACCTCTGAACATGATCCGCTCAATAGCTGAAACGGCAAAAAAGCGAACATTCTTGCCGAAATCTTTCCACCAAATTCTACCTTAGATCCTCAAGAAAGACTCCGCAACTATCCCGAGAGTGAATTTCTCAATGCCAGATCTGGTATTTCGCCAACGCCAGACACTAACAAGGCCACAGGACCGGATGATGTTCCCGCAATAGTGCTTAAGAAATGTGCTGCTGAACTACTGAACTAGCAGCTCCACTATGCGGGCTTTCTCCCTATCATACAGAACTGTATGCTTTACTTTTCAAATAACTACCATCCAATTGCCTTAGTTCCCATCATGTCAAAACTCATGGAGCAACTGATCAACGAACAACTCTTAAAATATCAAGCATCCTAAGCGATCACCAGTATGGCTTCCTCAAACTCAGATCAACGGGAGATCTCCTGCCTAAAGGTATGGTTCCGCTTGCGCGTCGGACGCATGCAGTGGCTGCATGCAGCGACCGCTGCGTTCGACGGAGAGATTCCTCATTCGGAATTACGAACAAGTGGTTTATGTTGTGCGGCGGACTGCTGCAAGCAGTCACTGCATGCGTTCGACGCATAAGCGGAACCATACCTTTACGTGACATATCTGTGGACTACAGCCATCGAGAGCGGCTAAGCTCTTGCAGTGGCTCTCGACATATCCAAAGCATTGGATAGGGTGTGGCATGATGGATTTTTAGGCAAATTTACAGTATAAGGACTACCAGTAGCACTGCTTTTATGGCTTTCCAATTTCTTAAGGGATCGATGCATCCGAGTTAGTATTGATGGATATGTCTCAGAGGAATTTAAAATCAATGCCGGAGCTCCTGAAGGGTGCATATTATCTCTTACATTGTTTCTGCTCCATATCAGCGATCTCTTAGATAGAACAAACAATGCTATTTATAGTTTTGCAGATGACAGCACTCTGATATCTTCATTCATGCCGCGGACTCCAATGACCGTAGCTCGTTTCCAACGCGAGCGAGAAAATCAGATGGCTGCCATCAATGAGGATATGACCGCCATCGTGGAAATGGGGTGAGGAAAATAATGTCCAGTTTAACGCAGGAAATACTCCAGTAACTGTCTTCTCCAGAAAAAAAAACAATCACCGCAGAACCTGACTTATAAATGACAGGATAAACTGACTCATTCATAAGCTTGTTGAGCATCAACGTAGAAAATAACATGTCACGGCGTAATCACCTCACCAAGATAACAGCACAAAAGCTAGGAGTACTCTATAGAGCAAAAAAGTCGTATACACCGCATCAAATCTTACTGCTCTATAAAGCAGGTAAGACCATCTCTGGAATATTGTTTCCATGTGTGGAGCTCGGCATCCAAACACTTGCTCAAGATATGGGACTCCATACACAGGAGATCAGTCAGTCTTTTGGATGACCCATAATTGGCTAAAGACCTTGATAGCCTTGAAAATCGAAGAACAGTGCTGGACCTATCTCTTTACTATCGATACTATTATGGAAGGTGTTCGAACGAGCTGGCACTTATAATTATTCAGCACAGAGTTGTACCAAACGCAAACACACGTCAGACACAAGCTGCTCATCAGCATACGATTCGAACACCTAGGGCGCCGCTATTACGGGAATTCTTTATCTGAAGGACTGCCTCGCTCTGGAATGGATTTCCGAGTAACTTCTTTCCCAAAAGCTACAACCTACAAGGGTTTGAGCCCTACGTCCAACATCTATCCTCCGCACACGCACCGCTCGTTGGGTGGTATAGGATTTTCCTTTTGTGTTTGTGTGCCAAACATGAAAAAAAAATCAAGATTAATCCGTTATTTCCTCAGTGACTTATACTTTCAGATACCTATTGAAAGCAAATTAACATACCATTCATCAAAAAGTCAAACTGTTCTTAACTGACTCGTACTAAAGTTTATGTCAGCCTACTAATGCTCTTTGGATACTGGATAATTAATTAATAAGATTCATCGGTACATAATATCATATACATATGGAACCCGGAAGAAATTGAAAAAAACATATACCTAACCAATATTTGTAAATTTTTCAATACCGGTAAAAATATTACTTAACAATATCTGAGAAAAATTGATGAAACTAGATATATCAACAAGAGCTATATAGGTGACCCAACAAAAATTTTGTACCTCGATTTTCAGTATTTAAAACGAATATCTGGAAAAACGCTCGGACCCGTGGATTTTTTATTCGGGGGTAATATCCCTAGTACATCCGGAAAAAAGTTTTTGAATAATTTGGTTTAACAAATAGTATGTTTTAGTCGTTTTAAAAATCGGGGTCGAAGATACGGATTTGTCCACTTGCGCGAATGCTATTTGTTGGACCAAATTACGAGTATCCCAATTTTTCCATAGGAATAATCAGAAGCAAGAGGGATATTTGGTAAGATTATTTCTTGAGCCAAGAAAATAAAAGAGAGCGCCATTTAAGTGATTATTGCTGACAGATGCTTGTCAAACATTTTTCCGGAAGAAAAAGGAAAAATTACCAAATAAGTCCTGTCTCACATTTTACCAGTTAAAACCTTGTTATACACAAGAATCGACTATTGTGATTGGTGGAAATTATTGCGAGGGAAATAATCAAGGGAAAATATGCTTCATCTTTTTTATTTAGAGCAACCCCCGAAACTCGAGTAGGGGAGAAGGGTCGTGCGATACTTCTATATGGACCTAAAATTTGGCGTAAATATTTTCATCCATAACGAAATGACTAAGGTCAAATGGTTTGACCCCCACTAAACATTTTCCTATGGGGTCACTTAACGTCTAAAATTTATGCTACACCCAGCCTGAGTCATTGGATGACTTGCGAAATCGTATACCTGATTCATGAATGCTACTCAGTTACACCCGACATATTACGCAACGTAAGACAATGGCTTGAATAAAACTTATTTTATTGCAAGAAAATGAATGGTTTTTCATCAAAACATTGCAGAAAACTGGTAAGGTGGCCTTATAATCATTGTAAAAGAAATAAATAATGTTCTGTTTGCCGAACACATGGTCCTATGTAAGATTCTATGGGCAAAAATGGACAAACTGGAAAGAAATTAACAGTTTAACACATCAAACAAAGAAAATAAGATGATGGCAGGCGGACAAATAACAATAAGATGCAAGTAAATATCTAGATCTTTATTAATCAAGAGAGATTGAGATTGAGAGATGAGATTTGCAAAATCTTCAACCGCCGATAAATATCAATGTAGACAAAAGGCAGTAATGTCAGGTTTATCGACATTTACACATTCAGTTAAGTGACTAGGATTATATGATTAAATGAAGAAAGAAGAACGAAAACCTTCTGTTAAAAATTCTCATCATATGGACACGAAATAGAGAAATAATTATCAAAACAATAACAACTAACGATCAGCATGGCAAGTCTAACTTCGAATCTTATCATATTCGGGGCAACTACTATCAGAGAGGGAGTTACAGAGAGAGAGAGAGCGATATGCGCTTGATACCATCTCAGTTATACTCTTGACCAAAACGTCCCGAGTACTTGATATTTTGTTATTAATATCTTCCGGTTTGGAACTAACATCTAAAAATCCTTCTCCTCGTCTCATAATAAATTTACATACAATCAGGGAAAATTTTCTTTGTGCATTAACTAGGCAAAAAGAAGACGTATCCCCGTAATTGGACGAGTTAAATTTTGATTTAATTAAGGCTTGTTATAGATATATCTGACAATTACGTGGCATTGTGTCGCTGGGGCTTTTGTCTCTCTAATTAGACAATCCGTTGTTTCAAAACGGGACGGAGCTAAAATGGTAAAAGAGACTATAAAGTATACAAACAAGGCCTCATTAGACCGATCGCAGTGGTATTTTAACAATGGTTCTTTGAGTGGAATAAGCGCATTGATCCGCCGAAATCGCTAATTGACTACCGATAGATTTAGCAAAAAATTTGAGATCAGTGCCTAATTAATGTGGTACTTTAGTATTGGGGTCACGTCAGGTGAGCCAATTATTTTTTTGTATACTTTAACCATTATAAAAGCCAATTTGATAATAAGGACGAAATAAAAAGATTTCGGGCGCTTCTACGTTGCGAGATATGAGGGCAACTAAAAAATGGGCTACCTTGTTGATAAATGTTCGGTGGTAGTGTCAAGCTATGCCAAACTCTCTCTGATTGTTTGTGATATTTTATTTGAATTTATTCATTACTTGGCATATTTACTTGCTGTAAGTAGATTTAGCTTCATTATATTCCATTTACTTTCATTTTAAGCCATGCATGATTTTTTCATCAGGTTGACATACATTTAATAAACTAATGAAGGAAAATTAATTGATGGTCATACTGTTTTTGAGCAGCAATTATTTTTTGCATATTCTGCATTATAGGTTAATCACGATTTTTTTTCAGTGATAATAAAGAGAGATCAAATATGTGTTATGGATAATATTAAAAAAAATAAATTAACCGGGCTTTAAAAAGAGTTTTGTAGATATATTCAGGAAGAGAAAATGAAGCCAGACTGGCAAATATATCAGGCAAGGAAATAATATGCTCATATCAACGACTTGTCTTTCTTGAAATAGATTATATTTAATAAGCCAAAGAAATAAATCAGACCGTGTAGGGCTGGATTAAGACATTCTGGCGTCATGGACAATTCAAATCTTAAAGGCAGCTTTAACACAGTTTCGATTCGCGGCCTCGTTTTAATTTTCTCGGTGCATGTATTTTTTTATTGATTAGTATATTGTCGCTATTTTGATATGATATCTACGTTCAAGTACAGTGTTCATATCAACAAAGAGAAACGTAGATACATAAGTTTACCGGAAAGGGCGTACGTATGTTACACCGATGGCTCATGTCATGACTAATAGTACAACAGTTCTTTCGTTAACAGCTGGATATAGCCCCATCACAGAAACTCCCGTTTTTTTACATTTCTAGGTATTCCAATGTATTGAAAGAAAATAAATCGGCGGAAATAAAATTTCAAGTATATTTTTTGGTTAATTATTATAATGGGGTTATATCCAATAATTAGGGAGAGGTAATAATTGTATATAAGTAAATCTCTTTCGTTGTTGTGGCAGTAGAAAAATATGTGTTGAGGACTGTCAATTTCGTCACAGAACCAGCATCTATACTTTTGTAACAAAATAGGTCCTGAATACGCCATTATCCTGTGATTTCCTGAGTTAGGTGATAATTAACCTCTTCCCAATTTCTAGATGTCCACTTAACAATGTCTTTGACAAATATTATTGTGTATCCTTCATAGTTGCTGTCCTATTGGCTTTGCCGTTTAAGTAACGTTGTCATTTTGATTTCCTTCTTGTTTTAGCACCATTTCGGTATTCTTTTAGTTTTATCGGTGGCATGGTTCCAATAACCATAATAAAACAAAAACTAACCCAAACTAACCAAAACCAACCCAATCCAACTACTAAAAGAAAAGTGCACTTCAGCGGTAATAGGCAGATTGGCTCCCGATCCGGGAAAGTTTCTCTCTGGGAAAGCACTCAACAGTATTTTAAGCAGATTACGTACACCCAATCTTGATGTTTGCAGCAATGGACGAGGTCAGACAAAAAAATAAAGAGGAAGCAGCCATTTGCTATGAGAGCCAAGCCGAGGGTGATCTGTGCACTAAGTACTAGCTCTAAATTGGTTCAGTAGTGCGGTGATACCTTGGAGTGACTGGCACAGAGTAAAAGAGTGAAGCTGCTATGGGTGCCGCGATACAGCGGGGTGGCGAACTTGTCAGGCTTGAAGTGGAATGATCAGGTCCTCTCAAGAAAGTGGAAACACTTTCAGGGGGACAGATAGCCTAAGAACTTTATCGCTGTTTCTGACAAACTAGGACGGAATGGCTCCTGACGAGAGACAAGCAATCCCTGAGCACCCTAATAGTACAAGGCACTACCATCTAAGAGAGCACATGGACCTTAAGGGACTTGAAGAGGACGCTACCTACCGGGGGTGCGGGTAAGTCCATTAAACTGCCCTTCATTACTTGGGCAAATGCATTGGCTTTACAATATTATGGGTCTGCAATATTGCAGAACGAGGAGACTGTGTGCCTGCCACGGAGTGAGGTCCTGACCTTCGCAAGAAGGTCAGGAACACTACAGTGGAGTGGAGATTGGGCTGGTGGTTGAGAGGAAATCTTCAGTATGATACAAGGGCTCCCCGGGCCTATCAGAAAGACCCTTTTTGACTTCCTCTTAACTACTATTACTACTACATATTATCAAGTGCAATTCATTATGCTCTTAGGGTTGGTTTGGGTTAGTGTTTTGTCGATTGAGCGAGGGTAGGACAATATATTTCCTAGTTTATATGTCAGTTGGGCAAATACTTTTTTGCTTCCAAATTTATGAGTTTCAGTTCCTAGACTCTTGTTGCAAGTACGTATAAGACTGTTAATAAAATCTCTCAGTACTAACAAATAATTTTCTGCTGCTTCTAATCTTCTATTAGAATTAATTGCTCTATCGACACCTGTCGCTTCCTGTCATGCCAATGTGTCATAACCATGACACGTTTATACTACAATTTCAAAAAAGTTTCTTGTCTGCTCAGACATGACAATCTGAGCTGTCGGTAACATACCTTGATGCTGAATTTGCTAATTTCCACAGATTTTTTGCTTTCAGATTTTTCGCCCCTGACTTTTGCCCATTTAGTTTTATGGTTATTTCGGCTCTGAGACCTTAGAATAAAAGAAATAAACAAAGAAATACTAAGTTGTGCATTAGCAATAAGCCATAAGCATATTCGCAAAAACGGATTTGCAATTTATTTATGTTACAAGAGAGGAGAATGTTACTGTTCCCTATTGCAATGTGTTTCTTTTAGTTATACAGGATCCGGCAGTGAAATAGAATGATTTCAAAGTAAATTTGTAATTTTTCATGTATAAATATAAAGAACAATACGAGCAATTTGGCGTACAATACCAAAAAACTTGTTTTCTAAGCACTACGTCCACAAATGTCCTACATTTAAATTGTTTCAGTCTTGGAGACGACCTGAAAGTTTTGCGTGACCTCACCCAACATTATAGGCGGGTATTGCTTCAGTCTCATCTCGAATGCGTTGTTTGAAGGCTTGGATAGTTCTGGGTCGATGGTCCTTAAAAACTTTTGTTTTAAGGTACCCAAGTAAAAACGCGAGCCGTTAAATCGGGTTAGTGAGACGGCCAAGGGATTTCTCTGTTTTGAGGAATACCGCGACCCAGAACAAAGCGTTCACAACTTTCATTGAAATTCTTGCAGTGTGGTTTGTTTGTTGCTCAAACTTGCTGGAAAAGTGTGTATATATTCACTGGAAAATTAAACGTATCGTTCAGTATGAACGGTCGCCTCATTTTCAGTTTGCTAATGCTGTTGAGGATGGTTATTTTATACAACTTATTTATAATTAACTTAATTTTGTATACAATTTTGTAAGCTGTTAAGAAATCTTTGTCTGCATTTGATAGCTCAATATTTGCATTTATTAACACTATAATGGCAGCAACAACAAAAAAAAATAAGTTCTGAATATCTAGGTGTATATACAAACACAATCATATAAAAGAAACAATGAGAAGAATTCTTTTACCCGATGGCATTAGGATAACTTGAACATATTTTAAAAGAATCAAATCTGTTTCTTTATTGGAGAGAAAATTTTGTAACGGAATAAATGCTCATTCCGCTACACTAAATTTATACATTAAATTTGAAATTAATTTTAGATATTTAATATTTAGGTCGCTGTGGTATCTATTGACGAATAGATTTATTTCATGAGGATATCGATTTAAGAGTGCTAGTACTATATTTAGTACCTACAATTCGTCAATTTATTTTATTATAGATTACTATATTTAATATGGAGTATTTTTATGATTTTCTGCTTCTCGGTTTCTAGTATTGATCACATGTTATAAATTAGCCAATGAAACATTGGCAAAAATAATTTTGTCCAACGCCTTGAATTTTGAATACGAGGTTATCATCTTGTGTTGAGGCATTGAGCGGGTGAGTGCTAATTTATTAATCTTCAAATATTTAATTCATCTTGCAATATTTTTAAGTAATTCTTCCACTTTTAGATACATAATTAATATTTGTTTATGATTCGTTTAGTATTATTTGACTAAAGCAAGAATTTGGCATTTTTATATTCCAGTTTTAATTAGCTTACATCCTCATTATTTTTAAATTATTGTCGTGACCTTCTGGGTAATATTACCGATTTATTGGTGAATATTTGCGGTTCTCATTAATCAAATTCATATAATTTGAAAGAGGCTTAGTCCAAATTTAGGGAGATCGTAATTAGTTTATCGTTCAGCAGTCACGCACATTTTTTACGTATTTTCATTCAAATTGAACAGTATTATTTGGGTTAATTCTCGGGGTAAATTCTATATCTTCCTGCTAAGGTAGTAAATTGAATTTTCAGTAGAATTTCACCGAATTTTCCCTCATAGTGTTGTTGGTTTTCACCTTTTTTTCTTTTCAGGATCATTTAATTAAATTATCAATTTATTTAAGACTCATTGTTATAGGTTGTACCTCTATTAATTATCAAATTTAAAATTTTCTTTTATTTAAATTTTACCGAGAGTCATTGAATTTGAATGTTATTCCGTTATTTTCTTTTGAATTTCATATTTCATTCATTATTTTCTTTTGAATTTCATATTTTAAAGTAAAGAAAAGGATATCTTGAGTAACAGTAATTTAGAATTTTTTGCTCATTGTCTGATCAACTCAACATTGAAATTTAAGTTTTTGATTATATCTGCTTTTACCAGTAAATTTTCAATTTGTAGACTGCTTCATCATATGTTTAACATTATAACTGATGTTCACCTGATATTTCCTGGCATATTATTTAATTAACAATATACATTGGTCTAAGACTAGTTTATTTCCTATTTCATGTAACACCTCTTGATTGGTGAAGAAAACATCTTGCTTGTCAAGCAGCAGGTGTTGTACCAAATAAGTCCTCGATGAACCCAATTGATACTAACTTGGGAATAGGCAGAAACGGTTCCAGTAGAGGTCCCAATACGATCGCATGGTTACAGAATAATTGGGCGAAGCTAAATATTAGCCAATCAGAAGATAAACATATTCTAAAGACCAATCTTGTATTGTAATATTTCATATTTCTTTTTAATTTTTTCACATTAATTTTAATTTTCATTATTAAGTACATTTTTTCATCAGATAAACTCCATTTCAGATAATTTCATAAATCATATCTGTATTCTCATTTAATCATATAATTAATATACTAAATGTTTTGGAATTTACCTCTTTAATCTGTCGCAGGCTAGAGGTCTGCGAAACATTGCGGATTGTGAGGGCAAATTTCTGATATGTTTATGTTTGTATTTATTTATATTTAAGTATTCATATTCAGTTCGCATTGTCACTAGGAACTTTGGCGCCCACAAAAAAATCACTGTTAATAAGTGACACAACCCACTCCAGAGACTAACCATAAAAAAAAAGACGAGTCACAAAACGAACACCATTTGTTAAAAAAAATTCTTACGGTTATGAAAAGTAGTATACAGTTGGCGAAGAACTAGTATTGTGCTACAATTTATTAATATATGTGTTTGAACTAACCAAAACTAACCAAGATATGACATCAAATAAATTTAGATTAAATATTACATAAATGACCGGAATCTAGTTGATGATCTTGTTTTGATTATCGAATAATATAGAGAGGGCTTCCGTCAAACGGTACTTTTTCTTATGTTATTAGTAGGGTGTCACGCAATGTCATCACAAACTATTTCAAAAATATATAGACATTCACATTATATATTGGCGGCGCCGGCGCCTTAAATTTTCAGATCTCGTTCGAGGCTGAGGGAAGTCGGCTTGTGTACTATTTTATTACTCACTAACTAAAGTTCCATTAATATATTCAAAAAAAGCAAAGAGCTGTTTCTCATGATGGACTGTATATTTATTTTGACCTATGCTAAGCTTACACGATATAGAAATGAAGTAGAAAAGCACCTTTGTTATTCTATAATAACATCCTTGAATGTCAATAAGAAGCCTAGGAAAACTACACTGATTACAAAGACAGAAAAAATGAGGAAAACTACACTGACTACAATGATGTCAGGAAAATCACCAGCATGCATACCAAAAATGAACCCAACCGAAAGACAGTTTAAAAAGAAGATCGCGAATTATGTACACTTTATTTTGCTAATTATTGTGTCGACTCTCTTCAAGGAATAAAGATAGAACGAGTGGTTTTCATTATCTTCGTGTATTCAAATATCTACCAGATTATTAACTTTGCCATATTTGTTATAATTAATGAACTAATTAAATCTGAGTAACGCGTCATCAACATGACGAAGATGAAAAAGCGTGAAGCTTAATTAAAATACCTCAATCTAATCTGTTTTTATAATTGATCGCCGCAAATTTAATTAGTTCGACCAGTTTAGAAGATCCATAAAATAAAAATTTCGTGAGTTTACTACCCTCAACAATCCTTTTGATGTCCACAAAGTAATTACATTTTCAATCAAAGAGAAAATGGCCGCCGCGCCTGGAGTCCTTTACGCAGACAGCCAATGGTTTAATTATATGAGATTAAATTTATTCCAAAATTAATTTAGTAAATTATATTACCCTAACCAGCATAATGGTCGGATGTGCTACGGACGCGCTGGACTGGTCATAAAGGGTGTTTATTTTGCTGGAAATTTTAATTTACCTCTTGCCTTTACGCATAAAGTTTTCTTTTGGGTTTTGCACATGGTTAGGTTGGATTGGACTTTATTGTTTGTTCCAAAGCCATTGCATTGTTAAGACCATAACCAATATAAAACGTTGGGCTTTTATCTGTGATTACGAAAAATAATTTTAATTAGCAATATAACCAGTTCGTATTTTTCCATAAAAAAATATGAATAGTTGCTATTTTATAATAAATAAAAGCAAGTGCGTATTGTCAAGAAGGTGATACAATCCAGCCTCCTAAGACGAGGGATCTGCACGAATAGCGACGAAATATTTTTCCTTAACAGAACATTTTTTGCACGTGTCATAGCTTGGCATATTATTTTTCTACTAAGAAGTATAACAAAACACTAACTATGGAAAATAAAATATGACCTAAGTAGGAAAAATAGTATATTATTTTATATGGAGAAAAAGTGATACTTTTGATGGCGCGTTCGTGTTTAAAGCCGGGAACACACTTTCGACACGCCACGCCACTCTGCGAGCTAGCGCGTTCCGTGGCGTGGCGTAAAATTTTTGGTTTAGAAACACACTGTAGGCAAGCAGTCGCTGCGACGTACACCGCACGTCAGTTGATTGCGTTTATTTCCCAATTTAATTTTTTCTCGCAGTAGCATTGTTTCTAGAAAAAATTGAATACGCCAGCAGTACCGATTCTTCTGATTGGGAAGAGGAATTGGAAGAAGTTGCAGTCTCTATCTATATATTAGAAAATAAGGCAAGTCATAGAGCATCCTGGGTACACGAAATTAACCAAAGAAGAGAAGAATTGGGCTAATTTCATAGGCTGGTATAATTATTAATTCATATTATGGATGTATTCTTATCGGATCCATACATGGAACTACATGTAAAGACTATGTACTAACATGTACTACAAAGCATGTACTCTATATTTATTCAAACGACCTAATATTTCCAGTTTCTAAGCCAAACTTTCGTAAGAAAAAGTTTTGTCGACGAAATCATTATTCTTATCTTCACACAATTCAATAAATAATTCATTTAGTTACCAGAAATGTTTAATTCCCGTCCTGTTTCCTCCCAGGACGTCTGTCTCATATGCTTATCCCTGTAACCTCAGCATTTGACGTTGTATAAACAAGCATTCATGCTCTCGCACCTTTTCAATAAGTAAGTCATCCATTTTAGGATTAAGATCGCATTAAAAATTACTGAACAAATTAACCGAATTAGCTTTTTGGCGCCTCAGTGCTCACCACGCGTGGCAACAAAAGTGTGGATTTCCACATGCCGCAGCATGCATGGAGTGTGACGTCAGCGTGGCGTGGAGTGATTTCCGTGCCGTGTGGTGTGTGTGTTTCCAGTCCATATAAAAGCATTGTTTTAGAAGCTCCGCACTTTTTGCATAGCACGCCACGGTACACGCTAGCTCGCAGAGTGGCGTGGCGTGTCGAAAGTGTGTTCCCGGCTTAACAGCCGAACGGAGTGAGGCTGGTAATAGAGAGCAAGCCATAAAAAGTAACATTTCTTCCAAATTAAATATGCTGTTTTTTCTTCAAATGTCGACAAATTAATGCAAAAACATCTCCTTTTAATAGTAATAATAATAATTGGTATTAAAGATAAATGGGTTCGCAAGGCGGCTTAGACCGTTGTCGGTGAATAGGAACAGGTTGTTGCTATAGTAATGTAACATAAGCTGTCAGTGGACACTGTCAACAATAATTATTTTTCTAAAACTGCGTCTCCGAGTGCGTTTTAATTCCGTATTGATAAGCAGTTATTGAGTAAGGTCGGTTAAATAATAACAAATTTGTTCTAAATAAAAATTTTAGTTTAATAAATCTTGAGTTGTTGACGCTTATTTTGTTGTTTGTTTGCATCTATGTTGCTATGACAACACTTTTAACTCCGCCGGCGAAAAAGTGAAAGGTAAAGCTCCGGCGGAGGAAAAACGAAACTTCACGGCCGCCTACACAGTCGAGTAATGACGGATTTACTGACGTTTGAAGATAAAATCTATTTTTTATCCCATCGGACGAAAAACAACACCTTTCATATGTGTTTTCTCACCGCAAAAGTCGTGATTCCAGTACATTGTAATCGTTGCTTGGCAACATGCACTAACTGTACAAGAGAAAATAACTGTCCGGGAATATAACTTTCCCATCCTAGGCCGAGAATGTAACATTTCTGTCTTATTCAAACGCCTGGTTTGTCAGATCTGACGTCTATCAAAAGTAACATTTAGCTGTAGTTTCCGTAGCTACGTAATAAGCTTCAAGCTCGCTCGATTCAAAACTTGATATTATGTTGAGTTTAAATTTAAACCACCGTTTTTATTTAGAGTGATATTTGGCTTTATTTTTATACGTACGTATTCTAATTAATTTCGATCGGATACAAAATTCAAAGTAGTATGTGCAACTCGTGGAAAAAGCACATTCCTGGATTCCTGTATTGCTGGCGTCGGCTGCGCTTCGTCATGCAACTACTACAGTCGTCCAGCAATATTTTGCTTTTCCTTCTAGTTACACAATATACTATTATCGTTTTTTAACAAAGGATTTTCCTGGATTTTTTTTCAATAAAAAATTCACAAGAGAAATATGTATCTAAAATTATTTGCATATCTTAAATGTTGAAAAATCAGGTTTGTCAAGAAAATAATAAAATAAAGTGCGAAAAGCTAGCGCGTTTAAAATAGTGCAGTAAATTATCATCTCATGAAAATCGATATCCGGCTTTGTACTTGTTACAACTTTTCTATATAGAGTGACCCTAAAAACTCTGTAGTACAAATTCAAAAAGCTAAAATATGTGAATCTGGCCCAATTTACCTTAACTCCAACCCTGGAAATTATCAATTCCAAAATACAGGTTGCCAAAGTTTCCAACAATACACGCTTTTTATCTTTAATATAATACAATTTTGCAAAAAACGATTTGGGTTAGTTTGGGTTAGTGGCGATTACGCCCCCTAGGGGCTATTTTGAAAACTTTAAGATGATTTTCAACATTTTCTCTTTGCTGCTTTAGTCATAATTTCTTTTAATCGTCAGTCATTACGACAATTACTTTCCGGATATAGCCGAGTGCCCTTCTTAACTGGATCACGCCTAAGTACCAAATTGCGTACAAATGATGCTATTATTGAGATAAACATATAGATAAGTTTTGGACTAAGGTAAATTGAGCTAGATCTTTATATCTTACCCTCAGGAATTGTGCTAGCATTTTGTAAGACTTTTTAGGGATACCCTGTATAATCTTTGATTATCATTGGCTGGAAATCGTTTATTTAAGTCTTCTTTTTTATCATTTATTAATTTACTTTTAATTTTGTCTTTTTAGCATACATTACTTGCATGGTAATTGGAATTCTTATCCATGCAACTATTACAGAAATTTTTACTAATGCCAATGCTTGCTCTACATGAGCTATCTTACTGCAGGAAACATACCCAATAAATGTTGCAGTTTTCTGGGAAATAAGCAAATAATTTCTTTCTAAAACTGGGTAACGTAGAAAAAATCCAATAAAAATCTAATTATCCAGTACACTTTTTTCTTTCAGTAGATATTTCAAATATTTAATAAAAAGCTTTCATAAAATACAAAAGGAAGCCGCACACATATCAAGAATATCATATAGATATATTATGTAATGAAAAAAAGACTTGCAGAATATAGAAATCTAAAATGTGGTTTTATAAGTATTGCTTTCTTAAATCCGAAACGAAAACTAAATAAAATTCAATACGAAATTGAAATAGTTAAAGTTAAAATAAAATATTCAGCTTAACAGCTGAATATGCTACGAATAGGATCGCCGGGTAATATTGGGTGGGTATTAATTTTATTGAAAATGCGATTTTTGAACTAGAGAGAAAGAATATAAACTTGGGTAGGAGATTAAGTGACCAACGTGTCCCACGATGGCGTCAAAATTCATATGTAGGTAACTGTTTTCTTGAGTATGGTTGAACATCGCAGATATAAATGGGAACATTATATTTAGAACAAATATATTGGATTTCAACCAGCCAAGGCGAGAATATCTAAAAACACTTAGCAAGAGAATTGGTTATCCCACATCCCACTTATGCAAAGAAAAGCATCGCAAAATCTACCATTTTGGTTGAGTTTATAAACAAAATAGTACCTATGTCTTTCTTTGACAAATGAGAATCCTACTCTAGAGGAAAATGCAACAGAGTTGAAATGATTCTATTGCCCTTAGAAGAAAAACTGCAAAACTACCTGAAATGTGCAAAGTGCTTCACAGCAATTTGTAAAGAATATACCGTTGTCATTTGTACTAAATATGGACGCGATAAAGATCATGAATATGAGAAAATTTTTCTGAATCTACGTAGTTCCCTTGAACAAATTTTCTTTTTCAGATTAATTTGACTTATTATGTTTTTATATTTGAAAAAAAAAACGTATACCCTCTTTTGTTAATAATATGATTTTTGTGATAATATTTTAAGAGCATGTTTAGACTTAATAATAAAATACCATATGCATCCCCATTTATTTTTCTCAATATAATATTACTTACGCGCGTATAATGTTGGCCATAATAAACTAGGATGATTACAACACGAGCCGCTATGTTGACATTCCTCATTTTCATAGTTTCGGCTCTCCGATTGCCTATTACGAATTCATAATTACACTTGTTTTATGAGAATTATAATTGCACTAGTTGGATTATACATAGCATATTGATATTACTATCATAATTATTATACGTATGGTATTAAATTGTTGTAGATAAACATATTAAAATACTACACTTAATTGGCAAGTGAGCTAGACATTCTCCTGCGAGCAATTTCGTTTGATCCCACGTGTAACGCAGGCATAGCCACCAAGCAGCAAAGTTCGGTACGAATCCTACTTTTTGATTCCATAAATGGGCCTCCGAATTTCAGCCGAATTGCCATTAAAATTTGATTACAGAGAAGTGGTATTTTTTTTTTAATTTCTAGTGGACGAGGCCGTTAAGGCGTGATACATTGGAATCTCGAATGTGACAGGCACGAGTTCAACTTCTTTGGCCATCCAAAGTATTTCAACTACGTTCAAAAATCGAGAGGATAAAAATGTTTTGATCATTCCTCGAAATCACAAGCGAACTGTAAAAAACCCATCATTCACGAAGATATGAAGGCCGAGTGTAACAAAAGCTATTTAAAAAATAACTGCCTAGATGAGTTTAAATTCCTATGCAAACTTGAACTTTTATACTGGGTTAGGCAAAAGTCTGGACCCAACTTAATATTTTTAAAATGGGTAATGTAATTTCTTTCAATTTTGCAACTTAAGGTATATTCAAAAACAGTATCAGCGGTGTTTCCAGAACTTGCGTTTTTTCCCACAACGATGCCAATTTTATTTTTTGAAATATAATTTTTGCTTCGTAAAATTTTGGTTTATTTTTTTTACCTATATCTAACTTGAGACGTACTTAAGCTAAGAAATAATTAAATATTAAAATAATTTACACTTAGAAATAAATTTCCAATGATAATACAAAAATTAGCCAATGTTTATTTTTTCCATAAATGTTCTAATTTTCCTTTATCAGCTTCTTGAGAGTATGTATGCTATCGCATACCGTATACCCGTTTTCAATTCTTTTGCCATTCTTTGTAGCCCTTCAATAATCCCAAAAATAAAAATCAAAAGGTGTCAAGTCAGGAGCGTGAGCCGGCCATTCCATTGTACCTCCTCTTCGTCCCATCTACCCGTTTTCATATACATGATCCAAAAAATTGCAATATTAGGAAGGGCTGCATCTTACTGCAACTAAATATTCCTATTTACACCACAGGTTTCATAATCGGAACATAAATTTGCTGAAGCATGAAGTATTTCTGTTTGAAGTAAATTTAAGTAATTATTTCCTGTTAAAGTTTTCATTTAAAAAATGGCCCAATAATGCACTTATTTATTATCCAGCATTAGCCTTCTGGAGGAAATTGTGACTGTTTTTTGCGAACCCAGTGTGTGGATTGTCAAAGGCTCAATATCGGCAATTGTGCCTGTAACCTCGCCGGATTAGCTTTTCGTTGCAAAGGCTTCGGGCCTTAGTGTTGGTTATTTTTTGTCGGTTGCGCCCCCGCCCCGTAGCGTGCAAAGCGAGTAGAGGGCCATGCCACAGTGGACCATGCGTGAAGTGGAAATTTAAGATACCTATTATACTTATTTTTGTTTCGCCATTACGCATGCCCGGCGGTTCCCTAGATCTTTGTGTTTCAAATCAGTTGTACGCGGCTTGCGTTTAGCGAACTTTGTCTCGTGTTTTATTAGAGAAGAAAAGCATGGACGCACGAAATTATTGATAAGTAGTAAACGTACACTTTTTTGTTCCAATTATTAGTACTTTAGGTAGAAATAATGTATATCTATTGGCGACAATCTGTATTTTCGGCCTGTATTTATGAAACTCACACCTCAAACTTTGTGGGTCCTTATATTGGGCTTTGTAGGCACTCTTTGTTCTGAGTTTTATTTGTTATCAGTAAACGCCCTCTTACGACAGCGAAACTTCTAGAAGAAGTAGAAATTATAGAAGATGACAAGAATATACCTAATGGACTTTTAATTGCACCTCCCGAAGACAATTTTGACACCACGGTCTGTGATTTGGGAGATGAGGAATCAAACGATCCAGACCATCTAAACCATAATCAGCTCTTGGCTGAAGCCGAAAATCTGTTTGATGACAACGGCAGAGCATACGACAGCGAACCTCTTGATGAATGGGAAGATGAAGATGAATTACCTCTTTCAAATTTGCTGAAACGCTCTAAATAAGAAAGAATGCATTGGGACCAGAAAACCTAATTAGTAGTACAAGAAACAATTTCACTAGATTCTTACCGCCCATTGTACTTATTTCTGAAAGTTCTCCTTTGCAGATTTTCTAGCTGGTGTTGTCTCTTGATATTTTTACAGATTTGGTTATATATAAGAACATGTATGCTGCCAAACAAAACAAATCCAACTTTGACCTCACAGTTGATGAGATGTGGGTATGTCTTTTCTTTATTGGTATTTTCCTTTTATCTGGCTATGTTTGACTGCCAAGAAGGCGAATATACTGGGATCACCCAATCTATGCCACGAAATAGATTTGAAGAAATTTGCAAAGTTTTGCATGGGACTGACAATGATAATCTTCCCGAAGACGACAAACTAGGTAAAATTAGAGCCATAGAACGAATCACAGGAACGAATCATGCAAAATTTTATACGATATGCCCCGATCGAACCCAATATTTTGATAGACGGAGCAATGATACTCTACTATGGCAATTAGCGGTTGCAAATAATATATAAAGAGAAAACCCATTCGGTTCGGATTTAAGACATAGGTTGCGGCACTAAAATCCGATTATTGTTTGGTATTTGACATATATCAAAAATCATCCGAAGAAAAGTTTATATGGGTCTTGGTGAAGACACAAAGTTTGCTAATCTTTTGGAGGATAGTTTTCCGAGTTTAACATTTTCATTTTATTTTGATAACCTTTTGCCGTCCGCAAACTTGATACGGGATCTAGGAAAAAAGCAATAATTGAGAACGACCGGCACTGTCACAGAAGGTTGAATCGAATACCCAGTGAAAGCAAACATAATTATGAAAAAAATGGAAATGAGTGTTATGGACCGCGCTGTTTGTAAGAGTAACCAAATTGTGGGAATGCGCTGGAAAGACAACAGCATAGTTATAATTTTGTCAAATGAACATGGAGCTAACCCTACACAAAAATGCTGCTAAAGATAAAAAGGTAGAAAGTGACCAAACGTTTGTCAGAAAACAATATAACCAATATATGGGATATGTCGGTCAGTTAGACAAACCACGTTTCTAACTATATAATAGCATTTAGAGGTAAGTGCTTGGAATCTTAATCGTCAATGCGGTTACAAGAAAGATACCTTGGAATTTAAAATAAATATGGCACAGGAACTTTTAGCAAAATATGGCCAGGAACCTTCAGTTGCTGGGGGAAAACGGGCATCTATCAGGTACCCGTCCACTGCCTCTGCCTCGGAAGACATCTGATTATTACACAGGAAGTAGATGTCAGCAGTGCAAGAATAAAACTAACAAGTGGAGCCAAGACTGCAATGTACCTCTGCACTACAAATGTTTTGTCGATACCATACTGATTAGTTCATAAAATGCATTTGCCTTTATATTTTTGTGACAGTAATTTTCAAAATAAATAATGTGTGGAATATAAATTGTATTTATAGAGCCCAAGGGTCGTTAATGATTCAGATCAAATGTCAAAAAGTATGACATGCAGATTTTTTAAGCATTTTTGCTGAAATACCAACAGTATAATAGTTGGTTTCCGTAAAGGAAATTAAATTATTTTGACAAAAGTTAATCTGAGCATAAATGGCTTAATCTAGGTAGGTATAGGATGTCTTAAGAAAGTTAAAATATAATAAAATTAATAGTATTATATTTAAAAAATAAAGGTTGCACTGTTATCAGGAAAACTTTGAGTCTGGCAACACCGCTGACACGGTTTTTGAATCCGCGAACTTCAAAATACCAAGTCCCAAAGTCGACTTCCGTTTCATCTCTGACGAGTCAACACGTGTTGGGTCGCGGTTGTTTCGTGGCCCTTTTGGGCCGGTTGTTTTCAACGAGTAAGAATCGGACGTCGTGGCTAGCGCTGTCTGTGCCGTTTCTTAGTTTTTTTAGCCAGTAGAGATACCCATTCATGCCGGGGGGAACCGGATGTTCCTGTGGGATCATTTTTAACGTTTCGTTTAGAAGATTTAGAGAAGTGCAAAAGTCGAAATCAACAGAAGTACATACTCGATATACTGGGGGCTCTACCGAAAAGTGCCACCGTCCAACAGAATGTAACCTATCTCGAAGGGTTGCCTAAGCTCAAGCTAAGCCTGTTAAGTCAAGGCATGTCCTAATATTAAAAAAAACGGATTACCCGCTTATTTAGCCGCATCCAGACTTTTGGCTAATTCGGTATACTATTTATATTCATGTATAATAGACTATAAGAAATGGTTGTACTCTGAAGAGTAAATACACAAGAAGTACCACTTATTCGAATGCCGAAGAGAAAATTTAAATCACTGGCCGAGTTATGGCACGTCAGATGTAGCGAATATTTTGGCTGAGTCGATGTGAGGAGCAATTTAATCTGTTTCAAATAGAAAAAAATATTGCTTTGACACTAATGGTATACTTAATTTTAGCATCAATCAACGTGGGTAGTTGCTACGAAGGTAGTTGGTAACCCAATCTAAATATATCGAAACATTTTGGTTTGTAACAATTTTAAAAAATATTATTAAATGTTGTAAACATATCAATTCCTCAAGGTGCTAAAGCTTAGAAGTCAAAACTTTGTATATTTATTTTTTGTGGCATTAATATGAGCATAAATTTTAAAAAGCAAAAAGGTGATGATTATATGATAATAATTGTACCTGCATCGATGTTGGTATTTATTATTCAGTCCCTACTTCTGCGCGGTCGACCCACTTTGCCTTTCCGTACAGTCGGCGCCGCCGCTGAACTTTTGAGCAATTTGTGCCAGTCTTGTTCGCATACCAGACTCCCTGCCAGCATATAGTACCTATAAATAATAAAAGTTAGCAAACATTTGTATTTGGAGATACCGGTAAAGTTTTTCTGTGTTATTTTCAGGGTTCTGTCACAAAGGAGAACCTTGCTATAATTTGAACAAAGAGGATACTTCATTCTGATCATTATCAATCCTTTTGTTGAAAAGCAAAGTCAATATTTTATAATTTATTCTTAAGCTAATAAAAGTTTTACAATTTTTTTATGTTTTGTGATTCTCACCAGTTGTAAATTGTAATGCAAATACTTAAAAAGCAGCCAAACCAGAAGTTATAAAATAACGTAGAATATACATGGTGTCCCGAAATTAAGGAACATTATTAGTTTACCAGCTTATTCTACGGCTGAAAAGATACAGTGTTTCTCATATGAACATAAGTCCGAAAATGATTACTCTGGGAGCTACGCCCCTTCGAGTGGGGCACCCTGAAGACGGTTTTTCATAAATATTTTCGAAACCGTTCACAATATAAGCTTTTGATGTCAAATCAGATTATAAATTCAGAATTTCAAATTTTTATTCACAGGCGTTACATACTGGGTGGGTTAAGGATTAAAATAATCCCATTTTTTCAACGAGTCTTTTTTTACTTTTCTTAAAATTATCAAATTTCAAAGTTTTTTACGTAAAAAATGTACCGTTTTTGAGTAAAATTATTTTGAAAAAATCACGTCTGTAAAGGAGTTAATCAATAAAAATGATAATAGAACTGAAATTTGTGAATAGAGGGTAATGAATATTTGTTTCGTTGAAGTTTCGTTTGACATTTACGTGTCAGATATTGTCTGCTACTCGTATTGTTGTCAAATTAAACCATATAATGCAAAACTTTCCACTTTGTATACGGATATTGTAATGGACGTTCCTTTGCTGCGGTACGGAGATTCCCTGGGCGCAAAGTATTTGAGACAATTCATAGAAATCTGGTGGAGAATGGTTCATTTCAAAATCTTCGAGGGCAAGGACAACCTAGTAAGGATTATGATTTGGAAAATGCCCTTTAACAAATAGAAGATAATCCTCAAGTCAGACTCAGATCATTGACTAGAGGCGTCAATATTCCTCTCAATCAATTGTAATACAGGGTCTGGTGCAGATAAGGTAACTTCTTAATAATGGGTTTTTTGGAAAAATTTTGGTACCAATCGATTCGTTTTTTTATTTTCTTTCCAAAAAAGTGAGGATCATCGAGATATTATCACGTTTTTTT
>MU182435.1:420893-468913 GCA_016904865.1 Pissodes strobi | reverse complement strand
TTATTTATTCTTGAAACTTTTCTGGAAGTCTTTAATTAATAAGCCAAAAACTCTAACGGCATTTTAAATCTGAATATTGCCATCTAGATTCAGCTGCTTTTATTCGAAAACTTATGACAAGACTAACCTCAGTACCCCCTTTATGAAATCCCTTCAGATGCGTAACTATAATGAGGCAAGCGTATGCAATACCTAGGGGCCCATTAGCCAAATATAAAAGCTTAAGCTAATTTAAAAGAAAGGGTAACTCGTTGGGCAGAACGGGTACAATCTGTATTGGCTATTAAATTACGTTTTTATTGTATATGAAAGTGTGTGACAGATGTTCGTCAATTAAAAATGTTTGTGTTTATCATGCTTTCAAAATATTAAATGAAGCTGACTGGGCCTCAAAAGTATTTCATTGGTTATTAGATAAAATCAAAATAATTTTAAATAAAATAGAATTAAATTACTTTTAATTTTTCCAGGGTGTTTCATTCTTTTTACCTACGTTGAATGATGATAATGAATATATGCGTAACGAATTACGATTAAAAATCTTTAGATTCACAATTTCACTGGGATGGGTGCAGCTGTTTTCACTTTAGCGTCCTGCACTTGACAAAGTGAAATATCTTAGAGTCAATAAGTCATTGATTCCTTAGTTGTAAATCTAGAGAGTGTTATTGCAAATATTTGTTTTTTACATCACTCCTAATTCTGTTATGCGTTTATTTATCAAAAAAAAAACGTAAAAACTGATCTTGGTACTCTTGGTAGGAATATACTTAGAATTCAGCGGCGAAATTAGTTTTTGCCTAAGAAGTTTAGTATTTGAGATATTAATCAAACATTTATTTCTCATATTGATTAAGAATAACTTGCATCTATCAGAAATATTTACTGGTTCATATGTACTCTGAAGAAAAACTTCATTTGTACCCTTGTTTGTACTTGTAGCCAATTTGTTAGAAACAAATGCACATTTGTTTGTGTATTAAAACATAACTGCTATGATATATTTAATTAAAATAACACTATTATAATACCCGAGTACTAAAATTTGCTTTCTAGGATACAAGAAAATCATTATTACATGCAATTAAAGCAGCAAAAACAAAAAAACTGCGGTTTATTTTCGAATTTGGACATTTTTGTTATTATCTTGATTGCATTTAAAAGAATCAATATTTTAGGTATATTATATAATTGGTACTGTTTGAAATAAAGCGAGTTATTTCATATATCTTATAGCCTGCATGCGTCGCCTCAGTCCAAAATAAAAGCAACTCTGACGCGCCTTGTCGCGCCCATTGGAAAAAGTTGATTTTGTGCAAACCAATATCTCGTGTTATTACAGTTAAAAATTCCTATTTTGAAAACTAGCATTCGACAAATCAGATAAGGAGTATTTAGAAATATTAGAAACCGACAAAAATATATTGGGTAGGTATAAATTTATGGGCACAGGATGATGGCACTTGCCTGCATTACTTTGCAAATTCAGGTAAACTTTTAGATATTACATTTTTTGAAATTAACCTAAACAGCCAGTTTAAATTATGTCCTTGGTTATAGCACATGTAGTTATTTCGTATTTTATTTGCTACGGTATATAATAATAATTATTTAGAAATGTGGCGTCCTTGGAGCTCTAGAGAGATTTTTAAAAGTGAAACAAATCGAAAAGGCTCTAAAGAAATTATTAAGAACGTGTTTCTAACCTTAGTGGATAAAAGCTGGAGAGGAAATAGCTTTACTTAGAAGGAAACCTCTTTTCACGGTGTGGAAAAATACGCAAAAGTCCATTTTAGAACGTTAAAAAAGAAGTGATTCTGGAGTTGTCAGAAAGTTAGATCGTGGTGACGAGGACATTATACGACGAAAAGTTATTAGATGTATGAAGATCAATATATTCCAACTTTAGACAATTTAATACTTGAAAGATATGAAACTGAAATTAAGTGCTCAAGAACGATTTTGTGGGAGTACACCAAGGAATGGGATTTACATTCAAAAAAGATTAATATAAGCCTAAATCTAATGAAACCCAGGCGTCTTCAAGAATGGAGTGGGTAATATTTGAGAGAAATCAGTGACAACCGAACACAAAAAAATACCAATAATTTATTTAGATGAAACGTGGTTTGATACCCATGACACCCCAACCGGTGGATGGGATGATTCTAGCGGTAAGTGTGTGACACGTGCGCCGTCAAACCCAAAAAGAATAACAATTTTACATGCTGGATCTAAAAACGGGTTTGTGCCGAATGTTTTGCCTCTCTGATCCAAAAACATTAGAGAATTTTGTGTTGACTATCATGACTACACAACAGCGGAGCTATTTGAAGATGGGTTTAGAACTGAATTATTGCCTAATATTCCGCCAAATAGTGTTATTGTTATGGATAACGGGAAGTCATCATAGTAGTCAATTAAACAAAACACCAAAGGCAAAAATTAAAGACTATATATGTATAATATGTACGATAATGATATATATTTGCATGAAAACTATAAAAAAAAGAGTTATTGCAAGTGCTTAAAAGTTTGTCTGTTAAAAACAATATTACTGTGTTGAACTTACGGAAAGTATGGGTTACACTGTATTACAGTTACCATCTTACCACAGCCTATTCAACCCCGTCAAGCAAATATGGCAACAACTTACAGCAGTAATTCGTGCTAATAATATTTTACCTACATTTAATTCTAGTGTATTAACTTTAATTGATAGCTAAGGGAAAAAATTCTCAAATTTACTGGGAAAATTATGTAAAACACGTAAAGAAATAAAAAAGCTATGCCTATCTTAAAAATGTAACAGAAAAATTAGTTATTAATCTAGATGACAGCAGCGTTAGAGAAACAGATCTAGTTCAGCAATATAGAATAACAGTGTTAAGTTATGTACCTACCTAATTATAATATTTACCTACGTAAATATTATAATTTGTTATGTCTTTAATGTTTTATATTTTATTTAATATACAATCAAACCCTAGCCTATTAATTTATTTGCTGCGAACATTAAAAAAAATAAAATAACAATTATAGATAAAAATTACTCCGGACCTACACGGATTTCTTTTTGTCATTATAAACCTTTCGGCTGTGGTAGTTCCAGTTGTACGACGAACTGGTGCACTCTTGCCGTCGGTCGTGACTGTCTGAAAGGCATTGCCAGGGGCGGGATGAGGCGGACCAAATCCTTGAAACATCTACCACGAAAGTATCTGTAAAACAGGGACATCTCGGCCACTTGACTACGATGTACCAGACTATCCAGATTCCGGGTTAACTCCGGGTCGCCGATGAGACCCACAGTTCTCTTCTGAATGGAATCCAGCAGCTTTTGAGTGTGCTTTGGTGCGGCACCCTAGATGTGTGAGCAATATTCTAAGCACGGTCTTATTTGCGCTTTGTAGAGTAAGGTCAACTGCTGCGTTGTATACAGTTTTTTGTTGCGAAATAACGCACCAAGCTTCTGGGAGGCTGATTTTGCGATGTTAGCAACGTGGTCATGCCAGGACATATTGCTGTTGACCGAAACACCCAGTAGTCCAACGAGGATGATGGAATGGTCGATCCTCCCATAATGATATCAGGGCCCGCCGTATTGGCCCTCTTGGTAAACGTGGCTGCTTGGGTCTTTGCTGCATTGAACTTAACCAAATTTCTGTCGGCCCAAGATTGAACTTTCTCTACGTCTTTATTAATAACTGCTGTAATCTGCTCCTGTCTGGAAGCTCTTGAAGGCGCCAAGCTCTGAGTTACGGTCTCATTGAAATACTGGTGCCAAAAATAAGTGTAAATATTCAGACTGGCATAACTTTCGCTTCAAATATCACTTTCTGAATTTTCTATCGAACTCATGAGATTATTTTTGGTGTATCGTACTCCTAAGCCCCTTCTTTACTGTACGAAAGCTTGATTGGTCTAGGTGGTTCGTGTTTTCCTCGGGTTTTTCAGTAATAAAATATTATGTGATGACGTGTCGTGTAAATCATCGAAATCGCGATCCTACAAAAAAGCCTTTTTTTTACCTAAATATCCGTATTTTGCATTTTCCTTCAAAAGTCCATTTTCCCCATATTTTCGAATCATTTAGAGAGTTTTTCCTCTAAATTCCTGTCGTCTCGGTTAATTCGAGCTTCGCGATTTTTTTGGTGGTAGAACGTCCGAAAATGGCTCCTTTTTAAAAAAATTAGGCACCTCGCAAAACTATTCGCCGTTTTCGGATTCTCTCCAATTCCAATAGAGTTCAAAACACCGCTAAAAAGAACGTGCACAGAAAATGTTATCAAAACTAATTATTTTTTTCGATAACTAGGTAATGGAAAGTCAAAGCACCCAAAACAAATGATCGTCGGCTTGCCCCCAAGTATTGCCTAAAACGTGCGAAATCCCAAATTTCTACCCGCAGTCGTTATGATTATCGTAAACATAGCCGAATATGACGTATTACATGACGGATCTGTTTCATTTTCTACCCAAGTGTGCTGGACTCGTTTAAAGAAATTTGCACTTCAAAAACTAAAAGACCCATGGTAGAGAATGACACTATGGTACATTTGATATCGGAATCTTTTGTTTGGTGGGAAAGTAGGATAAAGAAAAAACCGCACCATTCTCTATTTGATAAGGACTGCCCTAAAAGTGTCGAAAATGGGACTACCTGCTCTCTTAAAACAGCTTAGAGTTTCAACCGTAAGCCATATACACTATGTCCTCTTAGTGGTTCTAGAAACATCAATTAATGAATTTGTCCTTAGAGAAATATCCTTACAATAAAAGCTCTCAAAGTCAAAGTTTAAAGACAAAATTTGTGTCGTGAATATCTTTAGGTTGAGGGAAATTTATCTAAACCTTGAAGGTTGTTTGATTATTCTAGACGTTTTAGACCAGTCCTTATCAATCTCTTACCTATAGCTTTAGATTCTTATTCTTACATGCAGCAAATCAGTAATATATCATTTTTGTTTAAGATTTATTTTGGAATTTAGCCCTGAATTAAATTTTCAAAGCTCTATATTCTATAGTATTATATCATTACAAAGTAATTTCTAATTATTTGGTCATTTTTCTTAATTGTAAGCGTGAACCCCAAGCCACGGCATTCGATACGTGCCTTTGGCTGGCCCCAGTCTGTCCGCGCCATAATCTAATTAACAGCAGACCGACTAATAATTTCCTCCATGCAACGCGCCCATAATTGTGTTCGTTAATCTGAAATTGCCCGCGGACAATCGCGGTATTTTCCACAATATAAGATACTTCTAATTAATGTTGCCGACGGCATATCGAACGCTGTTTCCTTTTACACCGCTCTCCCCTCGAGCAGTGCGGGATTAGATTCGGATCATTGATTAGGGCTTTTCGATTACACCAATTTAATAGGTACAACAAATAAATTCCTTTATGTTACAAGTACGCTCGCTTTAGAAACTGTAATGCTTGTCGATAATAATAGGAATTTATCTGAATAATTAACTATAATACATAGTTACCTAATTAGAATTAATACAACTTTGCCTAATAGTAGTGAAATGTACAATTCTCCGTAAAAAATTAATTATATATCTGTCAATATACACAAGCTCTCAAAAAATGGAAATAAAGCTGAATTGATTCAGCCGAATGTTTGAAAATTTTTTACTAGGCAGCAAAGTAGTAGATTGACTGCCGCGGCTGATAGTTCATAGCCGAGCGTAGCGAGGCTAGGAATTCAGCTAAGGCAGTCAATCTACTTTGCTGCCGAGTTGAACATATAATTTTTTCTCCGATTGTTTATAATGATATATGTATATTGTATATTTGCAAATTATTACAATTTCCACAATCTTTTTATTTTTCCTGTAGTGATAAATTATGACAAAATTTGATAGAAATCGCAATTGTTGGAACGGTTGGTTGCTATGGAAATGTATCTGTCCATAATAATTATAGTTTGACAACTTATGTCAAACATTTTATTCCCATGGAGACTAATCACTTTGCTGCCTTGGCAGCAAAGTACTTACTTTGCTGCCTGCACAGGAAAAGTAATACTTTGCTGATTGATATGTGTCTGCAAAATTAATATTTGCTGCCAATCGGAGAAAAACGTATTATTTACTGAAGTTCTGCAAAAAGTCTGAAATGATCAGTGCTCCTACGTATAATAAAAACGAAACCAGGTTTTTCACGTTGCGACAACGTCCGAACTGACTGTTTATTTAAATCAGTCGCCGTACTATAATTAATTTCCCAAGCACCAAGACAACTTTTTGATAGCGCTTATTTTAATTAACTAAAGTAATTAAAAAGCTTGTAAATAATGAAAGAATTAATTAAAATACTGTTTTGCCACATCGCGAGGTGAGGGGTCGGCTAAAAACGGACAGGAGCGGACTTTAGATAATACTATAGAATTAAATTCAGTATCATCGATAAAAACATACACATACGGTGTGTTACAGAGCATTGTATGTTAGAATCTGAAACTTGCATATTTTAGATTGATGGAAAAGATTTGTTAGGAGGTGGTGCGACCATATATGTTTGAAGTAGCTTAGAGCGGTAAGACCTTTTCTGAAAATTATAATATAGAAAAATTTACAGAAAAATCGTGCCTTTTTGTGAAAAATGTAATGTCTGTTTTGGCACTACTGAGATTCGTGCAGCTTAGTTGTGTGATACCTTGTCCTGCTTTGGTATGATATAAACATTACATAAGGGGATCAGGCATGCGGCTTGTTTGGGTAACATCTTCGTGAATGCTGACGCAGTTATCCTTTGTGCCGGGGTGGTAGATCTTAACATCTCTGATCCCATGGATCAGACAGTTGAATTTTCAGTATGTCTTCAGGAGAAAGGTTTCACACTAGGCAACATGGCATGTAGACCAATATCTCAAAGAGGGTTATTTTTGTTTCATAATATAGTAGCAGAGGTTTCCTGGGATTTTGTAGCGGCCGCTAATCTTAATATTGACGACAAATTTGATAGGTTCATGGATTTCCTGAAACAAGCCTTTTTGAGGCTTTTTCCAGAAAAACAATATGTTATGCGTTCAGACCAATCAACCAACAATAGTTGGACTAATTACGGTTGCGCGGTGAGCTTAGTATACAGTATAACGACTTCAATATCAAACAGTAATATACCCTATATAAAAGGCATACAAAACCGATATTGCAGCAAACGACAACTTCATTCGTTCTTCTGGTAATCCTGGTAAATGCATGTGGGAAATTATTAATGAACAACGAGTAAATCTCCTACTGGCAAACTGACTTCCAATAATTTTTCAGCCCAAGCAGTAAGAATTATTCAAAAATCAAATATAAATCCTATATCAAATTTGGAAATAGAAATTCCAACATTGAACATCTTTTAATTTTAGAGGTAAGTTTTAATGAAGTGATATTATCAGCGATCTTTAAAAGCATGGCCAGTCGCGACATGTACGGTTTGAATGTGAAAGTGATTAAAACGATTAAAAATATTGGAACAAGCAAATTTTGTAAGGGCGACGCGCAACGTTCAAATAGGTGAGGACGTGACTACCACGGCGTATAAGGCCGGGTCTACCTATGCCTTACTGACGAGTCCAATAAGTAGACCCGGGACGAAACGCAAAAATGGCGCAGCAGTAGAATCTAATCATGGCGTTATGTAATTATGATGACTATACTGGCGAAGTTTTAAGGTGTAAGGCGGAAATATTAGTGGCTGTAATAATATTGGCGAAATAAAACGTGTTACTAAAAATTAATCGTTTACAGATCAGAAGTCGGGATAACCTACGTATTGTGTTATTTGTTGTGGAGAACGGTGAAATACGCGATTTCGGCGAGTTAAATCGCAGTGGTGACTTCTTCTTTTTTGTGAGTGGCGATATCACGAAAACTCATAACAAAAGGCGGGCGTTTGTTGGTATCCTTGACAGTGGATTGACATTTGGCGATTTTTCAGATATTCACGATAATAAACAAGTGTGTCCTAATTAATTAGAAGATTATTGTAAAAATTGTGGCGTATTTTAACTGTGTTTATTGGCATTGGTGTTTAAAAGGCGTTTTTCAAGTGATTTCCTATGGAGGAAGGCAGAAGTGACGCGTTAGAGGTCGATTACGAGTTGGAATTGAGCGACGGTGACTACGGCGAAGGCGATTCGGCGATGGAAGACGAAACAGTCTCTGTCCATGGTACATAAGCTGTTGAAAGGCGGTTTGGCAACTAGTATCCAGCAGATTGTGGCGGCGAAGCAAAAGGCGGCCGAAATGGTAAAGGCGACGAAACAAAGGGCGGCCGTTGGACTGGCGGTACCAAGGGCAACAAGAATGGCGAAAAATCAGCTGATCGCGTTCCTCAGGCGGTAGTAGAGCATGCTTGTAGCGATAAGGCGGACTCCGCTTGCAGTTTGGGCTGTATGGGGTCAAGGGCAAGGGCAGGCGGCGACATTCTTGACCCTTTCGATCCTGACAGTCAGGACTGTAACGTAGTCAGGTGGTTGAGCAAAATTGATCAGTCGGGCGATATTCATGAATGGTCGAACTATGAGAGAGCGTATTTTATGCAGGCGAAATTGCAAGGCGCAGCAAGGGGCTGGTTTAATCGGCTCGATGAATATGACCTCTCATGGGAAGTCTGGAAGGCGGCTCTTAGGAAGGCGTTTCCTAGAGTGCATGACTTTGCTCAGCTGCTCAAGGAGATGATAGAGAGGGTTAAATTGGACGGCGAAACCATGACCCATTATTATCATGATAAAATGGCGTTGATCGAAAGGTGTGGGCTTTCAGGCACAAAGGCGCTTTCATGTCTGATTGACGGTCTACCTCTCGATCTGCAGGTGAATGCGAGGGCATTTGGTTGCTCTTCCCCTGGCGACTTGTATACTGGCTTTCTTTCCTCTTTTGACAGATATCGGCGTCCATCAACCGATATTGTGGAAATGGAGGGGCAAGGAAGTCCAGGATCATGCGCAGGCGAAGGCGACGAAGACTTTGCGGTCTTCTGAGGCGATTCTCAAATTGAGAGAGGCGTTTGGCGAATTTTGGGTACCCAACGCGTACTATTTCCAACTGCTAGCGGACTGGCGTTTACGAGCAAGGCGCTTGCTGACTTTTTGGCGAGGCGAGGTGTAAAACAACAAGGGCGAATGGTCAGGTTGAAAGGTGCATGCGAGTCTGACTGGCGAGGTGCAAAGTGCGAATGGTCATGTTGAAAGGTGCATGCGAGTGAGTTTGACTGGCGAGATGCAAATGGCGAATGCTCTGTTGGCGAAAGGCGAGAGCTATGGCGATTTAAAGGCGAGTGAAAATCTGACAAAGGCGTAATATAAAGGTGATAATCGATAAAAGGCGTAAGGTTCCACCCGCAGGCGATACCCTTAGGGTATGCGATTTGGTGTTATGGCGAAACCATAGATCGATAAGATCTGGTTGATTTACTGGCGAGTTAAATTAATGAGGGCATTAATTGTTGCAGGATGGCTGAATGGAACAAGCAAATTTTGTAAGGGCGACGCGCAACGTTCAAATAAGTGAGGACGTGTCTACCCCGGCGTATAAAGCAGGGTCTACCTATGCCTTACTGACGAGTCCAATAAGTAGACCCGGGACGAAACGCAAAAATGGCGCAGCAGGAGAATCTAATCATGGCGTTATGTAATTATGGTGACCATCCTGGCGAAGTTTTAAGGTGTAAGGCGGAAATATTAGTGGCTGTAATAATAGTGGCGAAATAAAACGTGTTACTAAAAATTAATCGTTTACAATATAATTTTAATACCCCTCACCATTTTCCAGAGAAAATATTTTTCCAAACGTTTTAAAAAGTGTGTTGGCAGTATCTTTGTTTAAAAAATATTGTTGGAACACTATCATCTAATATCGCCACTTCCAATTCTATCCAAAATATTGGAAAAATGTATGGCGAGCCGAAATGTCAGCTTGGGTTTAGAAAGAACAAAACACAGTCCTGAACACCCTTGATCTAGCTTCGAATAAGCTTGATCCATGTCATGACCTTCAGTATAACACAGTTCTGCTTTGTGACTGTTGACCATGGAGTTTTCATTCGGAAGCTCTATGCATATAGGTTTTGTCCTGAAAGTCTTAAGGTGGGACGATCATGACCGTTATGTCTCATCAATACTGGAAAAAGATTTCTATTTGCTTCGGAGCCTCAGAAGCAATGTCTCTCTAGTTGTGTTAAGAACAGCATATTTCTCCGTCTTTCATTGCCTCTTTCCAATGTTATGCTTGAATGGGATCATGTTGCTGCTGGTATTCGGCGACTTTTCAGCTTACAGCGGAGGACAGTTAGATTGATGAGCATATTAGGTTTCAGAGAAGACTGTAAGGCAGCTTTTAGAGGGTTTTAGACTGATGAGCAGATTAGGTTTCAGAGAAGACTGTAGGGCAGCTTTTAGAGGGTTTTAGACTGATGAGCAGATTAGGTTTCAGAGAAGACTGTAGGGCAGCTTTTAGTGGTTTAGTGAACTTACTGTGCCTTCCATGTATATCCAGGAGAATCTTCTATATATGATAAAGAACATGGGTTTGTTTGTTGTTGACGTGCATAGCCAATTAACCAGCCCTACTGGTGCTTAAGGAGGTACTAGAGGCCCTGGTTTACTGGACAATTAAATTTTTGAATGTTCCTCCCGTGGAGATAAAGACATTGGCATTGCCAAATTTTAGGACAAAAATTAAAAAAAGTTAATATTCCACAGTTTTTATCCATTTTATGAATATTTAAATTGTGCTTTTTAACAAGTGATGTGTCTTGATTTTGGTAAGTAATTATGTCCATATTGTTTTTTTGAATTTTAGTTTCGTAGTACGGTGTTGTCAACTTGGGGCCAGACGCGTAATGTTTTGGAATATTTTCGTATTATTACTATTATTATTTTTTGTTCACTGACCTGTGTCAATTACCATGTAATATCGACATGAATAAATTTATGATTATGGTTATGATTATAGAAACGGAAAATATTCAAATTTAGTCTTCTGATGTTATGCTACAGAACTATTGCAAGTTTTACACTCTGAAAAACAGATATTCAACATAAAAACCTCATTTAAACATCGCGGATCAAATGAAGTTTATCGTTTTAGTAGAAGAAGATTGGTCCTCGGAAGAGCGGCCGATAATTTTGACGTACCCAGGAATGGTGAAAAAATTGCGACCGCCATAGAACCAAGGAAAATATATAAGGACTAAGATATGCTTTTGTTGAAGCCCGAATGGTTTTACTTTTTCAGTCTCGCAAATGCAACGTTGTAATATTTATTTGTGATTAAGGGCGACTCATCACAAACTCAAAATACCTAAATAAAATTACAAGTGAACAAATACATAATTTTGAAAAATTTTACAATTCATTAACTTTAAGTATTTTTATTCTTAATAATGTGCTTATTACAGAGGTCCATAATACTAAACCTGCCATTGACATTTATAACCTTTATTCTATTCACAAACCCCGCTCAATTATAACCGACTCAAATTGGCACCCTTGTTAACGCCTTTTATTCATTTTCACTAAAAAGTCGAATTTAATGAGCGTCAGACACGTATGGGTAAAGCAATCGGAGCTTTTTTCCGTGGCTCTAATGATCACCAAAGCAAAATTGCAATTTGCGCGCAAGTTAGATAAATTATTAGCGAGAGAAACGTCAGCAAGGCAACGCATGGTGGTACATATCTCGAAATTATTAGCCAAATAACATAAGTTGCGGAAATTAGGAGATGGGCACATGCAATTAATAGTTGGACGAAATATGCATAAAGAATGATATAATAAAATGGATTTGTATACGATATTTACTCTATTTGGGGGAGTAAAAAAAAAACAGTAAAAACCCTTGATTGTCGGGGTAAAAAGAGCAGCTAATTCGTCCAAAAATATCTATGGTTGGTTTAATTCTCGTTAACCTAAATGTGCTAACAAGTTACTCTGGATAATATACGGATCCACAGTCCCCATATGAAATCGACAACACCAAAGGCAAATAAAACCTATGGTTTGAACACCAGCATTTTAGAGGTGTGTAATTCATATACTTCTCTATTGTTCTCAGTGGCGTTAGGCATTAGCTTCAACTTTATTCAAATGTTAAGCAAGGCACAAATGTTAGATTATTTAGAAATAAAAGGTGATCTGGGATCTAGACTCATTACGGTAAACATGACGATATTGGTGGCACGTCCGTAACTCTACTTTCTAGCAGAGTAGGTACCATTAAAGAGCCAAGTGCCACTTACAATTATATGCAATCCTTTGATATTGGTTATAAGTTTCGATTTTTCAGCAATAAAAGATGCTCTGGGATCTAGGCTCATTGCAGTAAGCATGACAATATTGGTGACACTTCCGTAACTGTATTTTCGAGCGGAGTAAGAAGTGGTTGCATCCACTATTAAAGAACAAAGTGCACTTACAGCTCTATGAAATCTTTTTATATAAGGTTACCAAATGACCATGAGAACTTGGTATGAAAAGGCAACAAATCCGTCTGATATGCACAAGGATCAAATAGCAGTGAAAGAATAGGAGCCTTAAAGTTACATGAAAGAGAATTACTCTCACTTTACCCCGAGCTTTACCCTATTAGTGCATTGGACGATTAAAAAAAATGTTTAAAATCAAGTAAATTCATATCATGACTAAGTTAGCTCACGACTTTGCAGATGGTCCAAGTCACTAGCTTACAATGTATCTGTTGCCAGGAAAATTCTAACTGTTGTTGGCCATACGCGACATGCTGAATTCACATAATTATATAAATTGAATTTATCGATCAGCTCTAGTTTTTAAGTTTCAGATATTTACTATTGGAAAAATTGATAATTTTATTAAGAAACATTTTATTAAAAAAATACACATATACATCAATCATTTAACATAAACTAAACATTTATTTCTAAAAAACTTTCGTTTATACATCTTTTTCTTGAAGTACTCATATTGCAGAAATTTTAGAAATTAATGTTAGCAAAATGAAACACGTACGTTATTAACAAATAAAAACACTTAAATGACGAAAATTAGGAATAAACTCACTTGAGCAGCACAAAAGTTTTTGAGGTTAGATTCGAAAATAATACGTCACGAGTAAACAAAAAAGATCATAAATTTCGCGACAACAGACAAAAACTAAAATTTTGTAAACTAGTGAATCAAAGCCTGGGGAGGATTACCTAAAATCTCGAAACATAACTGAAACAAATTACTGAGACATGAAGATATCAAAGGCACCCAAAAAATAGTTTACCTATCACAGGTGAGCAAAAAGAATAATAACTTCACCAGAGACTTTTATACCAAAGTATGCAGGGGTATTTGGTATTCGTATTCGTGCACATGAGTGGGTCAAGATGGGGCCCTCCACTGCGACTCTTGAACTATTGGAGGTCACATCTGTTGTTTCCACTAGGCCAGAGGCCTTCATCAAGTGAATTAGCTTTCTGGAGTGGATAGTTTTCAAAGTGTAATTTGAGAATTTCCAAGCATTGTTTGTGTGGTTCTTTCCAGTGCTGGACAGTGGCTTAAAATATGCTCCATTGTTTCTTCGTCCTCCAAGCACAAACGGATTGTTCATGTGGCTTCTTAGCCGACAACGTGCCAACTATAGCCTGTACCCACTGTCAGTCAAGTTGAAGAAGTTGTCTAGTTCCCAGATTAACTACCATCTTTGAATGAGTTTGGCCCAGTAACTCTCTTCATTTGTCTACAAATTGCTGTTGTGTCCAACTGGAGAAGGCTCCTTTAGTTGTGCTGTAAGCTATTCCCAGTACTCCTTCAGGTCCTATGATGGCCATTGCGACCAAATCCTTCGCAAGAACATCACCTCTTTCGTTGCCTTCATATTCTGTATGTCTAGGTGTCCAGATCAGTGTAAGTTTATTTCCTCTACCTAGTTTGGTGAGTTGTTCCTGGCAGTTTCATACTGCCTTGCATGAACAACGGCTAGGCTCTAGAGCTTTTAAAGCCGCTTGAATGTCCGAGAATATTTTGATTGACTTGCCTTTCCAGTTTCTATCGATGAGTCAATGTGCAATCATATTAATGACTTGAACTTCAGCCTGAAAAATTATTGCATGTTTGCCTAGGGAATACTTAAGTGAAACCTTACCATTTTTATTCCATGCAGCATCTCCTGTACCATCACTGGTATTAGGGCTCTCAGTAAAGCAACTATTCTCTGTTGTCACATGTTCCAAATTTTCTACGCATTCGCTCCACTCTGGTAGCAGGACGTCATAAACATGGTAATACTTAGTTTTAGAAGGCATAACATCTGATTGTAGACCTAACGCAATGTCTCGCTCATTGACGTTTTTCAGCCTGTTGAGCACCATGATGATCGCCTGCGGATTGTTGATCACCGCATGTGTCAATTTATACGTAGCCCATCTGGCCTCCCTCTCCAGTACTATTTGAAAAGGTGGCAGATCTAGAAGGCACTCAAGCGCTGCCGTGCCATATTGTCTTTGTAAGGTCGCGGAGCTCTGTAAGCTCTTAAAGTACCAGCCTATATATAGCCAGTGCATTTGTTTGGGATGCCCCATGTTTTGCCACAAATGCAGGTCCACAGTGACAGTTTTGCTTTTCCGGCAATTTTATCTAGATGGGCATTCCAGTCAAGTGTTTTATCTAGGGTAGTTCCCCCAAATCACTGTATTCGCTCGCAAATGGGATGGTTTCTCCTTTGAGTGATGGTGCTCTTATGTTTTTCAGCGTTTACCTCCTTGTGAACGGTGCTTTAACTGTTTTATGAGGGTTCACAGATAGTTGCTTCCTTTCACCCCAGTCATAGACCACGGTTAGCACCTCCTGAAGATCCTCTGAGATGCGAGTTGTTTCTTATAAATATTACTAAATCATCTGCGTATGCCTGCACCTCCACATCCAACGGCGAGAGGACGGCTAGCAGACCATCCATCAAGAGAGACCACAGAAGGGTCGACAAAACTCCACTCTGCGGAAATCCCCTAACAGCCCTGAATCTGTAGCCCTCCCCCTGTTTGGTATTAAAAACTATTTAAAAGAACCATAATCAGTATTTAATGGATGTCTGTTCACTAATTTAAATGGAAAAAGTTGCAAGTTATTAAAAGGGAAGCAACTAAATATTATTATTGATCTTGCAAACTATTAAGAAGATATAATAACGATATTTTATAAAATATCACTCGGAATTCAGGGATACTAATTTAAATGCAAATTTAAAATTCTGAGAGAGTTCAAAGCTCTCTGCATTTTAAATGCTGACATGTCATATTTTCGAGACATTATTCAAGAGAAGATGATGACTCCTCTGCATAAACTACGTCCATATGAGGTAATCAACTGCATGACTCTGGGTTACATGGTAAAAAATCCGAAGAGATCACGATAATGCCTATCAGATGAATACTTGACGTGCTCAAGCCACGAGAATAGAAGTAGAAGAAACTTTGAAGATATGCTAAAGTATTTATTTGGAATAATGAGATTCACGAAACTCCAAACCAGTTTGTAAAAAAGAAGTGTCATAAAACAGAACCTCTCTGCGCAGGCAAGTGTCCGAGTTTATTACTTTATGGTTTTATTACTATTCCAAGAATATGTAACTTTCCTTCTGAACATGTTATTAGATTATTATGAAAACTATATTTTGTTTTATTTCAATTAGATAATATATATCACTTTATTATTTAATGGTTTATATTTTGAAATTATGTTTTGTTATATTTCAATTTAATAATATGTAAGCTGAAGTGTTGTACGTGGTTTCAGATAGGTTGTGTGCATAAAATGTTGTGATATGTGGTCTTTTCTGGCGTAAAATTTTATAATGTTCGGGTTTCATGACGCTTTTATCCTCTCGACTATCCCCGAGCATTTATTTACATTCAAATTGTAGGGAAGTATCCTTTCTAGTAATTTCTATATATTATCTGAAGCAGATACCTCCCTATATTGGTGATTTTAACAAAACGTACCTTGTTTTTGATGAATTATAAGGGCATACCTCGTTTAGCTTACTTACCTTCCCTCCTACAATAGCGCGATCCGGTCCCGTTTAGCTGCTTGGACTAGTCTTGGTTAATTGGTGTTGTTTTAAGTTTTTTTTTACTATGGGCATACCTTGGGTTAGTTTGGGTTAAGACCTGTTGATTGCGCCTCCGCAGCAAACGAAGCGAGCGCGTGAAATTAACACAACACATTTTTAAATATACTTGTATTTGCCCAGCGCAGCGGCTGCGTGGATGTAACCAACAGGACCTAACCGAAAGTACCACAAGGTATGCTCAAAAGCCCCACAAATAAGCTTTAAAAATGCAAAGTAACCAGAAGTAAATGAAGCAGCGAAACAAACGCGACCCGATCGCCCTCTAGCCTAGGAGAAGACGTAAAAATTAATTCATATACAATCCCTAATAAATTACCGAGACCAATCGCGCTATAATAGGAGGGAATGTAAATATAATATTGACCGAATATCATTATAATGTAGAATTTTGATTGGTTATAACCGCGGTTATTACCCAGTTAAATAATCAAACGTCAGTATCAGAACGAGCATCATTATGATACTGGTAGTAAATGTCTAATAAATCAATAAAAGTATAGGAGTGAAAAAAATTATATTATTGCACTGGATGTCCATGAAATCTTATTTGGTTTTAAATTTAGTAGTTTTACTACTTTGGCATTTTTAATTACACTCTGTATATTACTGCATAGCATCGTAATTTAAATAAGATTACTTATCTAATATATCGCGTGATCACGGATGAAATTGTGCTTTTCAAAATTATTGTTAATTTATTGCCTTTCAAATGCCAAAGTCGCTGGGCATCACTTTTTGTATTATTTATGTATTTTGTATAATTTATTTGGCTGTCGATATTCAAACAACAGATTCCCAATTACAATTAGTGTGTTTGATCATTATCGGATAACGGAAAGAACAACGTAAATATACTGAATAAATAAACAATCAAAATGTGACACTCTTTTTGTGTACTTTCCTGTAAGAAATGATTACTTCTTGTGAAAAATTCTTATGAATTTTATGTAGGCTACCTATTTCGGCAAAACTTCCATAACAGTCGTCTACAATTGATGCAACATTTTTTTCAAATAAATTCGTCTTAGATGTTTTGTAAATTAAAAAACATCCATAATTATTATTGTCGTTAAGTTTACAACAATTATTGTTTTTCAGGTTCTTCCAGAAATACCGCGGCACCCAAATCCTCTCAAATTAGACAGGCCGTAAATTCAGAGGATTATAAATATTTAAATGTGTTATTTGCTGCTTGATGTTTAATAAAATGTATTGCCAATATTAATTTAGAATACGTTTTTTTTTGTTTGTCCCATATGATATTGAAAGCTTCAGCTAGAATAACTGTATTTGATGGAATGCGAAAATGGTAATATAATCACATAAACACATATTTTGTTGATCGTTTCTTATAGGTTTTTGGTCATTCGACAAAAAAAACAAACCACTGCACAGCGCTTCGATAAAAGCAACATCGATAATTAATTGTTGCGGCTTTAATGTTAGAGTTTACTGTCTAAATTGCTCTTCTACACTATGGCGTGTGGGTTCGTTCGTTCGGTTTAGTCCCGTTAGAAAGGTGGGCGTAATACACTTAATTTTATGCCCGTTTTCGAGATACTGCCTTTATATAAAGATGTTATGTCATTGTTTACACTTATTTGAATATTAATGCGCAACGCTGTAGGTAAAAGCCTGCATGGTCGATGGCGAGTTTTAATTTCTTCTTCTCACACACCTTGTTGCCACTTTGCTATTATTTAAACACATACTAAACGTATGAAATTAAACCTAATATATATTGCTATTCTTAATTAAAATGCAGTAACTGTATCCTATCATTAATGAATTTAATCAACACAACTTTTTTACTTAAAAATTTTTAATATCTTTTAAAATAACCTCTCTATCTATAGTGGTTCAAAATATATGGAAAAACTCTGTATTCAAATTGTACATTATGTACTGAATTTAGTGATGTTAATAAGTGTCATAGTCATTTAACCCATAGGATCATCCAACAAGGACTGAACAGGGGCCAATTTTCGACCTTGCTCGTATTTTTCAATAAAACCGAAAATAGCCATTTTGTTTATTCTTTTCCGTAGAATATATAAATATGACTAAAAAAAATATTCGATAAAAAAATGGAACCCTAGGTTCATTATTGTGTTTTTGTGTTCCTTGTACTCTTTTACGTCAAGATTGCGAAGCAGAAAAAGTTAAATCTAATCTGGTAGGTACTCTTTTTTGGAATATATTTCGATGTCGTTGGGTAAAAATTGGAATGTTAATTGGCTAGGTAAAAACCAGTTAACAACTATTTTACCTGTAAAGAGCACTGTAAAATTAGAGTCACTGTCAACCAAAAGTTGCCAACTGCCATGACTATATTTTTTCTGAAACATTGTAAGTAAGCAAGTCACTATAAAGAAAAATGTGATCATGACGTCAACAAAAGAACTCTTGTTTGATGAAATCAACGATATTAGAGAACTATATAATTGCAATTTTATAATATAATACCTAAATTATAACAACTTCAGAAAAAAACAACTAACCTTAAAATAAACCCTAAAAAAAAACAATTATAAATGTGTTAAGTAATAATCCATATGTTCAAAGTGTCCTCCATTATTTTCAAAACTTGCCATATAACCTCTCCTCAGTCTACTAGCCTCAATTATATGATTGCTCCCATTTCACCTCTGAATTTCGTTCGCAATTTTGTTTCTAATTTCCCGAATACTTGCCTTTCTTCTCAGGTAAACAACATATTTTAAATGACCCCATAAAAACGTGTCCATTATTGTTATATCTGGGCTGCTTGGTGGCCACCTGATTGTTCCATTAATGTCAATCTATTCTTGGTGTCGAATATTTACAAAATCTACAACATCCCGAACTGCATGAGGTAGTGTGCCATCCTTTCGGTATATTGCCAAAGGCAGTTCTTCTAAAAGCTGTTCTATTTCAATTTGCAAAAAATTAAGATATCTTCTTCCAGTCAGTGAGCCATCAAAAAATATTGGATCGACTATTCTATTCTACCGCACATGCACAGATGTTCTGCCTTGAAATTTGATTAGTTGGATTTTCTTGGTATTCTGTGGGGTCCAGAAACGTGAATTATGCATATTAAACATTCCTGATGTTGTGAAAGTGGCCTCATCAGCCCAAACAATTTTTTGAAATATGTTTTCGTCTACTTCTTGTTCTCTCATAAGAAGTTGAGCAACAAACTGAAAGCGACGCTCCTTTTGGCCTGCAGTTAAAAGCTGCAGGGGTCTTAAGGTTCTTTGGATAGTTGACTTGACTTGAATTCTCTTGGGTCCATAACGAATATCCCTGACTGTTCGCTATATTGAATAATATATATAATTATATTATATATTATTTAGTATCACCTGATCCCGAAACCATCTTCAAACACACGTTTCAAATTTAGTATACAATTGACGGAGATAATTCTGCTATATTCTTGCATATATCTTCTTTGAGGTTCCTTGGCATTTTCCCCACTCATAGAATAAGGTGATTATTTTAAATCGTGCATGACACCATATTAGGTTTATTGTTGTTTATGTTAGAACTTTATCACATAGTTCATATGTTTTTTTATCGAATACTTTTTATCACATTTAGAAATTCTACGGAAAAGGATAACTAAAATGGTTATCTTGGATTTTCTTAAAATACGAGGGAGGTCAAAAATTAGCCCCTGTTCAGCCTCCTTGGATATCCCTATATTCTGATACTGAATTGTTGTTTGGGAAAATTCAAGAGGCTCTTTAAGATCCTTCTACCAAATTTCGGTTCACTCCTAATAAGAAGAGCAATTGAATTGTCTCAAAATGTTATATGAATATTTACTACTTGACGAATTCCTTCCTACATTTTCACCATTAAGTAAAGAAGAACTTCTGAAAAAATTTGAAGAGCATTTGAAAATTGTGTTAATATACTTGAGTTAATTTAGAAATAAATTCTTGATATATTAAATAAATATTAGATATAGCATGCAAATATTTATTTTTTTTATATTTTTGAGTGAGAACCTGTCAAAAGTCAGAACTAAAAGCTACTGCTTTCTAGAAACAAAATATGGTAGTGTTGCTGATTAACGCATTACGATATCAGAGACCTACCGACCGCAGATTAGTAGAGTGTAAGTAGATCTATGAAATAAAACAAATTCCCCTATGCAAACATATTGAATGAATTAGAATAAAAACTAACAGACCCAATGCGGATTTTATTTCGTAACGCACTTTAAATTATTCTGATGTAAATGCCACTATACCAATCGGACATTGATGCAAATGGAAATGTGCCTTTAACATCTGGTGAAGTGAAAGAGCTTATATATTTCACTACCAAAAAATTTAAAAAATATTAAGTCTATTAAAGGGAAGGCATTTCTGACTTGAGGATACTCAATTAATGAGGAATGAGGAAAGTAATTAGCATGACCTTTACGTTACTCTCAAATATGAAAACCAGCGGTAACTGAACCATTTTCGTTAAAATTCGAGTTAAATCCTTTCTCTACAGCGCTATCAGCTTCATAATGGAGTAATTTAAACAGAAATAAGATTATAAATTGAAAGACATTTTAAATTTGCATTTAAATCAGTATCCGTGTAATCAAGTTGAGGCGGCGGCGGCGCGCCTGCCGCCGCTAGGGTTTCGAGCCACTCTCAGAGCAAGCCGTTACGTAAACACTGTTTTAAGGGTGGTTTTGTGGTGCATAACGGATTAAAGAAGGAAAACGCTTTTTATAAATGGTTCTATTTATTATTCGTGTTTGATGTCAGCTGTAAAACAGGACCTGAAACCTTGTAACTTTCATGAAAGAGAATATTATCATCAGTACAGCAAAGATGCTCAAGGCTCCTCCAATTCCTATTACGACTGTATTTCGGAAAAGGATTGGAATCAATTATTGTCCTCTCCTAGATATTTCCAATGCCTATCTTACAATAATATGGTAATTATGTTTTAGGGTTCCTATTGAAATGATTCGCGTAAATTAAACCACAACAGTTTCGAAAAATATTTTTTTTTACTTGGTTTAATGCAACTCATACCACACACACGCACAAGTAGAAATCTTTAAATTTTTCTAATTGTTACGTCACTGGTTGAATCGTAATTATTTCTTATGTTTTTAATTCCTCATTTATTTATCAAGTATAAGTTTGCGCAACAGGCTATAATTGATTTATTTGAAAAAAAAGGTTATAACAAGCATCTCTAGATTAGATTCAACGAGAAAATTTAAATTATGATAGGTATTGCTACACACACAAGTTATACGCTTTTGTGAATTTAGCTGGAAATACACTCTTAAATACTTGATATTGTTTGTTTTATTGAGTAGATTGTGGAGATTATGAGTAAGAAAAGCCTGCACGCACAAGCATAAGCATTTATTGCAATTTTTGTATACTTTAAGGATTGCCCCTTTTTAGCGAACAATGAATAACATAGTAAATAGTGTTCATTCAACCCATGGCGTATCAATTACAGGGATTAGAGTACTGCATCCATTCTGAAGCACGCCACTGGATAAAATTTCAGAATAGCGTTTTTGGTAAAGAAAACTGAAAGTGTTTAAAAGGAAGTTTACTTAACAATTTTGAAACCAAATTTTTACGAATTATTGCAAAAAAACTGTCTCATGTCACTTAAAAATTAGGCAGCTAAATTGCTCTTGTTTGGCCATTATTTTTCATCAATCACCTCTCCAGCGGTGTCGGTCGAATATCCGGACAGTTTGTATATGCAGATCTATGTATTAATTTTAAAGTTTTTTTGATTACATTGAAAAAAACCTACAAGTCCACGGTTTAATTAATTAGTGATGAAAATGCGAAATATTGAAGAACGGCATTCGCTATGTGAAAGATCGTTAAGTGACATCTGGTGTAATCGGCGAACCTAGTAACATTTTTATACATTGCCAAAAAATCCGATAATTGGTCAATTTGAGTCGTTTTTGTGCCGAAAAAGTCGCGAGGATCGAAACAATAAGAAATTTCTAGGATGGTTTTCTATTTCGAAAATGTTGGTAAAATAGACTTTTCACGGGAAATGTAAAAACACTGATTTCTAGGTCAAAAAAATATAGTGTTTATTTTTGTCCTCGATTTTTTTTCCGGTAAAACCGATGAGGACCTACGCCAAAAGCTGTGTTAGAATACACTTTGAAAATGATGATGCCTCTTATACAGGGGAATCAGTGAAATATAAGTTTTTGAAAATGATGATGCCTTTTATACAGGGGAATCAGTAAAATAAAATTTTTTCGCCATTTCGAGTTTGCCAGAAAACACTTCTATAACGGTATTCGAAAAATACAGGAAAATCGAGGTTAAATTGAAAGATGCAGAAAATTGCAGAAAAAGACCAATATTTCAGCAATTTTAGGAGTCTGAATAGATAGCTTTGCTTTTGATGCATTATGGGAAATTTAAAGGAATATGTTAAATGTTGTTATGCTATTTTAGCATGACGCATGTAGTGTAGATTTATACTTATAATGGAAATCTTATTGAAAACTGTGTTGGAAAAATTAGTCAGCATCGGAAAATGTGGAAATTTTTTATAAGAGGCAATTTCTGGTGATAAAATTCGCAGGCAGATTTTGACACAAAATTTTACATTTCGCATTTCCATGCGTACAGTTTTATGGTAGAGAACTAGATTTATTTGCTTCAGATCTCATTTAAAACGATTTGAATATGGGAAAATGTGCCAGGATAGGAGAATTTGTACATTTTCCAAGTGATACACAGCAGTTTCTGTCGATTTTGTGGAAGATTTTGAGGAAATATTTTGCTTTAAACATCAAGGTATATCATCAAAATATATAACATAAAAATACTTCACATGGTCTTAACATACAACGGTTTTTAGTGTTGTAATAATGCAACATTTGCGAGCTCCCATGCTTCAACAATGATATTACATATATAAGACGTAAAGTTCATACCTTTGCTACTGGCGCGCATGACCGTTCGTTAATCGTTTGGACATAGCGAATTCGGGAAAGAAGGAATCTATTAAAGCATGATGCATAATTCTTAGATATTTTAGGCTTTCCTAAGTACTATTGACATAGGCGATAATAATAGACTCTTTACAATTAACATGCAGACTTAAGCATTTAATTATTAATTTATATTAGTATTATTATCAGTTTTATTGCCATTACATATTTGACGTTTAACAAATAGTGTATTTACTAGTGTTTTAACAGATCAGAAAAGTAACTTTTTTTCTTGAAAAAAACTACCGATTCTCTCGGCTATCAAAAAGTTCAATTATAGATAAATTCTCTTAAAAATAGTTTAAATACATACATATTTATTGAAACAAACAACAAAAACTAAGCAAGAAAATCCAATACTCTAGGTAATAAAGGCATATTAGTATAGATAGCGTATATAATGGGGAAACTAACTAAAACATAATAAACAACAATATAAAAATTTATATTCTGTAAAAAAAAATTAAATTTGTTTTTTAGTTGAATCTGTGTGGCTCTCAAAATTTTAAGATCGATTATACTATGCATTAATTCTAATATTTCATGCAAAGTGAAAATATTGCCTGTTTTATTGCGTTAATATATACAAAGTAAAGAAAAATAAATTTTTCTGTACTGAACGGTGAACCACAACACCCCAAGGAAAATATGTCTTTTTAAACACATGACGAATGTAGATCCTTACACAATGTAACACGTAAAAACAATGAATGTGACAGATTAATTGGTAAATTTCTCATAGACCCCAAATGTTTTTAGTTCCTTACTAAATTTATTTCTTACGCTTTAATTGCATTAAATTATCCTAAACTCACGTTTACCGCAAATCAGTTTTCGCGTTCAAATTTACTAATTTATCTTGCTCAAGCATACCAAAATATTCACACGATCTTTTTAACAGATATCTTTCTTTTCTTAATTTATTATTATTTATGCTACTTTTACAATTTCGCCTGATTGCATTAAGCTGAAAATCACGAAGGGGCTTTTTCATCGAAACTTATATTAAAAAAAAAAAACTTTCACCGCTTAATGGCTAAAAGAAGTTCTTAAAGAATACAGATTCGTGTTAGAGAGAAAAAATTAATTAAACGTACTTCTGTGGTCAAAGCTATTTATTGGTTTGGTGACAAACGTTTAATAACAGGTAGTTTTTATGACTAATATCAGCGCTATTCTGTGGTTAGCAAGAAAACACAATATCTATTGGAGCTATCAAAAAGTAATCTAATGAAACTGGATAGAAAGTTTTAGACAGGAATTGTTGGATTGCTCGAAGAATTAACTGGGCAGATATGGTTAATTAATAACTGCAAATTTAATTACATTTTGTGAAAAATAAATTGTAAGTGTATAACATTTCTAAAAAATGTATTGGAGACTTGATTATTTGTGGCTGCGCAATTTAAGAGAATGGTTTAAGCTCTCAATGAAACAAGTCCAAATATGAAGTCAGATCAAACATGCAAATAAAAAACCTCCCAAAAGAGATAAAAATGGTAATGTGTCATTTTTGAATTTTCGTTCAGGTGATTAAAAATTAAAAATGTGCTTAGCTTTAATTATGGTATGTCCTAAATCAAGGTTTAATTTTAAGTTGCACAATGCATATTCATTAGTCCTGATACGTCAAGTTACGTGAGTACCAAAGTGAAAACAAATTGTATGGCTCAAATGACTTAAAATGGTAGCCCTAAGAGGTAAAAGCAGCCCGGAATAATTCGAATAAGATGTGAAAGAAATTTCTGTAATTGTATGTTCTAACGGGCGTTTTTAAGATATATAATGTTAACCAAAAAAAAAAAATAAACATGGTTTTGACTGTCCATCTTGTACGCCTTTATAAAAATTATATTAATTTTCATTAATTGGTGGAACGCTGTCGATGCAAATATTGCAGGTCATTAGTTCAAGTGTGGCAGGCCTTGAGGAACGTTTCCAGCGAGCGGGTAGCAATGCAAACGAATGCGAACAAACGGCAACGTTCCAATATTTCAGCGGCTTAATGTTTTTGAGATCCCTAATTCAGAAACATTGTATTTTAGGAAATATTTAACACCGTGTGTCTTATAAACGAGAAAGTTTTGGGACATAAATGTATTCGAAGTTATCGAAAATTTATTGATAAAGACTTTAGTGCTAAAAGATTTTTGAAAAACCCTGTATAATTCTTACAAAGAAAATACTTGTTCCTATGCCATAAGACGGCTTGACAGCGTTGTCAAAACTGGATATTCTATCCCGGTTTACGAGCAAGGCCGGCGGCGCTAGTAAGAAATATATGGAATATTGTTGTTATGCTGGAAGTCTTTAGACTGCACGAATGCACTTACGGCTAGCCGTAGCAACCATTGAGCCCGCAGTTCACCCATGTCTTTGCCGTGCAACGAATTTTTCTCAAGTGCTCTGGTGGTCCAGTGGTCAGATGCTGGGCCTGTAATACGTCGGCCCGGGTGCATGTACGCAAACTGCAGACGCATAAGGTTCTGCCATATAATGTTAGATATAATACCCCCGTTACGTTTCATCTTCAAATATTTGAACACTTCATGACTGGCTCTCCGCTCGCTTTCGATCTCCCTATGGCGAGGTCCTATCGCGTCTGCAAGTTTACGAATATGCGGCCTGGGTTCGATTGCCCTTCCTGTTATTTTATTTTATTTTTTAAGGGTGTTTGTAAAAAGTTTTTTCTTCATTTGAGCATGTATTGGTTAGTTTTTGAGCCCGCGTAAATTGAAATAATAGTCAACGGTCATTGGTCTTATTTGATGCCATGCTGCGGCTAGCTCCAAGTCACGAACGTTAAATTTTGAGTTCCCGTTTTGAGAGTCTATTATTTTGCAAAAATGCCAAGTAGCCAGTCCAAAAGACTGGCGGAGGCTTTTAGGTAGATTTTAGTTTAAATGACCTGCCATAAGATGTTAATACAGGCAAACAACACGCAACAAAAATAAGAAACAAAATATGAGGTGCTTATTTTAGCTCAGAAAACATTTGATATCCCCACGAATCATCTTGATTGTTGATGGTTAACAGTTGATGTTGTTATTGTTTAACGTTTTTCTGGTCTGGCTGTTTTAGTTTAAAACGCAATGCACAGAAGACAGTTCAAAAAAATAAAAACATATATATCATCTGGCGGACGACGCGAATATTTATAAAAGTGACAAATTTTTCAGGACACGACCTTATTTATTTTGTTAATCTAAAGCAAAACTTTTTGAAAAATTGACGTAGGTCATGCACATTTATCAATAAATGAAACGATGATGGTGCGATATTATTGTCGCGCATTCAGCCAATATGTACACGAATGGAGCGTCAATAAAATTCGGATATAAGCTTATCTAGAATAGATCAAGTAGATCACCCCGAGAGTACTCGTATAATAATGAACATAATTTCTACTATACCCCCTGAACAGTATGATAAGCATGTACTGTCTTTTGACAATTTCTTCATCAGTCATGAATTAATGTGTGATATCAAGAACCGAAAAATTAAAGCAATCGGAACCGTTGGAGAAACTCGAACAAGAAAGGTTGATGGCGACAAATTAAATGTAGAAACACAACGAGGATTTTTTGATTGCCTATTTGACCAAGCGGATGAGATCTTGGTCCTAAAATGGAATGGCAATAAGCCCGTCTCACCTGCTACTATAGCCATATTGAACCTTTGAGTCAAACCAATAAAAAACAAATGTGAATTTTTATTCCTAAACTTGTGCAAGAGTATAATTCGCATATGGACGGCGCGCGTGCTGGATAAACAAATATCACTCTACAGACCCAGGATTCGTTACAAAAATGGTGGTGGCTTTTATTTACACAAATGTTAAATGGTTTTATGGCCGGGACACACACACACTAAACGAAGATCCTATGGCACTCGACAAGCGGTGTGTGTCCGAACATTTTGACTGACACGGTTCTTGAATAGCTGTAGGTTGTAATTAGGGGAAAAACATCTGTGAACATCTGCCGTGAAAATATCTGTAAAATAGAGATACCTCGGCCACATGTCTGCGGTGTTCCAGACCTATCCACATCCTGGGTCAACTCCGGGTCGCCGACGAGACGCACAGCTCTTTTCTGAATGGAATCCAGCAACTTTAGGGCGCGCATCGGTGCGGCACTCCAGATGTGTTAGCAATATTCTAAGCATGGTCTTATTTGTGCTTTATAGAGCAAGAGCAGCTACAGCGCTGTATACATTTTTTTGCTGTGAAATAGCGCACCAAGCTTCTGCGAGGCTGATTTTGCGCAATGTGGTCATACTAAGACATACTGCTGTTGACCCAGTAGTCCATTTGACGGGGATGAAGAAATGGTCGATCCTGCCATAATGATGCCAGGGCCCGCCGTATTTACTTTCTTGGTAAATGTGGCTGCTTGGCATTTTGCTGCATTGAACTGGGTAAACTTTCTGTCGCCCCAAGATATAACCATTGTCAACCCTTGGGCACTTCACCAGATTGCCAATCCAGCAAAAAGGGTTCACATTTGGATATAGGCAGGAAAATACTTGTGATAGCTTATATTTCCAAAAGGACGCATTCAGCTTCAAAAACGCCAAGTCTCTAAACTTATAGAAAGAAGAATTAGGGTGGATGTAAGATATTCTTTGTGAGGGGAAAAGCTATCGGAATTCGCTGTAAATGTGATGTACCACTCACTGCACGACGTATGCTTTGCTCTTTTCCATACTAAATGATGTGTTTTAGTTTATATTTATCTAATGTTTTTTAAATACCTCTTCATTGTTGCTTCTCAAAATATTTTGCGCGTTCAATCATTATCCCAGAAATAAGACGGTGTTTCCCTGAAAAGTTGTCAAAAAATTGATACTTGCTTGTGTAAATATATTTTCAACAATATGTTCAAATCGGTAGTTTTATCTTTGCCTTCATGTTCAATTATGACTGGTAATTGTTTAATTAGAACTAAGAATTGATAAGCCAAATTAGCGTCAAAATTAATACAACATAATTCAACATAATGTATAAGAATTTTGCTCGTCCTTTATGCTAGACAGTGAAAAAATTATGTATGATTCTTCAATGGAAAAGCTGATTATAAGTTATTTTAAGATATCTTGAGGAGCAACATGTTTCTGGAAGTATGTCTGTGTATATTGTGGTCAATAAAGCTGTGTCGACTAATTTTTACTAAATGTACAGATCTGTTGTGTCAAACTGATTATGTTGTGCGATTTAGGTTTTACGTTCTTCTTTATGTGCCACAGCGCTTAACAACAAGGCACAGAAACCTAAAGCGAAAAACGCCGAGCTTAATCTTGAGATAGACGTTGAGTTGAATAGCTGGCAAAATCCCTATAGCATTTTGCAGCCCTTTGACGGATATTAGTACCAAAATAGACAGAAATAAGTGGGAGGCAGTTATCAGTTCCAGAGAACAATAATTGAAAGCCGAAAATTGGTACCATTTTATTATTCAGATGAGCTCCGTAACACTACAATATTAATATTTTATATGTATGTAAGTAAAACAATTTCAACGTCAAAAATATTCAAAACGAATAAACTGAATTAAATGGAATTGCACACTTTAGATATTTGAGTTCAATATGAGAATTAAATAAAAGTATCGATTAGGACACTGCAATTTGTAGAAAGTAATTTCTAGTATTAGATATATAGTTTCTTAATTAAGCCTATAAAACACAAGTCAATTTCCTGACAGTCTAGAGTTTGTTAAGTCGAAATCAAAATTACTTGTTAATCAAAATACATCCGGGATATAGGAGACGAGAAAAGTGGAATACGCTGTTTCAGTAAACGAGAAATGGCCGCAATATCTGCATAATTGGCAAAATTACAATGGTCAGTGATTTACCGGTTCAGTTTGTATGTTTAGCTACCTATAGATTTGCAAATTAATATCTTCATTATGCCTGAACGGCCATCATTAAACCATAGTGGGAGCGGGAAAGCTGCGACGACAAAGCCGTTTCACCTATTTAGGCACTCAATTCGGTCGTATTTGGGCCATAATCAACGCTTTGTGCATTACGTATCGGCCCTTGCTACGAAGAGGCAGCGCGGTAATAAATCCAATGCAGTTTGCACGATGTTTGATTTTTCCGACCGTATAAAGTTTTCATCAATGAATACCAAAAAGAAAAGGCAACAAAGCAATTTTAATACATCTATTTGCAATACATGCACACTAGAAAATCTAACCCCGGACCGAAAATGCGATCCCGGGATCTCGGGATTAATGTTTTTAAATCCCGTCATCTCGGGCCCGAATCCCGGAATTTTCATAATAGCCCCCGACACTAGCATTATTTTCAGATCGGATAAATATATTACATAAATGCAGTTTATTGAACAATAAAGCGAATTTTATAGAATAATGGATTTAACTAGTATTTTGAAAAAATAATAAATTAAATACTTTAATTTAGTACACAACGAGAATATTTTTAAGTATCTTCCTAAAACTGCTAAACACAGACTCACATAAAATAAAAAGGTAAAACAAAGTATTTTATTTTTTTATAAACTACAAATAATTTTGGAGAAAATAAAACAAACATAAATCGTCAACAAATTAAGTTGTTATAGATCATTAAAAGTTCTTTTCTCTAAAAAGTTAAGCAATTCTATAAGGTTTTCAGCATGTTTGTATTCCAGAAATAACATTTTAAATAAAATTTCTCGTGAGAGAAACTGTTGGACAAAATAAGTGACAATCTTTGTTTTCACAAATTTAAAGCGTACTGTCATAACCAAAGAGAGACGGAGATCCGGTTTTCAGGTTTTTTGCAAAATTTATAGAGAATAATTCAGTTTGAGGAAAAAATAATAAGTCGGGAATGTATATTATACAGAGTGTAAACCAACACAATGCATTTCCATTCCTTCCGATAATTTATTTATGAAAACGATATTTATTTTCTGATTGTTACATTAAAATAATCCGTTGTAAAAATATAAAAATCAAATTCAACAGTTTTTGTAATTTTAAGATGTGATATTTTAACAAAAACCTCGATTTTTGCCACATATGTTTTAGTAACTTTTTGGCACCACACTGAGAAAAAGTTTTTTGCTTAAAATGGACTACGTTTGCAAACTCAGCAATACTCAAACTATATAGAAAGCATGCGAAGAATATGAAAAGTTTATGTTTAAGAAAAGGTAGGCAAAGTGTTCCTAAAACATATTAAGGCAATTTAAAATATATATGGACTTATTCGATTGACAATTTTGACGTAACCTTTTCTTTAACTTTATTATTACTTGAGTTACGCACATCTGTTCAGACCAAAATATACCTTCGCCACAAACTTTTATTTTCTATGTTGTAGGAGCCACGAAAAAGTTTTCATGCAAAAGATTTTAAGTTTTATCAAAATCATTACAATTATTAAGCAAATAATTAAAAAACAATTAGTAAAATTTTAATAATAAGGGCTAGAGCTAGACACCATTCTGAATTTGCTTATTTAAAAGAGAGGGAATAGAAGCGTATTTTGCTTCTCTACCTATCCACAGGCGATAAAAACATTTGAATAAATAAGCTGTTATATAAGTGCGGCGATTTTTTCACTGACATTTCTTCGAGCATTGCTTAATATCAGACGACAGTAATAACGGTTACCCATACAAATTTCTTTGCGAGAACGATGTTTCAGTCAGCAGGAGTACATTACCTATTTTAGATTGCTAAACAAAGACATTTGTCCAACATATATGGTTTGGAGAATTTTTAAATATTAACAGAAAAATGATACATTATTTTAAAGCCTATTTTCCTAACATTAAATGACATTTTTCTGCAAATTTATTTAAAGAAAAAATTTTTTAAATTGAAACAGCTTAGTCAAATGTTTTTAAAACTTGTGGATAAGTAGATAACAGTACAAGACCTTTAAAATGACCAATCACTGGATATCCTTTCCTTCGATTAAAAAGTTACAAATGACGGACGCCTAGTTAGCGTCCTGAAAATCGGATGTTAATTTTGGTTATTTTTCTAAGTTATAATAACTGACAAAACCCATTTATTTTTCATAACTCCAGAAACGACGCCACGAGGGTAGGCAAAATGCCCATATCTTAGCCTATTTTTGCCTTTAAGGCGTGTATCTCAAATAAAAATAAAGTTAGAGAAAAACTTAAAACCCGTTTCGGTAAAATTGAACATAAAAATATAAATTCAAAATATTTATTTCTAGAGCGTCTTAAGTAGGCTTTGTCTTTAACTTCTCTTGGACACAATTTTTCACACTCCGGATACTTTTATATGCTTTGGGTATTAATGAGTTTGGAAACATGTGTACTCGGTCCATTTCAAGCACAAAACTTTTTTCAGGGCGTTGCAAAGAAGTAACATCAATATATATGAAAAAGTCGAGTATTTTTAGACGCCATATCTCTATTTTTTTTCTCAAAATAACCAAACACTTGATTTTGTTTTTTACATCCTCAAGAGGAATTATATTTAATGAATCAATAAACAGATTTATAAATTGTTTGTTTACATTCTGTATAAAATACTTCCTTGCCTTATACATAATTTTCCTCGCACTAGAATTTTGTTCTTAAATTTTGGAAACAAACCCTTGAAAACCGCATCTTAATATCTCTTTTGGTTTCAAAAATATTTTGCTTTAAGGTTGTGTTAAACATAGTTTGTGCCACTTATTTTGTAAGGCAGTTTAGATGAAAAGCAGTTCCATAATGTAATTAAATAACTCCAGGAAATATTATTTTAATCGCGAGATTCCCAAAATGGTGAAATGCCTTAAAATAACATGGGATCCCATTATTGGATTCCCTAATTTTCTTTCACTATATATTTCGATGTGCCCTAATTCCTAAAATAAAAAACAAATTTAATTTACAAATAGAGTTTTTCAAATTTAATGCTTAACAATAAATGTATTACCCGGTTTTAGACAATAAACTAATTATCCACTCATCTGAAGTTAAGAAAAAATAAAAGAGCTCCCCTTTACGAAAAATACAAAATATATTTTCAAAAGAAAATAGACAATGATGTGTTAAGACCTAGGTACACTGTTACTAAAATAACCCCAAAATCGGCCCTTTCAAATTTCATACAAAATAAGTATTCTTCGAGCCTTATTATTGAATAAAATATTGAATTAAATCGTGGTCGTTATTTACAAAATAATCGGGTGCAGTATCAATTCAGATCTAGGATTCAACCTCAACACACTATCGGAATAATAATACACATACTAAAGAACCAATCAGTGTAAATATACAATTTTAGTCCAAAGCATGCATTCATAAACAAAAGCTAAAACTAATCACAATCAAATCATTATGAAACTTCCTGTGGAACAGTTGATTATGAGCTTGATTAGTTGAGAGAACAATGAGATAAAACCACGTTTTTAATAATCTCCTGATGATGCTAACATGGTTTGTTAAACGCACGTCGTGTGCAAAAATTTTGTTTCGCTATTATGGATTAAACACTGTTGTAATGGATAGTACATTATGGATACATTCTATTTTAATTCAGCTTGTCCAGTTTTAAAGCTTATTTTTTCTTAGTCAACATTTCATTTATAAAATAATATGCAAATTAAAAAAATAAATAACGTAAGTAATAATACTTATTTTTTATTTAGACATGCTTTTTCTTACAGTGAAACCAGTGGCTCTAAATTTAAGGGTCATATTAAAAATTTAGCTAATGTAAATTCTGTTTTAAAAATAGGAACTTTAAAGTTTTGTTTCGACCTAATCTGTTCTCGGAAAGGATCATGAATACATCTTACCATATAAGTAAGATATCGAAACAATAAAAACTATTTTAGTTATTTGTAATAGTTTTCTGTTGAGGAATCTGTTGGCAGAACAGTAGACTCAATTTTAAATATATGATTATCAGGATCATTATGAGAATCCAACATGCTATCCAATGATTGCCTCATTTTCTACTGAATGACTGTTTTTTATTGTATGCTTGATATTTTCATTGATTTTCACTGGTTTATTTTTCCATTTTCAATTCTGACATAATGTTTCCCTCAACAATTCGATTAATGTTCTTCTGCATAATTTATTTTTTTAACGAATATCTACAAATGTTTCATTGAGATAAATATTATTGATTTTAAACTCTGTGAATTAGCGGTTTCCATAATATGCAGTTTGGGTTAGTTAGTAAGTAGATTTTAACATGCATCTGCGCTGCCATAATATTCATATTATCTCACACATTTAGCTTTTTTAAACAAGCAAAAACCGAGGCAAAAACGTTAGCCAGCAGCCAAATTGAGATTCAAAATATTGACGTTAAATAAATTGACCAGGGGTTAAGTCAAGAACTGATAGTAAACATTCTTCTCATCAAACTTGCCTAATTTTAAAGTGTGATTTCGGGCAGGTTACCCTAATTACTAAAACTTTATTTCTCATTTCAACCCTTGTCTACCAACATGAATTCCATATCCGTATTCATATCTGCGGATCTAGCTGCAAATGAGAAGTACGTATTCCTATTCTCATGTGCCAGTTATGACTTATAAAATTCGGCATACTACTACTTAAAACTAATCGTATCTGCAAGTGTAACCCTGGTGGATGGATGTCACAATTTTTTTCCTTTGGTAAATGTCATTTGAAAGTAAAAACTTTGTGTTTTATTGAAACATAATAACAGGCGCAATTTCCTTGTAAAGGTATCAAAGCTAACCCCTCTACACGAACCTAAATTTACAATAATAATTGTCAACTAAATTTCATTCTATTTTTTGTATTCCTGATGTTGAGCCATTGCCACTAGTATAGATTGTCCCGGCCCAGCATCCAGCCTGATTGAGGAGTCGTGTGTTCTCGGCAATGAGGACCTCGCTCCCAGGCACAATCAACTACGGGATTCCCGCGCCTTGTGCCCTCTTCCTTCCCGAATTATTGTCAATCAGCTGAGTTTTGTATTTTTCTACTGCGCCTGATTATGCCCCATTCACAAGCGGACCAGTTTATGAATAACACAGGTAAAAAGATGATTGGATGAGTTTTTGTACTGTAATTGCGGGATTCGCTTCGGGATTTTAAAGTCATGTACTATATAAAATTAAACTATACTGTTACTGAAATATAAAATAGTTTAGCCATTTATCGCAATTAAGATACAAGAACAGATCCAGAGAAGATTGGTTTCTTTGAAAATCGCATAAGGTAAAGGTGGCAATGGATTTCTTTTAAATCAACAATAAACTGGTTTCTTGAAGTACAGCTTTAATTAGATAAATGAAAATAGCCGTTTTTGTGAAAGGTTAATGTTAAAAATTACATTGAAATGTTTAGAAATTTTTTTTAGATAAAACAATAATGGCTGCCTCAAATAATTAGCCTATTTATTACATGTTATATCCATATTATGGTATTAAGTTACATGGGCCTCTTTTTTTGCAGTATCCTTGTATAGTGGAGACAACTCATAGAGACATAATATTTAGAAGTTGTCAATATGAATTTTTAAATTTGTTTCAAACATGCAAACTCATTGTAATAATTCGTGAAATCCCAGAAATGCACAAGGTATCGATATGACACGGTAAAATTGTATAATGTAACTACTGGCGAAACATTACTTTACTTACTTTTATACACATGAGAGGACTACAGTAGACCTTTTTTTTAGCTTTAAAAAAATTGTATTCTGGGTCTTCTACGCTTTTGTGCGTAAAGTAAATCTGATGGCAAATGTGAGAAATATTTAGTTTTTTAAGAATTTGAGAAACGTTGGGTTAGTTTGGGTTAGTAACACTTAGAATCAAATAAAAAATTGTATCTTTTTTGCACCACGCTTCTCATGGAAAATAATGCTCGAAAGCATTCAGAACAGTTCTTCTCTTTGGTATGTATACCATAATTTGAGAACACAGTTCCAAACTATTTTAAAATTACAAGGAAATGCAAACAGACGTACCTGGACACATAAGTTTTTTATTTTAAATAAATATTTCCCTGTTATAACTGAGAAAAATCACAGCTAGGATAATTAATATATTTTTTTTGAAGAAAACTAATCCAAATCTTTTTTTTTTTTGGGAAAAACAGTGTGTAGTCGAAACTTCATAAATAAATAAATTTTTCTGAGCCCACACTAGTGCGAAACAGCTATGCATTAGAAACACGTACAGCCATGAATAATCGATTTATCCAAATAAATACCTCGCCGGCACACTCCATGCCCAAATAATGAAAATGCTTTAAAAACCGTAATAGAGAATATTATGTTATGGTTAGATCTTGTAAAATCAATTTTTATAACTCTTATCTGTAACAAATCAACTATTTACAAATTTATCTGTGAAATCTTGATTTTTCACTTTCATCTGTGATATATTTTTAAAAATGTAATCTGGATCTTCTTTACTTTCGTGGGTGAAGATATTCTGATGGAAATTGTGAATATAATTAGATTGTTAGAATATAATTATTAGAAGTGTTACTTTTTTTGAAGTTAGTTAGTTTCAGAAAGTTGTTTTTATAATAAACTAAAATCAATAAATTTGTTTTAATAAGCCAGGAATATATTTGTGAAAAATCAATATTTCACTGATAAATGCAAGGACAATATATTTTTTAAGGAAAAGTGAGACAAATCTATTTTTCTGACATAAAACCGCGTATAAATGATTTTTCACAGATAAAACTGTGGAAGGTAAATTTTTCGAAGATAAAACACTAGCAAGAATAGATGAACAGATAAGTCTATCTTTTTGATATAAAAGTGCAGTGTGAAGAACGTATAGCTATGGGAGAATTAATTATTAAAAAAAAAATGAGACAAACATGTTTTTTTTATAATTGCGTAATTGATTTTTCACAAATAAATCTGCAAAAACTCTATTTTTCAGAGCCAGAATTGTGACAAACAGGTAAAAGTGAGAGCATTCGATCCAACCAGATAATTTTTTTGTGGAAAATCGATTTTTTTCAGTAGTTAATTATATGAAAAACCAGTTTATTTGCGATAGACCAAAAAAAAAACAGATGATTCTTTGATAAAACAATGCATAAAGTGTGGCAAGTATAACTGGAACAGCGGAAAGAATGCGGGCAAAAAATTGGCGATGTTGTCGAGTAGTTTTTTGAGAACTAATATTTATACCTATTATTTAGATAAACACATAATTTAATATACTCATTAACTCATTGAAAATAAAAAGTAATATCCAAACTGGAACTTTACTATTACTTCAACTTTAATTCATAATCTATTTTACACATTATCAATTTAAATAAATTTGCGACATTTATATCTATTTGCCCGATACATCCGGCAACAAGTGCGTCAAGTTCCCCTCGTCCTCGTGACAAAGTGCATCAAGGCGATTGGCTGCAAGTCATTTTTCCTCTCTTTGCTTCTCAGACGTCGCTGTTCCAAATAAGTTTGCCACACTTTAGTCGATATTTCAAAAGATAGAGTTGTGAAAAATCGATTCTGTGGAGATAAAACTCTCGCAAATTAAAATTAAAAAATAGCGGTTCAAAATGTTATTAATATGAGATTAAACTATTCCTAATCTATTTTTCACTGACAAAACTGTAAAAAGAATAATATCTTTTCTGAAGGGAAAATTGTAAAGAATCGATTTTTTCAGACGTCAGTAATTTATCGATTTGTTACAGTTCAATTCTTCTGGAATAGAAGTTAGAAAAATAGATGATTGTAAGAAAAAATATAGAAACTGTGTAAAATCGACTCTTCACAGACAAATCAGAATAATTATGTTTCACATCTAACAGTGAAAACTTATCATAACCGATTTTTCATAGACATGTGATCAATCAATTGCTCACAGATTATTCACAATCAAGTATTAATCCTCGAGTAATTTTTTTTTGACAGAAGGGCAAACGATTTTTTCGGAAAAACGGTTTGATAAGTCTTGTCGCTAGTAAAATAGTCTATATATCACGTACTTTTCACGGTATTATATTCAAATGACAATATTTTTATGATCTAAACCATTTTCGTGAATTAAAATCATGCTGTTAAAGATCTAAACACTTTTTTAATTTTAAATACCATGAAACGATTTAAATCACTTGAAATAATTTAAATAATTTTCTCGAGAATAAATTATTTTTTATATTTATACGTATAAATACTTACTTTCTATATGAAATTTTGCCCTTATATTCAATTTAATTCAAAGAACGTCCCTTTGATTACAACACAATAATGGTAATCGTAACGCAATAGTTTTCGAAACGTCAAATAATACTAATACACGATTTTTTTTTTTACTTTTATTAGAAAACATAATATCACTATCAGTTGAAGTAGGATATGCAAGCTTTTGTCCTTAGTTGAAGCTTTCTAAATGATGTGAATTCTGGTACGATTTAAAACGTTTTGAAATGATTTATGATTTTAAATACACCTATACCTATTAAACCTAATATTTCGAATGTTTTAAATGTTTTTGGAAATTATTTATAATATTTCTAAATTGGTTTAAATCTGAAACGATTTATGATTTAAGATATTCTTAATTTGATTTAAAACTTGTGCGAATGATTTGAGTATCGCAATGATTTAAATGATTTTGCAATGGTTTAAATATTTTTTTCAGACGACTTATAATTTTAAAACCTTCCAGGTTGATTTAAATTTTGGTGCAATGGTTCGAATAACGCAATGATATAAGTTACTTTGCATTGATTTAAGTATTTTTTTTGTCAAACGATTTATTATTTTAATTGTTTCCAAGTAGATTTAATTTTTGTTGGGATGATTCGAATAACGTTATTTGCATTGATTTAAATACTTTTTTTCAAAGGATTTATGACCTTAAATCTTTCCAAGTAGATCCAAATTTTGTTGAAACGATTCGAAAAACGCAATGATTTAAATTATTTTGGAATGTTTAAAGTATTTTTTCTTAAATGATTTATGATTTTAAATCTTTCCAAACAGATTTAAATTTTGTTGGAATGATTTAGATTATTTTGCATTGCTTTTAATAATTTAACCCAAACGATTTAGAACTTAGACTTACTTCCAGGTAGATTAAAATTTTCTAGGAACGATTCGAATAAATCAATGATTTATTTTTTTCTCAAACGATTTATGATTTAAATCTTTCCAAACAGACTAAAAATTTTGTTGGAATGATTCGAATAATGCAATAATTTAAATTATTTTGCAACGATTTAATTATTTTCTCGAACAATTTTTTATTTTAAATCTTTCAAAGTTGATTTAAATTTTGCTGGATTTAAATAAATTTGCAATGTTTCAAATATTTTTTTTTCCACCCATTTGTGATTTTAAATATTTATTATAGGTTTAATTTTTGTTGGAACGATTTAAATTATTTTGCAATGATTTGATTATATTTTTAAACGATTTATCATTTTAAACCTTTCTAAATCGATTTAAATCTGGTTTGAATGATAATTATTTTGAAATAGGTAATTTAAATATTTTTCAAAAGATTTGTGATTTTAAATTTTTCTAAATCGATTTAAATCTTGTTGTGATCATTCGAATATCGCAATGGCTTCAATTATATTAAAAAACTTTAAATGTTTTTAAACGATTTATGATTTTAAATCTTTCTAAATAACAAATCTTTTTGGAATGATAGGAATATGCAGAAAGATTTTGGGTTTTACATTTTAAACTGTATCAGAAAAAGATTAAATTATAAATCAAATATCTTCGCCGCAGATAATGCTTTAAAATCATTAATTTAAACTACATATTCAGAAAATACGCAAATCAAAAAAGTTTTAAATCTTTGCTGTAAAAGCTCTACCTAAAAGGCTGCTATTGCAAACAATTTAGGAAAAAACTTGTTCAAATTTAGTCCAGAATTTTATGTTATTTTATTAGACTATTTGCTGCTTTGTAAGTTACTTGTTAGCAACAGTTTTTGGCATCATAGGAAACCTCTTTGTTTTTATCCTCGGGTAAATGCAAGCTACTAAATTTCTCACAGAAGCTGAGTCAGATAAAATTTTCCACGTAAAAATTATTCATGCCAAACAACTTGAGGATTTGATCGGCCAAGAAGGAAAAATCGATTAGAATATTTGATTTTTGTGTCTATCTGTGATAAACCCATTTATCATACTCTTCTAAATATATTAAAAGCTGTGGATCTCCTACGCATTCTAATTTGGAAGCAATACAAATTGTGCAGCAGGTGTAAAAAAATAAATGAAGTTATTATATGCTTCAAGTATGTTTTCAACCCGACATACTTTCTCGCTATGACAGATCATAATTGATTCAGTTCAACTTGCCACACTCGAACGGCTTTCGGAACGAACGGACTCCTGGTCGTTTTATATATATTTTTTTTTCATGAGACTTCTACAAGATCTCGGCCTACTTTGACTGACAGCCCTCGCCGTGGTCACGTCCGTTAATTACTCTCTGTTTGCCATCCGGACATTATTAATTATATAGCTGTTTTCTATTAAACAAGTGGCTGGTTTATAGCTATAGGAACGGCCGTAGGTGTAGTCGATTAATTACGGAGGTCTTTTTTCTCGTGGCTTCAATGTCATGCTTTACTTGACAGATAGGTAGTAGTTGTGGTTCGATGTAATGGAAACTGTATATTTAAAGTGAACGGCCGTGTATCCCATTTAGATGTTCTTATGCTTGCTCAATGCGGCGTAGCGCCACAACTGCTCTTCATTTGATGCCTGACGATTACTGATTAATGATTATACCCATTTAGTTAACACAGTTAAACTTTGTCTAAATCCATGAAGTTGCAATCTTGTTTAGATAATAGCAAAAGACATGCTACAAGGAATGTTTTTAATACTAACTAAAAACAAATTTCAGGAAGAAATGTTCAACAATATCTACCGAGTTGATTTAATGATAGCTAGTATCAAATTTAAAAATAAGGCAGGCACTTACTACAGAAAAACCTATATACTAAAAATAAATGAATATTAAAAATATGATTAAGCGCAATTAAAACAATTAATTTAAAGTAATTGCAAAGTTAAAATAAAGTCGCAAGAAGACAGTGGTCAAAGTATAAAAAATAAACCATAAATACTTGTACATGTAAAAAAGCGCAGTGAAGCACACAAGCAAAATTATCAACTATCAAACAATAGCTAATTGAAATGATCGTGAACGAACATTGTCTAGTAAGGCTTTGCAAGTAGAAACTTGTTTATTCTTTTTCGGGAAACGAGGAATTTCCAAACTAACAATTCAGGCAAGAGTCAAAATAGGTTTGTTATCCAAACAAAGTCCTACAAGAATTTCTGGCTGTAGATTTACAAATACACCCCAAATCACGTATTTGTAGAACAGAACTATATATTTAAGAACATTTCAAATTTTCAAAATTAGACCACCTGCCAGCCTGTCTTAACAGCTGGCTTGCCAGTTTCCGAATGAATCGATCTCTGCACGTTGCAGTTTATGGACACATCTCAGACACATTCACCATTAATGCGGACGTGCCTCAGGGTGCAATACTTTCACCAACTCTATTCCTCATCTACATTAATGACTTTCTAGCCTAAACCAATAATCCTGTTTACTGGTTTGCAGATGACAGTACCCTTGTCTCCCAATTTAAATCAGAAAAACCTTTACCAGCGGCTGCGACTTATCACCGTAGATAGGAGCAGATTACAATTAATCAAGATCTGGAGAGATTTCGAACTTGGGGCAAAAAACCAAGCAGCCACGTTGACCAAGAAAGCCAATAGGGCAGGATCGAACATTCCTTCATTCTCGTTAATAACACTAAGGGGTGTCTCGGTTAACAGCAATATGCTCTGGAATGACCACGGTGCTAACATCGGAAAATCAGCCTTGCTTGGTGCGCTATTTCGCAACAAAAAACTGTATACACCGCAGCAGCTGCTCTTGCTCTACAAAGCGCAAATAAGACCGTGCTTAGAATATTTCTCATACATCTGGGGTGCCGCATCTCAGCACACTCTACAACTGCTGCTGACCCGGAGTTAACCCAGGATCTGGAGAGTCTGGACCACCGCAGACATGTGGCCAATGCTTGTCACACAGTCATCCATTCGTCGTACAATTGGAAATACCTAGAACATCGCTTTACAAGGACTGCTTTATCTGGTGCACTGCATCACTGTGGAATTCACTCCCAGGACCTCTGTTTCCCCTAAATTACAACCTACAAGTTTTCAAGAATCATGCCAATCAACATCTTCGCACACACGCCACTCGTCGAGTGCCGTTGAACAACAATCGGTTGATCGGTTGGTATGCCACTCAGCTTTGAATCATGAGTAGGGAAACTAATATTTACTTCTGATTGAAGATCCTATATTTTTCATTATGCCAGAAAATTATTACGGTACTTCAATATTGGTTTTCATAAATTTCGAAGTATCTACTTCTATTAAGTTTCTTTTTTCACAACAATTCATGAGAATTTACTTTGTATCACTGATATTCTTCACAATGGATTGCATTGGGAGATAAATCGAGCTTCGTGTAAAAATTAAAATATATTAATGGTGCGTTCGTTCAGAAGTCGTAACAAAGTCGTTAAGTGGAACTGGCCTCCTCTTGCCTCTCAGTGCTTTTATGTTCTTGCTGGTTTTGTTTTCTTTCTCATGACAGATCTCGTCAGCATTTTGGATTTTATTCATAATGGTTCGACCATATACCTTAATCGAACGACGTGGACGATATTTAATATATCATATGCCAAACAGACATTGGAAATTTGTATCAATTAAATGCCATTAGAACCACTTTACCAAAAATAAATCCAGTGACGTAATGTTCATCCGATGGCTAGCTGCGGCACGCAACTTAGTAATGAGAAGAAGGTGGCTTGTAAGTTTTAGGCCCAATTGCAGTCTTCGGGTATTATATAAATTATGTTTGCTTATATTGCCATAATATGCTTTTGCCAAGCTTATAAATTATACTATAATTAAATTTTTGTTAACATTTATTTAATTTACTCTTAGTGGAATGATTGGGAAGATAGGTCGTTCTTATATCGCAAGTTGGAAAATGAATCTTCACTGTCCATGCCTGGGTTAATATTAATTTATTTTGTTATCATTTCTACACGAATAGCCGAATCTCACAGTTTTTGGTCTTCACAAGTCTAACACAGGTGAATTATGCGATACATTTTTCCACGCATCTGCACTTACTTTTGTTTACTTAGATAGAGACTTATTGCAAAAAAAAAAACACTTCACGAGAAATTTCAAACCAACAACGTGGGCCGCCGTAGAGAATTTGAACAACTATAAAGACAAAGATCTCCGAAACAAAGGTTATTTATGGTATCACCCCGGAAAATGAAGAACCGGATATTCTTAAATGTGAAGTAGAAGAAGATCTAAAAAATGCACAGAGCTTGACTAAATCACATCGGCGATGCTTCAAGCATCAGAAAATCCAGATGTAGATTACTGCACAATCTTTGCAATCCAATTTGGCACACTGGAGAACGCCTAGTGCACTGTACTTCGCACTGTACTGTACGCATAGTAACTGTACATAAAAAAGAGCACTTATTAAATAGAATAATAATTATCCTGTTCCTGCACTTAGTTCCAGAAAAGTACTCCTACATCTCATTAGAGACATGATTTTTGCAGCAAAGAAGAGGGACTATTTTCCAGATGATGAAACGCAATGTCTATAACTATAACAAAATCGGACCATACACATGGTAATCGAACATGTTTTGGGATTATAGCATGAAGGTCTCCATCCAAGAATCTTGAATCACTCCTGTGATGTGTGCAATTAAATATAATCGACGACCATTTCTATAAAAAGCTTTTAGACCTGTCGAAAATCCATCACGAAACGCTTGCCTCGAATTTTTAATAATCAAATCGTGCCAAGGTCTTGATCGCGTGTGTCTTGCACTTAGCCAGGTTTAATTTAATTTCTTCTTAAAGTTTCCTTCGTGCTGCTGAAACCTATCAGAAACATAAAAACTAGTTATATATAGAAAAAGCCTATAGAAAAATGTCTCGCCTACTGACAAAAAATATCTTTCAGAACACTAGATTTGAAAAAAAATAACCCCATGTTAAAAATAAAAAAATATTTGCATCAAGAACACGGTTAGGCACCTTTAAACAGAGGTCACAGTAAGTTGAAATTATTTTATTTAAAAAGTGCATACCTGAACACAAAAACATATAAAATTTACAATACTATACCTTATCTCCTTTCACAAAATCTTCTAATATACACCTAGCATCCTGTATAATAAATTTTTATTTATTTTTACTTATTTATTCATTTACTTCCATTGACATGATCACATATGTTGGAATTGTCAAATACAAATTTAAAAATACATTAAAAACATGATACAAATGTTTAAAATCTAAACACTACAACTACGCAAAATTCGATTAAATAAAAGCGTGTGAAAAAAAAAATCAGTCAATGAATAAAAGGGGTTCTCAGCTAATATGGACTTAAGTTTCCTCTTATAGAGGTGGAGAATCCGAATATCCTTAATATTTGAAGGTAAGTGGTTATAAATTTTAAGGGAAGTGATCACAGGTCCCTCCTGCACCTGGGTCAACCAGGCACCGAGAATGAAAAGCCTTTCAGCATTTCTTGTCATGTAACGATTAATAACCCCGCACTTCGGGAATTCATTAAGATGTTTAAATACATAACAAGCACATTCAAAAATGTATAAACCAATAACAGTGAGAATTCGTTCTGATTTAAAAGTTTGGCGACAGGAGGCTCTGAATGGTAAGCGGAACATAGTCCTTATGTCTACCCTGCGTCATCAGTCGGGTTTAGCATGAATGACTCCTGCAAAGTCCTTATTATTCTCTTTTGGCTTATCGAAACTTTATTTATGTTACTAGAGTTACCCCATGCCAACAGTCCATAAGACAAGACCGATTGAACGGTAGCATAATAGAATATCTTAAGAATAGGTTTCTCCACAAAATCTCTCAACTGCAGTACAGCATAGTTCCTGGATCACAATTTATTACAGGTGTTATGGATTTGACCAGTCCATGAAAGATGAGAGTCGACTATCGCCGGCCAGCAGAGGTAGGTCGCTTATAAACATAAGGAATAAGATAGGCCCTAGTACACAAGATGTTGCAGTGTCTGTACCGATCGATTTTCCATTATTGGGGTTGAATTCTTACGTCATTGAAATTGCTAATAAAGAAGAATTATACAATACCAATGAACTTCCAACGGATTCCACTCTAACACAATATGATCTACAAATTTCTTTTGCACTGGTTATTCAAGACCACTGAACTGTTATTATATCAACATTATCTCCTAGTATCTCGCATACAGATGAATCCAAGATGAATTAAGGAAATGGCACTGGGATATACTGTCCAAACTATAGGATGTCATAGTCCCTAGGCAGAACATCATCCATGTTCTAGGCAAAAGTTCTTGTTCTGTATTGCGTCAACAGACGCATATAAGAGGCTAAAATCTACATTATATTCGACATTAAGGCAGCACTGAAAAATGTGAAGTCTTGGACTTATGAGCCTGAGATTATTTGGGAACGCAAAACTACCGCAAGCACTGACCAACCAAACTGACCTTAATGTGAGTGCCAGAGTATGAAGATTTATATGAAAATGAGGAGACTAATAGCCTCGCTCGAAAAGAACAGCTATTTCACGGATCTAAAACCATTCTCTGGCATCGATAAAAGCCATGTGAAGAGGGCCTTAAAATCGTGGGAAAAGGAACAGAATGAGTCCTTTTAGACCAATAAATTGTGTCAAAGGCATCCGAAGAACTTTTCTACTTACTCTCAAAAGAATGAATCAAGACTAGTCTCTTCAATGAGGAACATGGGCAAAGTTGACAGCGACCACTGCAAATTCTGCAATGAATATGATAAGACGAGCGCATATACATATTTTAGAAAGGTTGACATAGACCCAAATGAACTTGGCTATATTATGACCTCAAGAAAGATATTAAGTTTCATAAGAAGTTGCAGGTGATCTCGGATTCTATTAGATTAGCACCACGTACAAACGAATACCTAGCTAGAGATGCAAAACACCTTTAGATGGCCAAATGGTCCCGAACAATCTACCTTGACATGTACCATTGACTAGAGAATGATTCCTGTCTGCATTTTCGTGCTGTCCTCGTCCAAATGATTGAAGCACAATGCCCGAAAATGCATTACATTTAATTTTCAATAAAAGTTTTACTTCGAAATAGTTACTTCGAAATAGAAGATTCTTCAAAATTCTTTACAAACTATTCATTAAACAAAAAGGTTCAAAGAATTTCAATATGAAAGCGACATTTAAATCCGAAATTTGATGGGGAGGTTCTAACAAAAACCAATGCCAGAATATCTCGAAAATATAAAGAAGTGCATTTCCAGATTCCACTCCAGTTTGGTGAGCTACTTATTGGGCCGACAAGTAAACCTCTTCGTATGACAATTAAAAAAGACCAAAGGTAGAAAGATAGATACCGTATGCCTTCATATAAAATTAGGTATACTGGAGAATGTTGGTCCAAATCAGCATTAAATGCTGTGATTGGAGCACGAACATTAATGGATGGAAATAGGGAAACTGTGAGCAAATCAAGTAACAAGATACCAAATATCTGAAAACCGCATGGCTAATAGAAAACGTCTTCCTAATATCGTCCTTAAGTCTCATGATAGCGCACTATTTTAGGTGATCAATTCTCTGTACCGTATCAGTTACTATTACTCTTTTTTCCGAAGCTCAGCTCTCACTCACACTTACCATCTCCACTATACGAATGCATTTATACAGATCCAATTGCCGTTGCTTATAGTCTATTATTTCCAATAACTTAATAATTGTGCTAAGATTCCCGACGTTCTCTTTAATTTCTATGTTTACTTTCTTGCTTATTTCTTTACGTGTATCTACACCTTTCTATTTTCTTCTATTAGCTTTGACATACCTGAGAGGAGCTTCATGTAGATTGATTTATATTCATTAATAAATTAATACTTGAAAATAAGAATTTAATAAACATGAAGCCAAAAGCAGCATACACATTTTTTCTGTCTTCCAGTACCGTTAACGTTTTCTATCAAAATCTTTCTATTGTTTACTGGAAACCTAATATTGCCAGCATTAAGACTTTTGTTTGACCGTTGTTCCAGAATTTAATTTTAACGATACGATAGGGCTCTTGTCTACATATTGCGAGTTGTTGGGCTTCAATCAAATTAAGTGCAGAAACGCTCAATGTGGATACCGTCGGGGAACGGAAAGGAGAAGTAAAACGACAGGGCCAATTTCAGGAGTTTCTAATTAATTATTTGAGCACGGATGTATTAGCTGGCAACTCGCAGAACCTTTAGGTATCATCAAGTTTAAGTTAACCTCACTATTTAATTAATTAACGGCCCTAGTCGGAAAAGCGTCTGCGGACGTTAGACATTGTAAAAAGTGGCTTACTGCACATGAGAAAAGAGAATAAAATGTTGAATAACTAAACAGTAGTGTACTATTCAGTTTTTATCAATCTCGCTCGAAAATACTGTCAATATTGAGTTTATCCGTTTTATCCGCGGGGATGGAGGGTCTCAGCAAGATAATAGTTCTATATAAATGAATAACTGTTGCACGATGCAACAGCTCTATCGTGATTTAAGATTAACCTTAACGTAATTAAGAAATCTTTTTTTACCAACAGCTATTCGCAAGGTATCTAATCATTCTCTTCTACAGTTGTATAGTCAGCATCTTTGAAGATGTTACCAAAAAGTCCTTCATCTCCCTGTATCTTCACATTATGTTATATATTGTATGTGCTGTTTCATCATTCATAATGTCATTGTAATCCTCATAAAGGTTTAAAATTTGCCACTGTAATTTTCCAGTCTGCAGTTAGGGTATGAACTTATTAATTTTAGGTACTATAAAGTCCAGCTTAACGAACATTATCTGTAAAAGCCAGATGAGGTAGTAAATTGTCCAAACTGGATGGGATAGAGCGAATAGCCAACTGTCAAACTCTATACTGAATTAGGATTAGGGTTTGGTCGCCGAGAAAATATAAATGCAGCTTTACAGATCGATAAATATGGCGGATTGGTGTATGCATGCAAGATGTCTGCAGCACCATAATGGTTCTGCGAAACACTTCGGCAAAATTTGAATATCGGATATTGCAGCTCCCATTCCACACAAAGTAGAAATTTCCTTCTGATAGTAAGTTAATACATGCATAACGACGAAATTAATATTGAGATAACCCATCTCCTAAAAATACTATTTCATTAGACCTGATACATTAATTTTTGAGACACCCTATATTTGTATATATTTTGAGACACCCTTTATACATGTAAAAGATAAATCAAGTCATAAATTGAAGTCGAGTTTTTGCGAGGTTTTTTGGAGGATATCGGAAGGGTATTGCTCGAGAACTGAAAAATAGAGAGTGAGAAGTTAGCCGAGTGTACGGTTTAATTTGGTGAATTGTTTTGCTTCTGTGTTGCAATGTTATGTCATTACAAGTCGGTAAAATGAAACTTATAATATTGTTATTATCATAAGTTGTGCCATTATATACTTTGTACTCATTGTTAATTAATATTTGATGGCCTAACGTGTGTATACCTTTTCATATTGTTATTAACATAATTTACATAAATATTTCTTCTATTTTCATTGATAATTAATATTTGAAGGCCTAACATGTGTATACATTTTCATATTGTTATTAACATAATTTGCATAAATATTTCGTCTAATATCATTGATAATTAATATTTGATAGCATAACATGTGTGGATATTTTGATATTGTTATTAACATAATTTGCATAAATATTCCTTCTATTATCATTGATAATTAATATTTGATTGCATAACATATGGATATATTTTGATATTGTTATTAACATAATTTGCATAAATATTTCTTC